>JARQOD010000006.1:61240270-61294163 GCA_033576555.1 Oophaga sylvatica | reverse complement strand
AATTTCATGTTAACCAGGATATTGTGTTGCCTTCGCTTTGTCCGGAGCCGAGGAATGCGAAGGAACGGGCCTTGCACACATTGGATTTAGTGCAGGCTTTGAAGTTCTATTTGTCTATTACTCAAAGTTTTCGGAAGTCGGATTCTCTGTTTGTGATTCCAGCAGGTCGTCGACGTGGTCAACGGGCTTCCAAGGATTCTATAGCTCGTTGGATTCGGTTGGCCATTTTAGAGGCTTACCGACTTAAGGGCGAACCTTGCCCGATTAAGATTCGAGCTCACTCCACGAGGGCTGTGGGTTCGTCGTGGGCTTTTCATCAAGGGGCCTCGGCAGCTCAGCTCTGCCGGGCGGCGACCTGGCGCTCCGTCCACACATTTACGAAATTTTATAAGGTGGATGTCAGTGCTTCCGCTGATGCGGCCTTAGGACGTAGGGTTCTGCAGGCGGCTGTAGTTTAAAGTTCTTGTGAACTTGTATTTAGCGCTAGTTGCGCATTTATTTAAGTTGTTGGGAATCTGCCTCTGTTGGTTTTTTGCCCACCCTTAATTTCTGGACTGCTTTGGGACGTCCCACTAGTAATGACTGTCTCCCTTCCTTCCATCTGCTGCTGAAAGACGGATTTTGGTAAGACCTTACCTGTAAAATCCTTTTCAGCGAAGGAAGGAAGGGAGACACAGATCCCTCCCATGGCAGAAGTGTGTTGTTGTGTGTTCAGATGCGGCGTGACCCTTCTCTGATAGCGATTATCTGGGCTGAGGTCGTCACGCTAAGGCTCTGTTCCAGCATTGCCAGCTTATCGCAGTGGTCAGGTTCAGTGAGTAGTACCTGGGACTGTGTGGTTTTTTCTGTTATATGCATAACCTGTCTTCTTGTTTTTTCCTCTGAAGTTCTTCAGAAGGGGTTATGTTGCTCCGCTGGTGATATTTGCTCTTCCTTAGCTTGTGTACGGACTGGAGAGCTGGA
Organism: Oophaga sylvatica; assembly: GCA_033576555.1. NCBI lineage: Eukaryota > Metazoa > Chordata > Amphibia > Anura > Dendrobatidae > Oophaga > Oophaga sylvatica. The sequence goes on along the minus strand of JARQOD010000006.1, from coordinate 61,293,200 downwards.
TAGGAGGAGCCCAAGCTGGAGGGGCCGGTCAAAACTTTTTAATCTGAGGTGTTCTATCCTGTGTGGGCTCCGCCTACCCACTAGTAATGACTGTGTCTCCCTTCCTTCCTTCGCTGAAAAGGATTTTACAGGTAAGGTCTTACCAAAATCCGTCTATATAACGGTCACAAGGTCCCAATGCAAGTCTGCGAAAGTCCCATTCTGGTTCTCAGACTTTAATCGAGTTATGACTTCTGGATTGCCCAGCAAACATCGGAGCAATGCAGCAGGTCAAACTGCTGGAGCCCTTCCGGAGAGGCGTTGATAAAAGATGAAGACTGTGCCTGATAAGTGTAAAACTAGGGGCAGGGAACTACAATTAGTAGCACCACTGCAGGGTTGCAATAAAAAACAAAATAAGTACAAGCAGGAGTGTAGCTTTAAGGTTTTCATTATATTGTAAGTAAGCAGTAGTCTTTAGCATGCTTAATGTCACACCAAGAAGGCACAGTCTTCAGCTAAACCATAGAACGGTCTCAAGAAGCCCACCCTGTGCTATACGTGGTTTTAAAGGCAGCTGCCATAGGAAATCATGCACACCTAACTTAAAAATGTGGGTCAAATGCAGGGTCAGGGCGCACGTACAACACAGCATGCTGAGAAAATTTACCTGTAAGAATTCCAGAAGTTTGGGCCGCATTCACATGTATACTATTTCACTGGTTGCGACGTAGGTCAGCCTGTCAGACTGCTTGTCCATTTTTCAAGTCACTGCTAGAATTCCAGCAAGAGAAAAATCGTATTAAGAAGCTTGCAAATGGGAATGTTAGAAGACTTTAAAAATAAGAAATTAATGGTTAAAAGCTAATTCATTAGCTAAACTGTAAACTCAATCATCTGTTTAAATAAAAGAAAATAGGATCTTACCTACAGAGGTTTAACTGAAGCTTAGCACTACTTTGCTCTACCCCCTCAGCTTTCGCAGACATCCTTAATCTAGCGTAGCACAAACTTTTTTTTCCAGAACTTTAGCTCAGTGTATAACGACTGAACTTAGAAGTCGTTCTCAAGGCTTCTCTTGTACTAGACCTGTGTCTCTGGGTTGAGTACCTCGCTGGAAAAATCGCCTTTCACTTGCCACGGAAGCAGCTGCATCTAAAAGATCTAAACAGGAGCTTCTCTTTGCAGAGATCCCCTTTGTTATCTAAAAACTTTTCTCCTTAAGACTTGCAGAACACAAACACTGAACAGAAAGGTAACACGATACTCATGGCTATTCCTTTCCTTGTGGCATGACAAAGGCATACATCTAGAGACAAGATTTCCTTTCGAATTATTTTATTAAATGAAAGTGTACAACAGCTTAACTACACACACTGAAAGTTTAAAGGAAAAATAAAAAGTCTCATATTACACCATGATCTCCTGGCTAGTTTTGAACTGTTCAGAAATCTTAAAAAAGGTTCACGTTACCTGGAACTTAAAAATTGAACATTATCAAAAAGGAATGCTGCTGCACTCTTTACAAAGACCACTACAAAGAAACAATTAAAAACCTAGTAAACTGACTCAAAAGGCGTATTTTACAGTCCTTCCTCCATTGTAAGGTAAAGTACTTAAATATATTCCAATCCATTCACAAAATGGCTCTCTGCATCTGCTCTGGTGTCTTCTGTCATATCACTGCATGTTCTATGCATGACTGAGATAATGACTCCTTAAACTTTGTAATCTCGATAACCTGCAGCTGCGTTACCTCTGGGCTCTCATCCTCTCCTATTTATACAGTGAAGCCTGTTTCAACAGAAGTAAAGAGTAAAAAGAATAGGTTATGATATGATCCATCTAGCCAGTTAAAAGACAATACTATCCTGATAAGCTTAGCCTGTAGCTAACCGAATGTGTTTATATGAACAAAATTCAATTACAGCTACTGTGCCCAGTTAGAAACCTCACTTACCCAGAAGATGTCGACTGGAAATTAGTAGCGATTTCTCCCTCCTCCATATCCACCGCCGCTGCCTCCACCTCCACCTCCACTTCCAGGACCATAGTTTCCTAGTAAAATAAAACTCGAATACTTACACATATGGACAGAGATCCATTGACTGTTTTGGGGCAACACGTAATACATCTCCACAGCTACAAAATTTAGGAAACATCCCCAAATTCATGTTTCTTTTACGTATTGTCACACAAGTGGCAATCACACGTGTTTGTAGCTTACCACCACCATATGGTCCTCCCATGTTCCTGCTGCCACCGAAGTTACCTCCGCTCTTCATTGGGCCATAATTTGATGACTGCTGGTTGTAGTTTCCAAAGTCATTGTAGTTTCCTCCTCCTCCTCCACCACCACCTCCGTAGTTTCCTAAGGTGACAAGCGAGTTGAATTTGAAGAGAAATAATAAGGGATAGTTTTGTCCCCACTGTCAGTCTGCACGGTCCCAACGCAAAGGCTTGAAGACTAAATCCTGCAGCGGTTATTCCCCGGCTTTGGGTCTGGGCTTAAGTATCTACTGCAGTAAGAAAGAAGCAGCTACTGCAACAGCTAGCTGTCAGACAAGGGGCAGTAAGGAGGGAGGAACATGGCTGAACACCTTATATTTCTATTTATGTATTTATCATTTTTTATTTAAAGCCAAAGATCACAGAAATGGCTCATTATTGTGTGCATTTTCTGCGCTTCGTGTCCCTTTATCACTGAAGTCACCACATTACCTCCACCGTAGTTGTCATATCCACCACCGTAGCCACCACCTTGATTTCCATAGCCAGGGCCGCCGCCGCCGCCACCACCATATCCACCTCGCCCACCACCATAACCTTGTCCGCCACCAAAGTTTCCACCTGGATGAATGTAAATACCAGATCAGTAACAATACAACAGAAAGTCATCTTACTTGCACTGTGAGTTAAACGCAGAGCCAACAAACATTTATTGGGACACTTTGTGACCTGCCACTAGTTCACTTGTAGAGCGCTACAGTTCTGCAACAGAAAATTCTGAATATACTTAAATGAAATTCCTGTCCTTGCCAAGCCAGGTCACTGGAGCAGTTACAGAAATTTCAGAAAAACTTGTCACATGTTAGGCCTCTGTCACACTTCAGTCTTTTGGCATCAGTTAAAATCCGCCAAAGTGTGAAAATAGCGGATCCCCAGAAAAGGTGAAAAACGGATGCAAACGGATCGGTTTTTTCGACGGATCCGCTATGAACTTTTCAACCCGGAATATAACCTGGAAAATGCAGATACGCATGTCCAGACCGAGGAGAGGGAGAGACCCCGGACAGTATTCTGGGCATTTTGAAGGGATTTTCAATGGGAGCAACGGTTCCGCTGGCGGATGGTAGTCCGTTAGATCCGTTTTGTGACGGATCCGCCATTCCGCCATTTTGGCGGACAAAAAACGTTGCATTGGACATTTTTAAAAAACAGTGGACGCCAAATTTGACGGATCCGTCAAAAAATGGACCTAACGGACGACCATCCGTCAAAATCCGCCACTAATGCAAGTCAATGGGAAAAAAGCGGATCCGCAAAAAATAAATAAATGCTTTTTTCACACTTTGGCGGATTTTGACTGACGTCGCAAGACTGAAGTGTGAAAGAGGCCTTAATAGACAGTACGCAAGAGCATTCGTACAAGCGTGTGTACACACAGCATGCTTATAGCGCCACACTTGAAGTGTATACTTACTGACAAGGACTATATTAAATATTGCTTTTGAAACTTTTTTTTCCAGATTTTAAAAACTTCGATCAAGTCCTTGCCATTTAATTTACAGTTCATGTAAAGCATTCAAGAATTTGGGAAGCGTTTAAAGCTTAAGAATTCAGCTACAGGAAAAAATAAATAAAACAAGTTACCTCCTTGACCACCACCGTATCCATTGTAGCCGTCACCATATCCACGACCACCACCATAGCCATCTATAAGATAAAAAGAGTGATGGTGTTAAAGTTCAGTAATTATTAAATTTTACTTCAATGCAAAATTATGTATAGCCTTCATTTTGAGATAGTATCACTCGTTTCAAAAGATGCTGCTGGCTTACTTTTTCAGGACGTACCGCTTTGGGAAGTTTTTTTTTTTTTTTTAAGATTTCAATATATTCTTTAATTTGGAGATATATTTTAAATGCATTATCTGCGCTATAAACATGTCTATAACCTTAGATAATATATTGTGACGTACCAGAACCTCCTCTGAAGTTGCTGCCATGTCCTGAGCCAAAGTTTCCACCCCCTCCGCCGCCACCACGAGAGTCACCAAAACCAAAGTTACCTACAAAGCATACATTCAGAATGTGCTTCTAAAGCCCGAAGACTAAACCTGAACATTACAGTTGGATACATACCTCCCCTGCTGCTCCTAGTGTTCTGCACTTCATGCATTTCTTGCCTTGATAACGCCTTCCTGACTTCTGCATTGTGTCCATTTATGGTGTGATACTTTTGCACTACAAGAGATTCCCAATTAGCTTGCTTGATAGCATCTTTTGAGACAATAACATAAAGGCAAAGAACAAGACACTCACAGACAATTTTATCCACGGGATCATGGTCATCGAATGTCACAAAGCCAAAGCCTCTCTTTTTGCCAGATTGTTTATCTGTGATAACTTCAATGCTTTCAATTTTTCCATATTCTTCAAAATAGTCCCTGAGGTGATGTTCATCAGTATCTTCCTTGATGCCACCAACAAATAGTTTCTTAACTGTAACATGGGCTCCGGGCTTTACAGATTCCTGGGAAAGAGAATCTAAGTGAGACAAAGTAGATGCAAGAGACATCATGACATCAGAAGATGTAATCATGTAACTACCTCTCTTGCTACAGCTCGCTTGGGCTCCACAACTCTTCCATCAATAGAATGGGGCCTGGAGGACATGGCAGCGTCAACTTCATTCATAGAGGAGAAAGTTACAAACCCAAAGCCCCTGGATCTTTTGCTTGCAGGGTCCCTCATGACCTACAGGAGAGGAAAAAAGTACTATACTATATAAAACCTCCAATTTATTTTAGACAACTGTTATTTTAATGCTTATTGAAAGAATTGTTATTCTTTATTCCAAAAAGGCACAAAAAAATAAGCATATTGGAATTTGCAGCAACACTGTGTGCCAATTTTGAACCATAGGAAGAAAACACGGATTTTGGTAAAGACTTACCTGTAAAATCCTTTTCAGCGAAGGAAGGAAGAGAGACACAGTAATTCATTACTGATGGGTAGGCGGAGCCCAGATCAGGATGTTACCTCAGATCAAAAGAGTGATGACTGGCTGGCCCCTCCAGCTCGGGCTCCTCCTACTCAGCTCCAGTCGTATCAAAGCTTTTAGGAAAAGAGCCAAGATCACCAGCGGAGCAACATAACCCCTTCTGAAGGAACTTCAGAGAAAAAACACAAGGATACAGGTTATGCATGCAAAGAAAGCCAAAAACCACAGAGTTCCAGGTACTACTCACGGAACCTGACTACTGCGATGAGCTGGCGATGCTGGAACAGAGCCTTAGCGCGCTGACCTCAGCCCAGATAATCGCTATCAGATAAGGGTCGCGCTGCATCTGAAACATCAACACACTTCTGCCGTGGGAGGGTGCTGTGTCTCTCTTCCTTCCTTCGCTGAAAAGGATTTTACAGGTAAGTCTTTACCAAAATCCGTGTTTCAGCTGCAGATGAAGGAAGAGAGCCACAGTAATTCATTACTGATGGGACGTCCCAAAGCAGTTCAAAAATAAGGGTGGGAAAAACCAACAAAAGGCAGAAACCCAACAACCTTAACAACAAAGCGCAACCAGCGCTAAACACAAGTTCATCCAGAACTCTAAACTACAGCTGCCTGCAGGACCCTACGTCCGAGGGCTGCATCAGCGGAAGCACTGACGTCCACTTTATAAAATCTTGTAAACGTGTGGACAGAGCGCCAAGTCGCAGCTCGGCAAAGCTGCACTGCCGAAGCACCTTGATGAAAAGCCCACGATGAAGCCACAGCTCTCGTGGAATGGGCTCGAATCTTAATCGGGCAAGATTCACCCCGAAGACGGTAAGCTTCCAAAATAGCTGACCGAATCCAACGAGCTATAGAACCCTTGGAAGCTCGTTGACCACGCCGACGACCTGCCGGAACCACAAACAGAGTCCGTCTTACGAAAACCTTGAGTAATAGATAGATAAAACTTCAAGGCCCGCACTAAATCCAATGTGTGTAAATCTCGCTCTTTCGTATTCTTCGGATCCGGACAGAGTGAAGGCAACACAATATCCTGGTTAACATGAAATTGTGACACCACTTTAGGCAAAAAAATCACCCCGAGTGCGAAACACAACACGATCCGGAAAAAACTCCAGAAAAGGAGGCGAGCAAGAAAGAGCTGCCAATTCAGAAACTCTCCTCAAGGAAGTGACTGCAACAAGGAAAGCCACCTTCCAAGAAAGTAAAGAAAGGCTAGCAGAAACCATAGGTTCAAAAGGTTTATGCTGAAGAGCCTCCAAAACAAGGTTGAGCCGCCAAGGAGACACGGGTGCCTTCCGCGGCGGAAACTTACGAGAGATACCTCGGAAAAAAGAGATCACGTCTCTATTCGAAGCAATGGTTCTCCGGAATAATAAGGACAGAGCAGAAATCTGACCTTTCAGAGTGCTAACTGCCAAACCCTTGTCTAGCCCATGCTGCAGAAAAGCCAACAGGTTGGGAATGGAAAATTTTCTCGGGTTCCGAGAAGACCCCAAACACCACGAAAAGAAGGTTTCCCAAATTTTGTGGTAAATCCTAGAAGTAGTCGGACTTCTTGCAGCACGAAGGGTAGCAATAACCTCGGCTGAAAAACCTCTACGGGTCAAGATCTCGGTCTCAAGAGCCACGCCGTCAAACGCAGGGACATCAAGTCCGGATGACAAATGGGCCCCTGAGTCAACAAGTCCTGTTGAAGAGGGAGTGGAAACGGAGGTGCCGCCAACAGCGACATTATTGTCGAGAACCACACCCTTCTTGGCCAGTCTGGAGCTATCAGAATAGCTGGAATTCTCTCTAGTCTGATCCGACGCAGCACTAGAGGAAGTAAGGATATCGGCGGGAATACATAGATCAGCTTGAACTGATCCCACTGAGCCACTAGAGCATCCACCGCCACCGCCTTCGGGTCCTTGTACCTGGACATGAATGTCGGTAACTTGGCATTGGACCTGGAAGCCATCAAATCCACTTGGGGGGTTCCCCAGCGAGAGCACAGTAGTGCAAAGACTTCCGGGTGGAGGCTCCATTCCCCGGGATCCATCCTTCTGCGACTGAGAAAGTCCGCTGTAATAATCTGAACCCCCGGAATGTGAATCGCCGAAATGGCTGGTACATTGGCCTCTGCCCAAATCAGAATTCGGGACACCTCTACCATGAGTCTGGAACTCCTTGTCCCACCTTGGTGATTGATATACGCGACAGCCGTCGCATTGTCTGTCTGCACACGGACTGGCAGACCGCTCAAAAGGACCGTCCAATGTTGGAGGCAAAGAAAAAATCGCCCTCAATTCCAGGATGTTGATCGGAAGCACAGACTCTTCCGGTGACCATACCCCCTGAATCCAGAGATTGGTCCAAACACCCCCCCAGCCCGTCAGGCTGGCATCGGTGGTTATGACTGACCACTTCAGAGGGAGGAAAGACTTCCCCAGGGAGAATGCCCCTGGACGTAACCACCATTCTAGAGAATCCCGCACCGCGCGAGAAATGGTGACACTGCAATCCAGCGATTGCGACTGGTTCCATCGACTCAAGATGAACCTTTGAAGAGTCCTGGAGTGGAACTGGGCAAAAGGAATTGCCTCCATGGACGCCACCATCAGTCCCAGAAGACGCATACACTTCCGTAGGGACATTGCTGTTGAGGATGTCATAATCTGTACATGTCGAAGAAGACATGACTGTTTGTCTGGTGGTAGGGAAACTACCGACCGAAACGTGTCGAGATGCATTCCCAAAAAGAGAATTGTCCTCGATGGTTCCAGGGACGACTTCTCCCAATTGACCAGCCAACCGAAGTCTTTCAGAAACTGAAGAGACAAATCCCGAGCCGTCAATGCCTCCTCCTCCGAGGAAGCCACGATCAAAAGATCGTCCAGATAAGGGAGAATCGTAATCCCCTGTCTTCGAAGGAGTGCCATGAGGGGCGCCAGAACTTTTGTAAAGACCCTTGGCGCTGAGGCTAAGCCGAAAGGCAGAGCCACGAACTGGTAATGATTCTGACCTATGGCAAATCGAAGAAAGCGCTGATGAGCCTTTCCGATGGGAATATGCAAATAGGCGTCGCGAATGTCGATTGACACCAGAAAATCGTTCTGTGACAGAGCTGCCACAACGGAACGAAGCGACTCCATGCGAAATTTCCGGGCATGGACATGCCGGTTTAATCGCTTGAGGTCCAGAATCGGGCGAAATTTGTTCTCCTTTTTGGGAACTATAAAAAGGTTGGAATAAAAACCTTTCCCTCGGTCCTCTGACGGAACCGGTATCACTACACCCTTTTGTAGTAGCGATTCGACCTCTCGCTGTAGAGCGACAACAAGCTCGGGTTCCGACGGAACGCGAGATTGACAAAAAACATTTGGGGGTTGAGAAGCAAACTCTATGAAATAGCCTGCCGACACTATCCGCGTTACCCAGGAATCTGGAACGCGAGCCATCCAAGTCTCCTTGAAAAGAAGCAGGCGACCCCCCACTCGAGAATCCTCGAGTGGACCCCTGGCGTCAATCCGACTTTGCGGGTTTCTTGTCAAGTTCCCGCTTGTTCTGGCGGAAACTCTGCTTCCAGGGAGTACGAGTTTTCTGAGAGGATTTCTTTCCTGAGAAAGAAGGACGACCCGATCCCCACGAGGAGTGACTAGATCGTCCTCGGCCCCGAAAGGACCGCCGACCACTATAAACACCAGGCTTACTGGACACCGAGGCCATGGCCCTTCGCTGTGGTAATGCTGATTCCTTTGCCTTAGCCTTGGAAATCAGCTCTGTGAGGTCGGATCCAAAAAGATGGCCACCCTTGTAAGGTAAGGCCAACAACCCTTGTTTGGAAACTGCGTCCCCGGCCCACTGTCTGAGCCATAAAGCTCTTCTGACTGTGACCGCTGAAGCTTGCGCTTTGGCCAGCAGAGATGCCGTATCCAGACCGGCATCAAAGATATAACAGGCTGCCGTTTCTAACCATTCACAAGTTTCCCGTATCTCAGATAACGGAAATTCATTTTGCAACTCCGACTTCAGACGTGCCAACCAGCTTAGAGAAGCTCTAGCAGCACACATGGATCCTAGCACTGCTCAAAATCCATGACCCGCAGCCTCATAGCTTGCTTTTGCCGCCAATTCTGCCTTTCTATCCAAAGGCTCCTGTAAGCTCGCTTTTCCCTTAATAGGGAGTAGTGAGGATTTACTAAGCTGAGATAAGGACACATCCACTTCAGGAGCAGAAGTCCAATTAGCCTTTAACTCCGTAGAGCAAGGATAAAGTGTATCAAAGAAATGCGTTCCATGAAAACGCTTATCTGGACATAGACGTTCCTCCTCTATCACACCATTAAGCTCATCCAGAGCTGGCAATGTTGTGCGCGAAGCACGGGACTCCTGGAACATGCGTGCTGATTTACCAGGACGACTAGTTACCTCCTCCGGTAACTGTAGTATATCTCTCATGGCTTCAATTAATGCCTCCGTACGCTTCGTCATAGAGGAACGTCCCTGCGGCTCGTCCGCATCTGAATCGGATATTTCTCCATCCGAATATAAAGGGGAACTCTGCCCAATATCAGATACATCTGACTCGCTCCGTGTAGAGGCCGGTAACGGCCTGCGTCGCTTCCTCTGAGAGGAATTAGACACATATTGACCTAAAAGGTCAGATAAGTTATCAATCGATCGAGCGATATCATCCAATTTTCCACCGCTGTCGACCGCAGCGCTAGACGCTGTGGAGGTCTGCGTATCTGATTGCCGCAATGGCACTGGGACGTGATCCGCGGCATCTGAACTCTGTTCAGACATGTCTCATCTGAATGAGCAGGTCAAAGCGGTAATACCAGCAAAAAACTATGCGGTTTTTTTTTTTTTTTTTTTCAAACGCTGAAGGGTTAACGCTCCACCAAGCAGAGTTACCCCAGCGGTATTCAGTCAGCAAATTTAGCAGGTAGAAATAACCCTCAAAGGGGTTAATATTGCAAACTCACCAAAATATATATATATTTGTGAGCCCCAGCCAATTTTTATGTCTCTGATGAGACTGCAGCTGCAGGATAGCGATCGCTGCGCTGCGGGGTGAGGAATCCACACTCACCCAGCTGGCCGTGGTGTCTATATGAGGAGGGGAGCGGTCCGAGGAGCCCAGGAGCCTGAGTAATGGCCGCCACAGTGAGGGGGTCGCAGGAGAAAAGCCAGAGCGCGCGTCTTCCTGCTCAAAAGACCGGGATAGACAGGCCACGCCCCCTGCTAGCTCAAATAATGAGCGCGAACTCTCCCCGCTCCTGCTCCCTCTGTCCTGCAGGTATCTGCCTGCGGACAAAAAATCACCACATCTTCATGTAGTAGCGCTGTCACAGTAGCGCTGAAGCATACTGACATTACATGTAGTAGCGCTGTCACAGCAGCGCTGAAGCTTACTGACATTTACATGTAGTAGCGCTGTCACAGTAGCGCTGAAGCATACTGACATTACATGTAGTAGCGCTGTCACAGTAGCGCTGAAGCATACTGATATTACATGTAGTAGCGCTGTCACAGCAGCGCTGAAGCTTACTGACATTTACATGTAGTAGCGCTGTCACAGCAGCGCTGAAGCATACTGACAATACATGTATTAGCGCTGTCACAGCAGCGCTGACGCATACTGACATAGTAACGCTGACATTAATAATAGCGCTGCTCATTCAGACGCTAAAGCACTCACACATAATTATTATTAAAATTTGTGTGGAGTACTCACCAGCCAAGGCGCCACAGGGACCCTCAGGGGTTTCTGGCGCAGTGCCCATGCTTCCCCCCAGGGCGAAGAACGCAGTGACCGCACGTGTGGTTTGCGTTCCCGCCAGAGAAGCTCTCCTCATCCCCCAGGGCCGGCAAGGATTCTGCAGGGACTTTGAGTGAATACAGATCCGCCAAGGGAGAGGTTGGGGTACAGCAGCGCTGATACCCCTGAGACCTCTAGACCAACTAGTGATCCAAGTCTCCTGTCCGAATATTAAAATAATAAAATTTTCTGAGGAGCTGCATTAGCAGCGACCATCCTCTGGACCTCAAATCTTAGACTGGAGCTGAGTAGGAGGAGCCCGAGCTGGAGGGGCCAGCCAGTCATCACTCTTTTGATCTGAGGTAACATCCTGATCTGGGGCTCCGCCTACCCATCAGTAATGAATTACTGTGGCTCTCTTCCTTCATCTGCAGCTGAAAAAAAAAAAAAAAAAAGGGGGGGTGGAATCAGCCCACGTCCTTAGATGACTATATGGCGTTAGTCAGAGGCATCCATTTCACACGTGCATTATATGCTAAATGTGATGTGAGCTTGGCCTTAAAGAACAAGTGACACGGTAACTAGTCACTTTTCTCATAGGTCATGTGCAGAGTATACCAATACATACGCAAGACATAAGTAACGCTACAAACACAAAGACCAGTGGAAATAACAGGATGCTGAGGATTTTCAAGCTTGCATTATATTGTGTTACATTTAAACACCGTGCACCATGTAAGCAGGAATTAATGTAACATGCGGTGATTATGTACAGGAAAGTATTTACCGAAAAGCAAAGCACAAGTGAGAGGAAACAAGATGCAGTTATAGGAAAGGGACTGAGCAGCAGGTCCGAAAAATCTGCTGCTCCCTCCGCAGGGGAAGTACGGTATTACGTGCTGAGCACCCACGGACTGATCTACCAGAGAGAGCTGGCAGCAATCAGGTGCCCAGGCCTGTAGCATCAGAATCTGTATAACATGGATTGCCTCCTAACATATATAATAAATTGGGTACAGCAGTACAATGCAGGGTGTGCTGTACATTTTTTCATAATTTGGGAAAGTTATGAAATGTCCTATAAATGTCTGTTCTCTTCCTGATCTAAGGATCTTGACTTTTAGTTGAGACGAATCTCTGCTGCACTTTATGTACATGCTCAGTAGTGACCAGGGCTGTGGGGTCATAGTGGAGATGAATCTGTGCTGCACTTTATGTACATGCTCAGTAGTGACCAGTGCTGTGGGGTCAGAGTTGAGATGAATCTGTGCTGCACTTTATGCACATGATCAGCAGTGACCAGGGCTGTGGGGTCGTAGTTGAGATGAATCTGTGCTGCACTTTATGCACATGATCAGCAGTGACCAGGGCTGTGGGGTCGTAGTTGAGATGAATCTGTGCTGCACTTTATGTACATGCTCAGTAGTGACCAGTGCTGTGGGGTCGTAGTTGAGATGAATCTGTGCTGCACTTTAAGCACATGATCAGCAGTGACCAGGGCTGTGGGGTCGTAGTTGAGATGAATCTGTGCTGCACTTTATGCACATGATCAGCAGTGACCAGGGCTGTGGGGTCGGAGTTGAGATGAATCTGTGCTGCACTTTATGTACATGCTCAGTAGTGATCAGTGCTGTGGGGTTGTAGTTGAGATGAATCTGTGCTGCACTTTATGCACATGATCAGCAGTGACCAGGGCTGTGGGGTCGTAGTTGAGATGAATCTGTGCAGCACTTTATGTACATGCTCAGTAGTGACCAGTGCTGTGGGGTCGTAGTGGAGATGAATCTGTGCACTTTATGTACATGCTCAGTAGTGACCAGTGCTGTGGGGTCAGAGTTGAGATGAATCTGTGCTGCACTTTATGTACATGCTCAGTAGTGACCAGTGCTGTGGGGTCAGAGTTGAGATGAATCTGTGCTGCACTTTATGCACATGATCAGCAGTGACCAGGGCTGTGGGGTCGTAGTTGAGATGAATCTGTGCTGCACTTTATGCACATGATCAGCAGTGACCAGGGCTGTGGGGTCATAGTTGAGATGAATCTGTGCTGCACTTTATGCACATGATCAGCAGTGACCAGGGCTGTGGGGTCGTAGTAGATGAATCTGTGCACTTTATGTACATGCTCAGTAGTGATCAGTGCTGTGGGGTTGTAGTTGAGATGAATCTGTGCTGCACTTTATGCACATGATCAGCAGTGACCAGGGCTGTGGGGTCGTAGTAGAGATGAATCTGTGCACTTTATGTACATGCTCAGTAGTGATCAGTGCTGTGGGGTTGTAGTTGAGATGAATCTGTGCTGCACTTTATGCACATGATCAGCAGTGACCAGGGCTGTGGGGTCGTAGTAGAGATGAATCTGTGCACTTTATGTACATGCTCAGTAGTGATCAGTGCTGTGGGGTTGTAGTTGAGATGAATCTGTGCTGCACTTTATGCACATGATCAGCAGTGACCAGGGCTGTGGGGTCGTAGTTGAGATGAATCTGTGCTGCACTTTATGCACATGATCAGCAGTGACCAGGGCTGTGGGGTCGGAGTTGAGATGAATCTGTGCTGCACTTTATGTACATGCTCAGTAGTGACCAGTGCTTTGAGGTCATAGTTGAGATGAATCTGTGCACTTTATGTACATGCTCAGTAGTGACCAGTGCTTTGAGGTCATAGTTGAGATGAATCTGTGCTACACTTTATGCACATGATCAGCAGTGACCATGGCCGTGGGGTCAGAGTCGGGGAAATTGAGGAGTCACAGCGCTTTGGCTTACGCAGCTACGGCCATCCGACACCGGGGTACTGGATGGATGAAAATGGCGCTGACGAGTGGCTTTACTTCAGAGCATTGTAAGAACAGCAGGACCAGAGCGGTTTCTACCCCACACACAATAGTACTAGGTGTCTGACACCATGCTGCAGTTACTGTGCTGCTGATCCCCAGCAGTGGTTCCTGCCTATAACCCTGTGCACACTGCAATCTGAGTAATGAAGGTCACTGCAGGACTGAAACGTTTACTTTTGGATCACCTGCTTACCGCCCCATCACTTACCACGCAGTCCGTCAGCTTCCCCCATTGCTCGTAGTACTTCCGCAGACTTTCCTCTGTGGTCTCGAAGCTCAGGCCTCCGATGAACAACTTACGGAACTGTTCCTTCTCCCTCTGATGAAAAAAAACACAGAGTAAACGAGTCCTCTCATGTAGAAATAAAGCCCAAAGCCCGGAAAATATAAACATGACAAACTACAGGGAGAATTCCTGTCAGGAGAAGCGGAGGAGACCGGGAAAAGACGAGCACAGCGCGACGGGCAGGCGGCCGCCATCACGGAGCTGAGGAGACAAGATGGCGACCGAGGACGAACAAGCGCAGCCGGTGTATCATCAGCCACTACCCTCCGCGTCACCACCGCGCTCACCCCGGTGTCTCACAGCAGCCCTGAGGCGAGTAACGGAAGAGGCTGCAGAGCCCCATCACTCACCTCCATAGCGGCCCACACACGCGGAGATAAAGAAAAAGAAAATAAATTATTCAGTGAAGCGACGCATCCGCCTCTCCCCAGCGACGGCTCTGCGCTTAATGGCGCCCGGACAGACCTCCTTCTAGAACTTTCCCTAGCCGGCGGCTTGTCACGCCCATAAGCGTCGATAGCTTACGTGGTCACAGCCAATAGCGAGCGGAGACAAGGGCAGTGGGCGGGTCCAACCAGCTGTCAATCTCACGTCTGCGGTTCTAATAACTTTCCCAGCAGAGCAGGAGCTGCGCCGTTTACGTAAGGACGCTCCGGGAAATGGAGGCTGCGGGATACAAACAGCGCTGGCTGCTCTGTGAATAAGTCTACGCCCTAACGCTACAGAGGAGGACCGGTCTATGTCTGTAGGTGGGGGAGGCGGGATTATGGGACGGGGAATGGAGGTTCTTGTCGTCCATTGTGTGATGGATGATTGTGTAGTTACTGTTACCTGTGCAGGCTCCGTCACATTACCGCACTGGTACAATGCAGAGCAGCATGCGCCTTATGTCGGGACATACCATTCTCAGTGCAATGAGAGCACTTATCTTCAGGTCCAGTCCTCTCATCCACTGCAGAGAAAATGATCCCGTGCTAAATTATCATCATAAGGCCGGCGTCACACTCACCGTAGAAAAATACGGACCGTATTGTACGAGCGTATTACGCCAAAATGTTGCCGGCACAACAATCCGTATTTCATCCGTTGTCAGGGTGCAGCTGCGTATTTTGCGCATGAAAGCCTCCGTATGGCATCCATACAGCGTATTTTTCTCGCCGCCTTGCAAAATGGACATTTAACGGTTTTTAAGGCCTGAAACTCATTGAAATCATCATTGCGTATTTCTCGCAAGTCACACGCCTGGTCCGTGTGTAATCCGTAGTTTTCTCGCACCCATAGACTTTCATTGACGTACAACGGGTGTAATACGTGTACAATCGCAGCATGCTGCGGGTGTCTCGCACCGTAAGATACGGCCGAGAAAAATACGCATGATCAGAGCTGCCCCATAGAGAAATATGGGTCCGTGTGTAATGCGTGGTTTTCACGCCTCTCACTCGTCCGTATTCCTCCTTAGTGTGACGCCGGCCTTAGACATCCCCTTTAAGTTAGCTTTTAGTGTCGGTTTCCTTGTGGAAGTTATCCGCAGATTTTCCTTTGTAATAAATAAGATCCTCGAGGAGATGTACAGTAGGTCTGCATCATGTAGGGCGACGTGTCCAGAATCAGCCGTGGTTTCTTCACATCACCTGATATGTTTTAGGGGACTATATACATGGTTTGTGAGCAGGGGCGCCGCTATAATGAGGCGACTTGAGCCTCTGTCTCAGGCGGCGGCAGCTAGGGGGCGGCAAAGCAGGGGCGCACATTGTGCTTGATCCGGCCCGTCGTCCCCGCCGACACTGAACTGACAGTTCAGTGCCGGCGGGCCCTTTAATCGCGGGCGGAATGCAGCAAGGCCCTTTAATCGCGGACACATATGCAGCACAGGCGACGTGATCGTCACCACGCCGCCTGCGCGCCGTGATGACGTCACGCCGCCTGTGCCAGGAGAAGACGGAGTCGAGCGCGCTTCTTCAGAGCTGCGGGGGAAATAGGTGAGTACTGGCTTTTTTTTTTTTAACGCCGGGCCCGTCCTATGGGGGATTCTGCTGCTTATGGTGGACTATGCGCTATGGATTCTGGTATGGGGGATTATGCGGGCTATTGGGGGATTATGCTGGCTATTGGGGGATTATGCTGGCTATGGGGGATTATGCTGGTATGGGGGATTATGCTGGCATTGGGGGATTATGCTGGCTATGGGGGATTATGCTGGCTATGGGGGATTATGCTGGCTAGTGGGGGATTATGCTGGCTATGGGGGATTATGCTGGCTATGGGGGATTATGCTGGCTATTGGGGGATTATGCTGGCTATGGGGGATTATGCTGGCTATGGGGGATTATGCTGGCTATGGGGGATTATGCTGGCTATGGAGGGATTATGCTGGCTATTGGGGGATTATGCTGGCTATGGGGGATTATGCTGCCTATTGGGGGATTATGCTGCGTATTGGGGACCTATGCTGCGTATTGGGGACCTATGCTGCGTATTGGGGACCTATGCTGCCTATTGAGGACCTATGCTGCGTATTGGGGACCTATGCTGCGTATTGGGGACCTATGCTGCCGTATTGGGGACCTATGCTGCCTATTGGGGACCTATGCTGCCTATTGGGGACCTATGCTGCCTATTGGGGACCTATGCTGCCTATTGAGGACCTATGCTGCGTATTGGGGACCTATGCTGCGTATTGGGGACCTATGCTGCGTATTGGGGACCTATGCTGCCTATTGAGGACCTATGCTGCCTATTGGGGACCTATGCTGCCTATTGGGGACCTATGCTGCCTTTTGGGGACCTATGCTGCCTATTGGGGACCTATGCTGTCTATTGAGGACATATGCTGTCTATTGAGGACATATGCTGCCTATTGGGGACCTATGCTGTCTATTGAGGACATATGCTGTCTATTGAGGACATTTGCTGCCTATTGGGGACCTATGCTGCCTTTTGGGGACCTATGCTGCTATTGGCCTATCTGCTATGGGGACCTATGCTGCCTATTGGGGACCTATGCTGTCTATTGAGGACATATGCTGTCTATTGAGGACCTATGCTGCCTATTGGGGACCTATGCTGTCTATTGAGGACATATGCTGTCTATTGGGAACATATGCTGCCTATTGGGGACATTTACCTGCCTATTGGGGACCAATGCTGCCTATTGGGGACATTTACCTGCCTATTAGGGACTCTCGCACCACACCAGTCTGAGCCTGAGCTAAAAGTGGAGTTGCGCCAATATGTGCACTGATGAGGATGAAATTATATGGATTGGCAAGGCTGCAGTGATGGCAGCGCAGTCTGTATGTCTCTGTGTGGGCACTTTTATTGCTGGTATATTGTTTTTGTAGCGCTGTATATATATTGGTATTTTACTAATAGCAATTTGGAATCCCTAGGAAATAATGATATCAAGAAAGAGAAAAATTGCTTCACTTGTGACAAATATGGAACCGAACATTGACCATCTCTTAGCCAAAAGCAGGCCCATAGTTCCCATTGAAATACCAGTAAGTTTGTTGATTTTTAACTTTACTTGTTCTTTATTTTAAGTATTTATTTGATCCTGTTTCTTTTTTTTTTTACTTCAAAATAAGAGTGTAGTATATGCTGTATACAGGGTCATACACATCGTGTGCGGTATATAGAGTGTAGTATATGGTGTATACAGGGTCATACACATCGTGTGCGGTATATAGAGTGTAGTATATGGTGTATACAGGGTCATACACATCGTGTGCGGTATATAGAGTGTAGTATATGGTGTATACAGGGTCATACACGTCGTGTGCGGTATATAGAGTGTAGTATATGGTGTGTACAGGGTCATACATATCGTGTGCAGTATATAGAGTGTAGTATATGGTGTATACAGGGTCATACATATCGTGTGCGGTATATAGAGTGTAGTATATGGTGTATACAGGGTCATACATATCGTGTGCGGTATATAGAGTGTATATACACTGCTGTATTATACTTTTCATATACAGGTTATAATGCCTCTTACTCTTTGTATAGAGGTGAGTGTGCCATGTATAATATATGGTATATACAGCGTAGTGTCACATACACTGCTGTATTATACATTATACAACAGTTCTAACGCTCCATACCTAATATGCAGGATAATGTACAGTGTATATGATGTGACCTGTATAAGATGTGACATTGGCTTGCCCCCCCCCCTAGTTTTGATCCTGGGTACGCCCATGCTCCTGCTCTGGCTGCTGCGCACGGTGCTGCTTCCTTGATATCCTTGTGACTCCCTCCCCTCATGTCCAGAGCTAGGAGAAGTCAGGTCGGTGACTAGTTATTAATGCAACTACTTAAGTTACTATGTGGGACTTGAAAACATGATCTCCCGACAAGGGAAATACACAGGCCTGTGTAGCGCTGCGGTGATTCCGGATGTGTTCAATGAGCACATCCAGATTCACCGTGCGTTCAGACGGGGGCAGAGCTATGTACTGATTTTACAATGGGGGGCGCCGTTTTGCAGTTTGCCTCAGGCAGCAGAGAGGCTAGTTTCACCCCTGTTTGTGAGTCTGCGGCCGCCCCGGGGTCACAGATGTGATCCAGTACGTTGTCATCCGAATATCATTGTCTAAGGCCAGGGTAACAGATGTGATCCAGTACGTTGTCATCCGAATATCGTTTTCCACGGCCGGGGTCACAGATGTGATCCAGTACGTGGCTGTCATCCGAATATCATTGTCTAAGGCCGGGGTCACAGATGTGATCCAAAACATGGCTGTCATCCGAATATCATTGTCTACGGCTGGGGTAACAGATGTGATCCAGTACGTGGCTTGTCATCAGAATATCATTGTCTAAGGCCGGGGTAACAGATGTGATCCAGTATGTGGCTGTCATCCGAATATCATTGTCTAAGGCCGGGGTCACAGATGTGATCCAGTACGTGGCTGTCATCCGAATATCATTGTCTAAGGCCGGGGTAACAGATGTGATCCAGTACGTGGCTGTCATCCGAATATCATTGTCTAAGGCCGGGGTCACAGATGTGATCCAGTACGTGGCTGTCATCCGAATATCATTGTCTAAGGCCGGGGTCACAGATGTGATCCAGTACGTGGCTGTCATCCGAATATCGTTTTCTACGGCCGGGGTCACAGATGTGATCCAGTACGTTGTCATCCGAATATCGTTTTCTACGGCCGGGGTCACAGATGTGATCCAATACATGGCTGTCATCCGAATATCATTGTCTATGGCCGGGGTAACAGATGTGATCCAGTACGTGGCTGTCATCAGAATATCATTGTCTAAGGCCGGGGTCACAGATGTGATCCAGTACGTGGCTGTCATCCGAATATCGTTTTCTACGGCCGGGGTCACAGATGTGATCCAGTACGTGGCCGTGGTCCGAATATCCTTGTCTATGGTTGGGGTCACAGATCTGATCCAGCACGTGTCTGACATCATAATATCCTCCTGATCTCCCACATACACATGAACGCGCCATAGCTAGTGATGGTGGAACCAATGTGAATGTAACCCTACATGGCCATCAAAGACAACACAATCGGCGCCCACATGAGCCTCTGTGGACACAGGCTTGGGCCGCGTGCACACGGCCGACTTTCATGGTCCAGGTACAGAGTGGAACAGCTGCAGTGCTTGCCCCCTGTTAGTTACTTATACGTCTGAAGGTGGGGACAGTGACGCCAGCACTGACTGGGTGACGGGCTCACATGTCACAGCACTGCACGGGAGCCCCGGGAGAGTGAGTGCCGACAGCACTGGAGCGGCGCTAGCACGGAAGATGAGTGTAGGCTTTTTACATTTTAGCGGGGCCAAACACTCAGATTGAGAAGGAGGTGTTCTAGTAACGGACAACTCCTTTAAGGTTGGACATGAAATAGGCCAAGAGTGTAAGGTGCATAGGGTCCTCACGGCCCTCACAAGACAGGTTACATCGGGAGAGAAGAATCCAGCACAACAGATTTCTGATGGTCGATCCATTTGATTAATGGGAGATATTCCGCCACCAGTGGAGTATGGAAGCAGCTCTCTCATAGAGAACACAGGAGCATCCTGTGTATGGAGGAGTCGGGCCAGATAGCTGCCTGATATTTACCTATTGTATATGGGAACTGAACAAATGAAGAAAACACCGAATATAACAGTCCAATGTATAAGGTGAAATAAATATTTTTATTAATAAAAAGTATATAACAGCAAATGAGGTAAGGGTGGGGGGTAGAATACCAGAGAGAAGGCGCACCACAAGGAACAAAGCAAATTATTGCAGAATATATCTATATAGCTAGTACAATTGGTATTACACAAAGTTGGTGAACAAAAAATAAAAAATAGTCAAGTATATTAGTGCTACATAGCCATAAATCGCTGAATATGCGGCTGATAAAAAAGCAATCAAAAAAGAAAATAATATGTTTTGTACAAGAGTGATCTAATATATAATTACCAATAAACTCTGTCACAACTTCCGGCGCTTGTGTCACTTCCACAATGTACCGCCAAAGCCATGCGTGCACCACTCATTGGCTGAACCGCCCGCCGGCTGAGCCGATGAGCGGTGCCGTGCGGGATTCAAATCCCCCGCCAAAGCCGTGGCACGCTCATTGGCTGAGCCACCTGCCGGCTCACCCAATGAGCGGCGCGGGATTCAAATCCCCCGCCAAGGCACGCGGCACCTTGGCGGGGGATTTGAATCCCGCACCGCTTAAAGCCACGCAGCACCGCTCATTGGCTAAGCTGCTGCCGGCTCAGCCAATGAGCGGTGCCACGTGGCTTTGAGCGGCGCGGGATTCAAATCCCCCGCCGTATGTTAACTTTCACATCCCCCGCCGGCTTGCGGGATTCACATCCCCCGCCATTGCTGTGGCACGCTCATTGGCTAAGCGGAACTGCTTTGGAGGGGGATTTGAATCCCATGCCAAAGCCGCGAGTGCACCGCTCATTGGCTGAGCTGCCCGCCGGCTGAGCCAGTGAGCGGCGCGGGATTCAAATCCCCCCTTGGATGCGTCCACCCTGATGCACGTTTCCACATCTGCCTTGGACGGGCAGTTTCACCCCGTCAAAGGCAGACACTGAAACGCGTGTCGGGTGGATGCATCCGAGGGACAGACACCACGTGCATCAGGTAACCCTTTGAGGCGCTTTCATTTATCTCCACAAGCGCCATTTGTCAATAGTATTTTGCTAACTTATGAACTATAATTGAAAGTTGTGGCCTGTACTAAAGTACTCCTTCACATGCGCCTTCTGTCTTGATATTATATATATATTGAAAGCATTTTTTGATTGCCTTTTCAATAGCCGCATATTTAGCCATAATGGCTATGTAGCACTAAGTCACTTATTATTTTTTATTACTCTTGTACAAAACATATTATTTTCTTTTTTGATTGCTTTTTCATCAGCCGCATATTCAGCCATTTATGTCTATGTAGCACTAATATACTTGATTATTTTTTATTTTATTTTTTCTTCACCAACTTTGTGTAACACCAATTGTACTGGCTATATAGATATATTCTGCAATCATTTATTTTGTCCCTTGTGGTGCGTCTTCTCTCTGGTATCCTACCCCCCACCCTTACTTCATTTGCTGTTACATATTTTTTATTAATAAAAATATTTATTTCACCTTATACATTGGACTGTTATTATATTCTGTGTTTTCTTCGTTTGTTCGGTTCTTCTTACCAATTTGTCCCTTGTATTTTCCATGGGTACACATGTGGCGGTGAGGGTACACCACTTTGGGTAATTTATTACTTGATTACTGCCATACGATATACTAATACGTTTTTGTGTACTTAGTCCTTGAGCTCCTTTTGTTCTAATCTATTATATATGGGAAACATAAAGGGGTATTCTTAAGTTTGTAAGTTATCCTCTATAAATGGGATAGGGGATAATTTCTCAATCACTGGAGATCTGACTTCTGGGAAGCCCACCAATCCCTGAGGAGCCACATGTAAATGGAGCAGTGGTCGATCATGCGCACTGCTGCTTCTTTCATAGTTAATGGGTCTGCTGGAGACTGCTGACCATAACGTTCAGCTAGTCTTTAACATCCCATAGGAGTGAAGGGAATGGCAGTGAGCATAAGCAAACACTAGTTTTCGGGATCGGTAGGGAGTTGTCACCATTTGAACCACCAGTGATCAGGATTCCCTATCCCATGTCTATTAGGCTAAGTTCACATGTTGCGGAATTGCCGCAGAAATTTCCGCGGCAATCCCGCACTTCTCTGCCGCGGGAAATACGCATTTTTTTGTATGCGTATTCCCATCAGAAACTAGCGTTTTGCAAGCGTAATTAGCTTGCAGAATGCTAGCGTTTTCCTAGCGATCTGTAGCATCGCTTGGAAAACTGATTGACAGGTTGGTCACATGAGTCAAACATAGTGTTTGACACGTGTGACCAACGTTTTACTATTGATGCCGCCTATGTCGCATCAATAGTAAAAAGATCTAATGTAAAAATAATAAAAAAAATAATAAATAATGATATTCTCAACCTCCGGCGGCCCCCGCAGCCTTCCCGCCTCTCAGCGACGCTCCCGGCAACTCCCGTTCCCAGGCGTCCTTGCGACAGACCCCAGATGACGTAGCATCACGCGAGACCGCTACGTCACCCGGGTGATTCTCGCAAAGGACTCCTGGGAACGGGAGCGTCGCTGAGAGGCGGAAAAGCTGCGGGGGCCGCCGGAAGGTGAGAATATCATTATTTTTTATTTTAATTATTGTTTTACCAGGGATATGGTAGCCAGGGCCTGGAGGAGAGTCTCCTCTCCTCCGGACCCTGGGTACCATCCGCACATGAACCGCTTACATTCCGCATAGCCACATGCGGAAAGTAAGCGGTTCAATTCATTCCTATGGCGGCGATTCCGCCGAGATTACGCAAAATTAATGAACATGTTGCTATTTTTTCAGCGAAGCGTTTTTTTCGCGGAAAAAAACGCTGCATGTGCACAAAAATTGCGTAATCCATTTAAATGAATTGGATGCTTAATGCTTGCGTTTTTTTCTCGTTTTTGCCGCGGGAAAAAACACGAAAAAAACGCGAAAATTCCTGCCGTGTGCACTTAGCCTAAATACTGTGGTAAGCTTGAGGGCCTGTCCAACTTTGTAATGTCTTTATTATCTCAGCTTAATTGTAAAGTACTGTGGAATATGTTTGTGCTGTAGAAATATAGTTATCATTATTATTATAAAATCCAAACATGAGAATACCCCTTTAAGGCCTCATTCATACGTACTTTTTTTTATCACATCCTTGATCAGTGTTTTGTCAGTGTCAGTTTTTAACATTTGCGTTTCATCTGTTTTTCTTGAATGTTCAAAAAAAAAAATTCAAAATAATGTCATTTCAAAACTTCTTTTACCCCTTAAATCGTAAAAATGGGCAGCATGGGAGTATGAGTATGTGTATGAATTATACATACTCCTGGCCAGTGGGCGTGGCCTCGATCCATACACTTGTATCAAGCAAGGCCGCGGCCTCTAGGCACATCTCCTGGACAGCAGCATCACTAGTCGGGGTCCGGCCTCGATCAGTACAAGTTGATGGAGCGAGGCCACGTGCAATGGCCGGGAATATATCTATAATTTATACATACCCTCCAATCCCGGGTCAGAAACCGGCGAAACCCCTGGGGAGGATTAATAAGAGTGACTGCAGACTTATCGATTTGGACGGAACAACCCCTTTAACCCCTTTCTGCCATCAGACGTATTATTCTGTCCATGTGCCCTGGGACTTAATTCCCAAGGACGGAATAGTACGTTATATGCCATCAGCTGCGCTTCCGGGGGGAGCGCAGCTGATCTCGGCCGGGTGTCAGCTGATTATCACATGAATTGCTGTTTTTGATTCATTCTGCCTCCCAAAAATCGTAATAAAAAGCGATCAAAAAATGTAATGTGCCCGAAAATGGTACCAATTAAAACGACAACTCGTCCCGCAAAAAATAAGACCTCACATGACTCTGTGGGCCAAAATAAGAAAAAATTATAGTTCTCAAAATGTGATGATGCAAAAACTATTTTTTGCAATAAAAAGCGTCTTTTAGCGTGTGACAGCTGCCAATCATAAAAACCCACTATAAATAGTAAATCAAACCCCCGTTATCACCCCCTTAGTTAGGAAAGATAATAAAATTAAAAAATTTAGGGTTAGAGTTGGGGCTAAAGTTAGGGTTAGGGTTGGGATTAGGATTAGGGGTGTGTTGGGGTTAGGGTTGGAGTTAGAATTGGGGGGTTCCCGCTGTTTAGACACATCATGGGCTCTCCAAATGTGACATAGCGTCTGATCTCAATTCCAGCCAATTCGGCGTTGAAAAAGTCAAACTGTGCTCCTTCTCTTCTGAGCTCTGCCATGCGCCCAAACAGTAATTTACCCCCACATATGGGGTATCAGCATACTCAGGAAAAATTGCACAATAACTCTTGGGGGCCAATTTCTTCTGTTACCCTTGGGAAAATAAAAAATTGGGGCGAAAATATCATTTTTGTGGAAAAAAATATGATTTTTTTTTTTATGGCTCTACGTTATAAACTTCTCTGAAGCACTTAGGGGTTCAAAGTGCTCACCACACATCTAGATAAGTTCCTTAGGGGTCTAGTTTCTAAAATGGGGTCACTTGTGGGGGGTTCCCACTGTTTAGGCACATCAGGGACTCTCCAAACACGACATGGACGTCCAATCTCGATTCCAGCCAATTTTGGTTTGAAAAAGTCAAATGGCGCTCCTTCCCTTCCGAGCTCTGCCGTGCGCCCAAACAGTGGTCCCCCCCCCCCACATATGGGGTGTCAGCGTACTCAGTACAAATTGAACAACAGCTTTTATGGTCCAATTTCTCCTATTACCCTTGGGAAAATAAAAAATTGGTGACTTAAATATCATTTTTGTGGGAATAAAATAGGATTTTTATTTTCATGCCCGGGCATTATAAACTTGTGTGAAGCACTTGGGGGTTCAAATTGATCACCACAGATCTAGATAAGTTCCTTAGGGGGTATAGCTTCCAAAATGGGGTCACTTGTGGGGGGTTTCCACTGTTTAGGCTCATCTGGGGCACTACAAACGGAACATGACCCCCATCAATGTTTGCATTTCAAAA
Source organism: Oophaga sylvatica (assembly GCA_033576555.1). NCBI lineage: Eukaryota > Metazoa > Chordata > Amphibia > Anura > Dendrobatidae > Oophaga > Oophaga sylvatica. The sequence goes on along the minus strand of JARQOD010000006.1, from coordinate 61,267,996 downwards.
CGTTACTGCTTCCTTTCCAAGCCCTGCCGTGCGCCCAAACAGTTTACCCCCCCACATATGGGGTATCAGCGTACTCAGGACAAATTGGACAACAACTTTTGGGGTCCAATTTCCTTGGGAAAAATCAAAAATTTGGGACTAAAAAATCATTTTTGTGGAAAATTGTTTTTTTTTTTTTCCACACCCAGGCATTATAAACTTTTGTGAAACACTTTGGGGTTCAAAGTGCTCACAACAGATCTAGATAAGTTCCTTAGGGGGTCTAGTTTCCAAAATGGTGTCACTTGTGGGGGGTTTCCACTGTTTAGGCATATCAGGGGCTCTCCAAACGCGACATGGCGTCCAATCTCAATTTCAGCCACTTTCTTGGTTTGAAAAAGTCAAACGGCACTCCTTCCCTTCCGAGCCCTGCCGTGGGATATCGAAGTACTCAAAAGAAATTGTACAACAGCCCTTTATGTCCATTTTCTCCTTTTAACCTTGTTAAAATAAAAAAAATTGTTTGTAAAATATCATTTTTGTGACTAAATAGTTAAATGTTCATTTTTTCCTTCCAAGTTGCTTCAGCTCCTGTGAAGCACCTGAAGGGTTAACCCCTTAACCCCCAAGGGTGGTTTGCACGTTAATGACTGGGCCAATTTTTACAATTCTGACCACTGTCTCTTTATGAGGTTATAACTCTGGAATGCTTCAACGGATCTTTGCGATTCTGAGATTGTTTTCTCGTGACATATTGTACTTCATGATAGTGGTAAAATTTCTTCGATATACCTTGTGTTTATTTTTGAAAAAAAACGCAAATATGGCCAAAATTTTGCAATTTTCAAACTTTGAATTTTTTTTCCCTTAAAACAGAGAAATATGTCACACAAAATAGTTAAGAAATAACATTTCCCACATGTCTACTTTACATCAGCACAATTTTGGAACCAAAATTTTTTTTTGTTAGGAAATTATAAGGGTTAAAAGTTGACCAGTGATTTCTCATTTTTACAACAAAATTTACAAAGCCATTTTTTCAGGGACCACCTCACATTTGAAGTCACTTTGACGAGTCTATATAGCAGAAAATACCCAAAAGTGACACTATTCTAAAAACTGCACCCCTCAAGGTACTCAAAACCATATTCAAGAAGTTTATTAACCCTTCAGGTGCTTCACAGGAGCTGAAGCAACGTGGAAGGAAAAAATTAATATTTAACTTTTTAGCCACAAAAATGATCTTTTACAAACTTTTTTTTATTTTCACAAGGGTAAAAGGAGAAAATGGGCAGATAAAGTTGTTGTGCAATTTCTCCTGAGTACGCCAATACCCTATATGTGGGGGAAAACCACTGTTTGGGCACACGGCAGAGCTCGTAAGGGAAGGAGCGCCGTTTGACTTTTTCAAACTAAAATTGGCTGGAGTTGAGATTGGACGCCATGTCGTGTTTGGAGAGCCCTGATGCGCCTAAACAGTGGAAACCCCCCACAAGTGACACCATTTTGGAACTAGACCCCCTAAGGAACTTATCTAGATCTGTTGTGAGCACTTTGAACCCAAAGTGTTTCACAAAAGTTTATAATGCCTGGGTGTGGAAAAAAAAAAAAACAATTTTCCACAAAAATGATTTTTTAGTCCAAATTTTGATTTTTCCCAAGGAAATTGGACCCCAAAAGTTGTTGTCCAATTTGTCCTGAGTACGCTGATACCCCATATGTGGGGGGGTAAACTGTTTGGGCGCACGGCAGGGCTTGGAAAGGAAGCAGTAACGTTTTGGAATGCAAACATTGATGGGGGTCATGTTCCGTTTGTAGTGCCCCAGATGAGCCTAAACAGTGGAAACCCCCCACAAGTGACCCCATTTTGGAAGCTAGACCCCCTAAGGAACTTATCTAGATCTTTGGTGAGCACTTTGAACCCCCAAGTGCTTCACACAAGTTTATAATGCCCGGGCATGAAAATAAAAAATCCTATTTTATTCCCACAAAAATTATCTCTTAGTCACTAATTTTTTATTTTCCCATAGGTAACAGGAGAAATTGGACCTCAAAAGTTGTTGTCCAATTTGTCCTGAGTACGCTGATACCCCATATGTGGGGGGGGAACCACTGTTTGGGCGCATGGCAGAGCTCGGAATGGAAGGAGCACCATTTGACTTTTTCCAACCAAAATTGGCTGGAATTGAGATTGGACGCCATGTTGCATTTGGAGAGTCCCTGATGTGCCTAAACAGTGGAAACCCCCCACAAGTGACCCCATTTGGGAAACTAGACCCCCTAAGGAACTTATCTAGATCTTTGGTGAGCAATTTGAACCCCCAAGTGCTTCACACAAGTTTATAACGTAGAGCCGTAAAATTAAAAAATCATATTTTTTTCCACAAAATTGATCTGTTCACCCCAATTTTTATTTTCCCAAGGGTAACAAGGCTCCAAAAGTTATTGTGCAATTTGTCCTGAGTACGCTGATACCCCATATGTGGGGGTAAACCACTGTTTGAGTGCATGGCAGAGTTTTGAAGGGAAGGAGCGCCATTTGACTTTTTCAACGCAGAATTGGCTGGATGCCATGTCGTGTTTGGAGAGCTCCTGATCTGCCTAAACAGTGGAAACCCCCCACAAATTACACCATTTTGGAAACTAGACCCCTCAAGGAACTTATCTAGATGTGTGGTGAGCACTTTGAACCCCAAAGTGCTTCACAGAAGTTTATAACGTACAACCGTAAAATAAAAAATCTTTTTTTTTTTTTTTACAAAAATGATTTTTTCGCCCCAATATTTTATTTTCACAAGGGTAACAGGAGAAATTGGACCCCAAAAGTTGTTGTCCAATTTGTCCTGAGTACGCTGATACCCAATATGTGGGAGTAAACTACTGTATGGGCGCACGTCGGGGCTCGGAAGGGAAGTAGTGACGTTTTGGATTGCAGACTTTGATGGAATGGTCTGGGGGCGTCATGTCGCATTTGGAGAGCCCCTGATGCGCCTAAACAGTGGAAACCCCCCACAAGTGACCCATTTTGGAAAATAGACCCCACAAGGAACTTATCTAGATGTGTGGTGAGCACTTTGAACCCCGAATTGCTTCACAGAAGTTTATAACGTACAGCCGTAAAAATAAAAAATCCTTTTTTTTTTTACAAAATGATTTTTTCGCCCCCAATATTTTATTTTCACAAGGTTAACAGGAGAAATTGGACCCCAAAATTTGTTGTCCAATTTGTCCTGAGTACGCTGATACCCAGTATGTGGGAGAAAACTACTGTATGGGTGCACGTCTGGGCTCGGAAGGGAAGTAGTGACGTTTTGGATTGCAGACTTTGATGGAATGGTCTGGGGCGTCATGTCGCATTTGGAGAGCCCCTGATGCACCTAAACAGTGGAAACCCCCCACAAGTGACCCCATTTTGGAAAATAGACCCCACAAGGAACTTATCTAGAAGTGTGGTGAGCGCTATGAAGCCCCAAGTGCTTCACAGAAAATTTATAACATACAGCCGTAAAAACAAAAAAATCATTTTTTTTTTACAAAAATGATTTTGTCGCCCCAGTTTTTTATTTTCCCAAAGGTAACAGAAGAAATAGGACAAATTGCACAATAACTCTTGTGGTCCAGAGTACACTGATACCCCATATGCGGGGGTAAACTACTGTTTGGGCGCATGGCAGAGCTCAGAAGTGAAGGAGCACCGTTTGACTTTTTCAACGCAGAATTGGCTGGAATTGAGATCAGACGCCATGTCACATTTGGAGAGCCCCTGATGTGCCTAAACAGTGGAAACCACCTAATTCTAACTCCAACCCTAACCCCAACACACCCCTAACCCTAGTCCCAACCCTAACCACAAACCTAACACACCCCTAACCCTAATCCCAACCCTAACCCTAATCCTAACTTTAGCGCCATCCCTAACCCTAACTTTAGCCGCAACCCTAACCTTAACCATAACCCTAATGGGAAAATGGAAATAAATACATTTTTTTAATTTTATTATTTCTCCCTAACTAAGGGGGTGATAAAGGGGGGTTTGATTTACTATTTATAGCGGGTTTTTGTGATTGGCTGCTGTCACGCTAAAAGACGCTTTTTATTGCAAAAAGTAGTTTTTTGCATCACCACATCTTGAGAGCTATAATTTTTGCATATTTTGGCCCACAAAGTCATGTGAGGTCTTATTTTTTGCGGAACGAGGTGACGTTTTTATTGGTACCATTTATGACCACGTGACATTTTTTGATCGCTTTTTATTTCGATTTTTGGGAGGTTAGAATGAACAAAAATCAGCAATTCATGAATTTCTTTTGGGGGAGGCGTTTATACCGTTCCGCGTGTGGTAAAATTGATAAAGCAGTTTTATTCTTCGGGTCAGTACAATTATGGCGATACCTCATTTATATCAATTTTTTAATGTTTTGGTGCTTTTATAGAATAAAAACAATTTTATATAAAAAATCATTATTTTTGTATCGCTTTATTCTGCAAGCTATAACTTTTTTATTTTTTCACTGATGAGCTGTATGATGGCTCGTTTTTTGGGGACAAGATGACGTTTTCAGCGGTACCATGTTTATTTATATCGGTCTTTTTGATCGCGTGTTATTCCACTTTTTGTTCGGCGGTATGATGATAAAGCATTGATTTTTTGCTTAGTTTTTTTTTTTTTTTTTTAAGGGGTTCACTAAAGGGGTTAACTAGTGGGACAGGTTTATAGGGGGTCGTTACGGACGCGGCGATACCAAATATGTGTACTTTTATTGTTTTTTTTTTTTATTTACAGGAAGAAATGAATTTATTGGGGAATATATTTTTTTTTTTTTATGATTTTTTTACCACTTCTTATTTTTATTTTTTTTACTTTTTTACTTTGTCCCAGGGTGGGACATCACTGTATAGGGTCACATCGCTGGTGTGACAGTGTGCACAGCACTCTGTCACACCAGCGATCGCTCTGGCATCGCTGCAGGCTTCCTCAGCGCCTGCTCTCAGCAGGCACTGAGGAAGCCGCCTCCCTGCAGGACCCCAGTGCCATCTTGGATCCGGGGACCTGGAGGGAGGACGGACCCTCGGAACAGCGCGACACATCGCGCTGCTCTGAGGGTCTCAGGGGAGCGCGCAGGGAGCCCCCTCCCTGCGCGATCCTCCCCTGTGCCCCCGGTACACCGCGATCATGTTTGATCGTGGTGTGCCAGGGGTTAATGTGCCGGGAGCGGTCCATGACCGCTTCTGACACATAGTGCCGGGTGTCAGCTGTGATAATCAGCTGATCGCCCTGGACGTAATATTCCGTCCATGGGAATTAAGTACCAGGTCACATGCACGGAATATTACGTCCAATGGGATTAAGGGGTTAATAAACTTCTTGATTGTGGTTTTGAGGGGTGCAGTTTTTAGAATGGTGTCACTTTTGGGTATTTTCTGCCATGTAGATCCCTCAAAGTTACTTCAAATGTGAGGTGGTCCCTAAAAAAAATGGTTTTGTACAATTTGTTGTAAAAATGAGAAATCGCTGGTCAACTTTTAACCCTTATAACTTCGTAACAAAAAAAATTTTGGTTCCAAAATTGTGCTGATATAAAGTAGACATGTGGGAAATGTTATTTAGTAACTATTTTGCGCAACATATTTCCCTGTTTTAAGGGAATAAAAATTCAAAGTTTGAAAATTGCTAAATTTTCCAAATTTTCGCCATATTTCAATTTTTTTTCATAAATAACCGCTAGTTATATCAAAGAAATTTTACCACTATCATGAAGTACAATATGTCACAGAAAACAGTCTCAGAATCGCTAAGATCCGTTGAAGCGTTCCAGAGTTATAACCTCATAAAGAGACCGTGGTTAGAATTGTAAAAATTGGCCTGGTCATTAACGTGCAAACCACTCTTGGGGGTTAAGGGGTTTCGGTTCCAGCACGTCTAATTTCAGATAGCCAGTCTTTTTGTTGTCCCTAAGACAAGCCAGAAACGTTTGGCAATAATGGCTATCTCATAGAGAACAGAGGAGCGCTCCTGTCATGGAGGGACGACCAAAAGCCATTGTTTGGCCGATAGATATCTAATGTGTATGGTGGGCTTAAGTGATGTAAGGGGCAGATCCAGCAGCTTCATACATTACTTAGTGGCCACTGCTGAGTTTTGCTATTTCACTAATGTGTGATGGGTGGGGGGTCGGACTTCTACCCACCACTCACATCCTTCCACTGAGGACCTGAATGGAGAAACTACAGGTCCTAAGGATTCTAAGGATTGATCAGGAATAACGCCGATCTCATCCATGCGCTGTGTTTGGGACTGACATTTCCTGGTCTGGAAAGCCTCAATATAATCTATGGGCAGGTACACAGTCTATTGGCTGTAATAACTGTGGTCCCGACATACTCACACTGTTTGCACCCATTTATTTTTGTACGAGCCCAATACTTTCAATTAACACTGCGAATCCTTAGGGTAAAAATCTAGAGCTGAAAATTGTAACATCAGTATAGAGTTTCCCAACATATACGGGGCTCCCTACTGCCGTCACCACAGCTGACAAACACCACGCACAATCTTACATTACATCACAATAACCCTAATTGTACCGCCAGATGGGAAGGAACAGCCCCATCTGGAGAGGTGAATGGCTCAGCAGATGGTTACCCATTGATAATGCACGATTGAATTTAGAAACCACATGAAAGCAGGTAGGACCTACACTTCCGAATGTCTGGTCACTGGCAGAATCTACAGTCCGGAGAAAAATTAAGTACATCCTCTTTGAATTCTATAGTATTACATATTAGAATGTAATAAAAAAAATCTGGCCCTTAGAAGGTCTTAAATAGTTAAATACAACCTCTGTTGAACAACAGCACATGGCAAATTACAGTCATGGCCAAAAGTTTTGAGAATGACACAAATATTATATTTTCACATGATCTGCTGCCGTCTTTATGTGTGTTTGACAGATGTTTTTATCACAGACAGAAATATAATTGTAAACATATGAGTAACAAAAGCTTATATTGACAGTTAGAATGAGTTAATGCAGCAAGTCAATATTTGCAGTGTTGACCCTTCTTCTTCAGGACCTCTGCAATTCTCCCTGGCATGCTCTCAATCAACTTCTGGACCAAATCCTGACTGATAGCAGTCCATTCTTGCACAATCAATGCTTTCATTTTGTCAGAATTTTTAGGTTTTTGTTTGTCCACCCGTCTCTTGATTGACCACAAGTTCTCAATGGGATTAAGATCTGGGGAGTTTCCAGGCCATGGACCCAAAATCTCTATGTTTTGTTCCCTGAGCCATTTAGTTATCACCTTTGCTTTATGGCAAGGTGCTCCATCATGCTGGAAAAGGCATTGTTGATCGCCAAACTGCTCTTGGAGGGATGGGAGAAGTTGCTCTTGGAGGACATTCTGGTACCATTCTTTATTCATGGCTGTGTTTTTAGGCAAGACTGTGAGAGCCGATTCCCTTGGCTGAGAAGCAACCCCACACATGAATGGTTTCAGGATGCTTAACAGTTGGCATGAGACAAGACTGGTGGTAGCGCTCACCTTGTCTTCTCCGAATGAGGCGTTTTCCTGATGTCCCAAACAATCGAAAAGGGGATTCATCAGAGAAAATAACTTTACCCCAGTCCTCAGCAGTCCACTGCCTGTACCTGTTGCAGAATATCAGTCTGTCCATGATGTTTTTTCTGGAGAGAAGTGGCTTCTTTGCTGCCCTCCTTGAGACCAGGCCTTGCTCCAAGAGTCTCCGCCTCACAGTGCGTGCAGATGCACTCACACCTGCCTGCTGCCATTCCTGAGCAAGCTCTGCACTGCTGGTAGCCCGATCCCGCAGCTGAAACACTTTTAAGAGACGGTCCTGGCGCTTGCTGGTCTTTCCTGAGCACCCTGGAGCCTTTTTGGCAACAATGGAACCTCTCTCCTTGAAGTTCTTGATGATGCGATAGATTGTTGACTGAGGTGCAATCTTTCTAGCTGCGATACTCTTCCCTGTTAGGCCATTTTTGTGCATTGCAATGATGACTGAAATGTGTTTTGGGGGATAAAGTTCATTTTCTAGCCAAATATTGACTTTGCAAGTAATTGCTGTTAAGCTGATCACTCTTTATAACATTCTGGAGTATATGCAAATTGCCATTAGAAAAAGTGAAGCAGTAGACTTTGTAAAAAATTAATATTTGTGTCATTCTCAAAACTTTTGTCCATGACTGTACACCTAGCAGTACTGAAGCAGTGGATGAAAAATGAAGTACATCCTTACTGTTTCCATGAAAATTGAGAGGGTACGTAGCAGCAAGTTTTTGCTAATAAAATGCCTTGGATTAAGCAAGTGTGACTGCCATGGGCTCAGTTGTGAGATGGATATGCTAAGTCATAGGTCTGGGTGAGCAGCATTAACCAGGTTGAGCTAGCAGAGCTGGACTAGCCGGGCAGCAGGTGGAATAGTGAGTACCAATAGAGCTGCATATAGGCATGAAGGTACTATGAGGCAGCAGAGTTATGTGCGGAGAGAACTTTGGATCATCAGAGACATAAGCAGGCAAGTACCATATGCAGCATGGTTTACTGTGCAGGCAGCAGACCTGGGTCAGCAGTCAGGTAGTAGCAGAGCTGAGTATGCAGGCAGCACCCAGGAACAGCAAGGATGGGTCGGCAACAAGGCATCTTGCTGTAGTGAAGAAGAGTGTGTAGACAGCACCCAGGAACAGCAGAGCTCACTTGGGAACTTTTTGTAGCAGAGCCAAATGTGTAGACTGCTGTTGTGAATGGGTTTGAGATGAGTTCTGAGCAGAGGCTCCCTCTGGTGGTTACAAGCGGTGCTAGTCTGTCCAGTGAAGATTGTGAGGACTGGGAATCAGGTGTTACTGACTGGTCTTATATAAGGGAGTCACCTTCCCATCAGGGTTGCCGGTGATCAATTGTTCTGGTCTGGTCAAAACTGAGAGGGCAGAAGCCCCCGGAGGGGACCCTGAAGGCCCCCACAGAAGTGCAGGAAAAAATGCAAAAAAAATAGCACAAACACAAAAGAAGAAAATGTCTTATCTGTTAGCAGGAGATGCAGACACGACACAGCAGGCTACAAGAGAAACTGGAATAAAGGATTCAGACCAGAACAATTGATCACCGGCAACCCTGATGGGAAGGTGACTCCCTTATATAAGACCAGTCAGTAACACCTGATTCCCAGTCCTCACAATCTTCACTGGACAGACTAGCACCGCTTGTAACCACCAGAGGGAGCCTCTGCTCAGAACTCATCTCAAACCCATTCACAACAGACTGCTAGCAGGAAAAGCTGAGCTGAGTGGACAGGAACCTTATTATAGTAGAGCCAAATGTGCATACTCCCGGCCAGAACCCGACTAGAGGGCGTGACCTCGCTCCATACACTTGTTATAGAGCGAGGCTGCGCCCGCTGGACGGCCACGTTCCCTGATCAGAAACTAGTGAATCCTTGCAGTGCACAGTGCACGCGCTGGGGGAATCCATAAGTCTGCATTCAAAAAACTCCATTGTTGTTCTCTTTTATATTATCGTATAATGGAGATTTATGTAGTTATCATGTGAACCGGGTTCACAACTACATAACCCTGAATCTGGATATGTGGTTATTAATGCTTATTTCTGTGTTTTTCACAGTTAAATCCAGTCATATTATTATGGACTTTAGAGCCTGTGACAGAGCGTGGCTCTCAAAAATTGATCATGTGTTCAAAGACGCTAATGATGCAAACAATGAGGTTAATAAAAGCCTTTTGGAAGTCACCATCAAATTCAAGGATCTCATACGTAAAAGGACAAAGGTCTGGTGGAACCATGCGTTCCTTGATAAGTATCTACAAAAAAGCTAATACCTAGGGGACTGAGGCCCCGTTCACACATTGCGGTTTTAGATGCGTTTCCGCTGCGTTTTTTAACGCTGCGGAAACGCATCCAACCCGCAGCACAGTGCACAACCAATGAATCCCTATGGGAACCGCAGGTCTGCTGTGCACATGCTGCGGAAAAAAACGCGCGGTTTAGCCGCGTTTTATTTTCCGCAGCATGTCAATTCTTTGTGCGGGTCTGCAGCGGTTCGGCGCCCATTGACTTGCATTGAGTCGGGCACTTCCGCAGCAAAACCGCAGATCTAAAAAAGATCTGCGGGTTTGCTGCGGCTGAAACCGCTGCAGTTCGGGAGGAGGGAAGTGTGTGGGCGGTGCGTGGGCGTGAATAGTGTGCGGCGCTATGTGCGTGGGCGTGTATAGTGTGCGGCGCTGTGTGTGTGGGCGGTGATTGTGTGCCGGTGTCTGCGTGATCGGTGTGCGGGTCTGTGTGCGCGATCGGTGTGCGGGTCTGTGTGCGCGATCGGTGTGCGCGATCAGTGTGCGGGGCTGTGTATGTGCGGCGGTGTGCGGGGCTGTGTGCATGTCTCCGTGTATGCAGGCATCGTCGGATGGGACTACAAGTCCCATCCGGCTATGCCTGCTACAGTGACAGTGACTGACACATTAGCCAATGATGGGACAGTAGTAGTCCCATCATCCGGCTAATGTGCACTGATGAATGTAAAAAAAAAAAAAAATTACATGACATACAGAACATATAATGACATACAGAACATATAACATACAGTAACATACAACACATAACATTGAGCACATACTCACCTCTTCCCCGACGCCATCCATCTGTGTATCGCTCTGCCGCCGGGAGAGAATGACGTCACTACAGTTCATTCTCTCACGGCAATGCTGGGTGAGAAAATTCCCACGCAGCATTGCCATAAAGTGAGAGAATGGACTCAGTGATGCACTGCAGGAGCCATTGTCTCCTGTCAGTGCAACACTGGGAGGCCCTACAGAACAGTGGCATCACCTGATGTCACTGTTCTATAGGGGAGACCGTCGTGGGACACTCGTTATTAATTGGACTGCGTCGGACAGGGAGTATACGGTTGTTTTATTTTTTACGTTTTTTTTACAGGAGATCGAGGGCGTCGCTTGGACCTGAGTGTGTAATAAAGATATGAAAACCGTGTTGTGTTTTATTTCATTAAAATAATTTATTCTTATGCGTGTGTTGTTTTTTTAACCCTTTATTAATATAAGATTAATAATGGATAGGCGTCTTATTGACGCCTCTCTTAACCGGGCTTAATATCACCTTACAATAGCAAGGTGATATTAACCCCTTATTACCCCATATCCCACCGCTACAGGGGAGTGGGAAGAGAGGGGCTAAGTGCCGGAATTGGCGCATCGTACAGATGCGCCAACTCTGGGGCGGCTGGGTGCTGGTATTTTTAGCCAGGGGGGGCGCCAATATCCATGGCCCCTTCCTAGGCTATGAATATCAGCCCGCAGCTGTCTGCCTAGCCTGTCTGGCTATAAATTATAGGGGGACCCCACGTCATTTTTTTTGGGGGGGTCCCCCTATTTTAATAGCCAGTGAAGGCTAGCTGCGGGCTGATATTCATAGCCTGGGAAGATCCATGGGTATTAACCCCTTCCCAGGCTAGAAATATTGGCCCCGGCTGTCTGCTTTCCCCCTCTGGCGCAGAAAATTGCGCGGGAGCCCACGCCATTTTTTTCCTATATTTTTTTTTTTTTATTAACTATTGCGTTATTTTGTGTATGTATACGCGTGTGTGTCTTTAACTATTTATGTACCATTTTATCTATCTATCTGTCTATCTATCTATCTACTGGTATCTATTATCTATCTATGGCCGGCGTCACACTTGCGAGTGCGATGCGAGTAAGTCGCACGACTTTCTCGCATCAACACCCGGCACGGCCGCCCACTCTCGGACCCGAATGTGCGGCTGCATAGAAATACATGCAGCCGCACACTCGGGTCCGAGAGCGGGCAGCCGTGCCGGGTGTTGATGCGAGAAAGTCGTGTGACTTACTCGCATCACACTCGCAAGTGCGACGCCGGCCTATCTCTATCTGTGTGTGTGTAATGGAGTGTGGGTTGGACAAATGTAAAAGAGGAGGTTGGGCAAGAAATGACATCACAAATCTTTTTTTTTTTTTTTTGTTTAAACAACATATCTTTATTTAGCTGTAAAAACCGCATACAAAACCGCATGAGAAAAAACGCGTCAAAACCGCGCCAAAAACGCATCAAAACCGCGTCAAAACCGCGCCTGCGGTTTCTGCCAAGAGGTGCGGTTTCGGCGCGGAAAAATCCGCAGGCAAATCCGCAATGTGTGCACAGGCCCTTAGAGTTCAGGTCTTCCCCTCATTCCCAGTGGAAAATTCTGATGTTCGTGATAAATGGGAGGGATATGCGAATGAATGTTCCTTTGGTTTTATGTCTATCCTGAAGGAAATTAATTCAGATTCATTAAAGTCATTAGAAACAGAAATTGAGAATTTACAGGATATCATCAAAAAGGAAATGTCTAATGATGCCTTAAAAAGATTGAATACCGAGATTGAAAACGATACCCAGAAATGGGCGGAGGAGATTCAGAGCAAAAAAATTTCAACGCGATGTCAACGATAAACAATTGAACAGGGTCTATAGATGGAGAACAAATAATGAGAGATCACGATCCAGATATCGTAATGAGTCACGCTCACGCTCACGATCTGCCTCAATTCAATCCATGGTGTCTAATGATGATAAACAGAACCCTAAAAAACATCATAAAATACAAAATAATGGAGCATCATCCAGTAACAAAAGGATGAATACAAGGTTTAATACAAAAAAGGGGACGGCTGGCAAATCTAGTGAGGACGGATCAAAGAACGAGTTACAGGTGATCAATTTGTCCGATCATATATTGACGGATGTTCAATTACAAGTATTGAGGAAGGGTCTATCATTCTCTCCCACTAACGGCTTTAATTATTTTGTAGCATTAAAAGATTTACATCTGTTTTCAAGAAAATTAATTCTGAAAAAGCTACATGGTAAGAGTGGATCTGACGAGGGGCTGTGGAGTCCTGCTGAGAGAGAGGCCATTCGGACACTTGAAGAGCTACTGGAGGAGCAATCCCCACAAAACCAAGGTGGGTTCCCAACAGCATTATTACCCAGGTCAACAAGGTTTCCCCCCTTGTCCATTTGTCCTGCTGTAGACATATTTACGAGACTAGTATCAGAAGATTTAAAAAAACTGTCCACACAACGGCGATTTGATAATCTTACCCACAAAGAGAGGGATGGTATCTGCCTAATGCAATCATGGGATGATGTTATATTTAAACCAGCGGACAAGGGGGTAAATATTGTGATCTGGCCTGTAGTGAAATATGAACGTGAAGCCTTTCGGCAATTAAAAAACCATCAAGTCTATGATAAACTCACCCATAACCCTATGGCCTCCTTCTCAGCACAGCTACACAGGATCCTCATGGGAGCATTTGATTCTGGTGTTATCAACAAAAAAACGTTTGAGGGATTATTTGTACCTTTTCCCAAAACTGCTACATTCTACCTCCTTCCTAAGGTTCATAAGGACCCCGTCAATCCTCCAGGACGCCCGATTGTGTCTGGGATGGATGGTCTTTGCGACCCCATCTGCAAATTTGTTGATTTTTATTTAAAAACAATAGTGGAGACACTACCTTCTTACATTAAAGACACAACGGATGTCCTTAGGAGGATTGACGGGGTTTCTGTGGAAGCCGGCACCTTATTGGTTACAGCTGATGTCGAGACACTATATACGTGCATTAATCACGAAGACGGTCTACACGCAGTTCGCTACTTCCTCGAGGCCTCCGACTTGGACGGTCCCCTCTGTGGATTTCTTCTCGAACTGCTGAACTTTGCATTAACGCATAATTTTTTTACATTCAAAGATGGTTTTTACCATCAAAAGCGTGGCGCAGCCATGGGTGCGGCCTGCGCCCCGCCTATGCCAACCTCTTTCTGGGGTACTGGGAGAGGTTCATTTTTGGCGAGGCGGGGGCGGGGGCCGCTGACCATGTGCTGTGCTGGCTACGCTATATTGATGATATTCTACTACTTTGGCGTGGCACAGTGCAGCAGTTGGAGGAATTTATGGCTGATCTTAATGACAACCAGTTAAATTTTAAACTTACATATAGGTATGATTACAAGCAGATTGATTTTCTGGATGTCAAACTGGAAGTTGACAATACTCTGTCTCTCCAGACGGACGTCTTTCGTAAGAGTACCTCTGTTAATACTCTATTGCATGCTAGCTCAGCACATAGTCGATCCACCGTGGGGGCCGTCCCGGTCGGACAGTTCTTGAGGATGCGTAGGATTTGCTCATCCGGCCAGAAATTTGAATATCAAGCCATGGACCTTAGGAAACGCTTTGAGCAGCGTGGATACAGCAAACGTAGCATTAAAAAAGGCTACAATAGGGCTAAAACTACCTCACGTGATCATTTGCTGTACCATTCTGCTTCAAGGCCAAAGGAGGATAATAATATTTGTTTTATATCAGTGTTCAATCACGAGTGTGAGAGCATGAGGGACATATTTACCAAACATTGGTCTATCTTGAAAACCGAGCCCGTCCTGAGATCCGTCCTCACAGAGAGACCTCTTATGACCCCTAGGAGATCCAAGAATCTAAAAGACATGTTGGTTCAAAGCCATTACATTGCACCCTCAACAAACCTATTTGGGAGTACCAGACGTCATAAAGGATGTTATAGTTGTGGCCATTGTATGGCTTGCGCAAATGTCTCTCTTGGTTCCAATTTTTACTCAAGTGATGGGATGCAAGAGTATGACATAAGGGAATACATCTCCTGCAGTACGAAAAACGTGATTTATTATGCTACATGCAGTTGTCCTTTAATTTATGTGGGTTTAACATCACGTGAACTCAGAATACGAGTACGTGAACACGTTAGAGACATTTGCGCAGCCAGTAAAACGGAAGACATATCCAGCCTGAAGACCATCCCTAGACATTTTAGGGATAAACATAATTGCGATCCCGTTAATTTTTCGGTCAAGGGCATAGATATTGTACATCCTGGAATTAGGGGTGGCAATATAAAGAAAATGTTGGCACAAAGGGAGTTAAAGTGGATCGTGACTCTTGACACAGTGACACCTAAAGGGCTTAATGAGGCCCTTAATTTTGCCCCCTTCCTGTAAATGTTCTGCGAACTCTGCTTTTTATTTTCCTTGATATATGTTTGCATCATTTTTTAAGTGTGTTGTTATTTTTAACTGTACTCTTTTTCTTCTTTTTTCTATTTAGTATATAATATGTCTTGGAATTTTATATTATCCGCCAGATGATCAGCCCCCCTTTTTTTCTTACCATTGGGATTATTATATTCACAAGGGATATGCTCTGGAAAGTAATCGGATCCACGAAGATTTGTACCACCAGGAGAAAGATTCATGGATTTTCATATTCTGATGATTTGAATTGTGGATCAATTGCATGTTATGTTTTTGTATATGTCTATATGGCTGTGGTGCGCGTGCGCACGATTGCTCTCTGCTGCCACCCCCCGCTGCCCGGCACAGTTATGCGAACGCAGTGCCGTGGTTCATTCGTGAACCTAGGCTCTGTGATCCGCTGACACGTCCGGACTGCGGCGGCTGGAGGGACAGCATCGGGCGCATGCGCCACTAATGGTGGGCCGGACATTTAGCGGTCACATGACCAGTTTCTATGGTTGCTTAAAGGTCCTTTGAGTGACCAACAGCACACTCCCCTTGAGAAAGTGAGGTGAACGGCAGCGAAACGCGCGTCGGGGACTAGTTACATGGCCTGCAGTGTGTGGTAAGGACCCCTTTTTCTCTACACCCCGCTCCCAACATAGTTCGATCATATTTCTGACTTTCATTGTATTGCGGTGTGTTTTGTTACATGTTCTATTGAACACACTCCTGATCCGGATATATGGAGACTAGTCATGGGACTACGGTGTGCCCCAGGATCTTTTAGTGTTCATATTATATAGGGGTTCACTCCACCTGTTTGATATTGTCCTATACATTGTGTTTTACGGTGTTTTTCTGCTCGCCATGTGTTTTTGTGTCTTTTTTACACACATCATTTGTCTTTTTATGTCTTATGTCTTGTTGCCTTGTCTTGGCTAATAAACTTTTTATATTTTTGCATTCAAAAAACTCCATTGTTGTTCTCCTCTTTTATATTATCGTATAATGGAGATTTATGTAGTTATCATGTGAACCGGGTTCACAACTACATTACCCTGAATCTGGATATGTGGTTATTAAGACTTATCAATTTAGACTGGACAACCCTTTAAAGTAGCTGCAGCAGAGCCCAGTAGTAGCAGGGGTTGGTTGATTAAAAAGCTAGGTCTAGAAATGCAACTTAGGTGAATGACTGTGATCACCTTTTTAAAATTAGTAGTTTTGCCAGTTTGCTAGACTGGATTATTTAGGTATGTACCATATTAACACAATGCCAAGTTGAAAACTCATCAGCAATGATCTTAGAGAAGCAAATGATGCTGCGCCTTAGTCTGGGAAGAATTTTAAGGCCACTTCCGAACAATATGGACTACATCATTCTACAGTGAGAAAGATTATTCACAAAAGGAAAACAATCACGACAGCTGACAATTTTCTGAAGAGTAGACATCCCCGCAAATTGACCACAATCTCAGACCATGCAATGCTCAGAGTAATTATAAAAAAAAACATGAGCTACAGCTCAGACTCTAAAGGCCCAGCATGTTAAATATTCAACTTGATGACAGTACAATTAGAAAAAATACTGAACAAGTATGACTAGAGGTACTGCCACACTTAGCGATCTCGTTAGCGATCTCGATAACGACGCAAGTGTTAGAACCCTCTTGTTAGATTTTGTTTCAGTTTGCTGGTCACATGACCTTTTTACCCTATTTAGTCTGGCTCCGCCCTTCTGGCTTTGCTGGACTTCATTGTATTATCTACTCTTAAGCTAGCCGGGTGCTTATGTGCCTTACTCTGTCAGTTTTGCTTAATCTTAGGATCTCGTAGTAATTTGTTTTCTGTTTAATTTTCCCTGCTACAATTTCTGTTAGGAGGTGTCCACCTTTTCTCCCAGTCCCTAGATCTTGTAGGGATTCCTCCCTCGCAACTATAGGTCTTCGTTCAGACTAGCTGAGGACTTTAGCGGGTCTGGTCGCAGGATCAGGTTCCCCGTTACATCGTAGGGATCAAGCTCAGTTTTATTGTAGGGACAGAGTTCCCATCTTTCCTTAGTGTAGCAGTTCATAACAGTAAGTCCAGCCCAGAAAAAAAAAAAAAAAATCTCTAAGGAAAGATTTTCTGTTTTCATCATGGTGTCGGTTCGGGATTTGGCTGAACGCCTGCAGGGTCTCTCTCTGGAGGTGGCTGAAATCCAGCAACACGTGAGTAGTTGTTCTGGAGCACATTTCGTGGAGCCAAAGGTACGTTTGCCTGATTTATTTTTTGGTGAACAACAAGATTTTTTTTCTTTTAAAAATGCTTGCTTGTTGTATTTTCGTTTGAGACCCAGATCCTCTGGTGATGAATCACAGCGCATAGGGTTTATAATGTCACTTTTGCGCAAAGAACCTCAGGACTGGGCCTTTTCTCTGCAGCCTAGTGATCCATGCTTTGGATCAGTGGATGTTTTTTTTTCTGCTTTGGGGTTGTTGTATGACGATCCGGATCGTGTTTCATCAGCTGAGACAGAGTTGAGATGTTTGAGACAGGGATCGGGTAATGTGGAAAAATATTGTACTCACTTCCGTAGGTGGTCCACCCAGGTGGGCTGGAACGATTCAGCTTTGAAAAGTTTATTTCTTGCAGGATTAAGTGAAAGAGTTAAAGATTTGCTGATTGCTTATCCTATACCTGGTAACTTGCAAGAGGCTATGCAATTGGCCATACGGGTGGATAGGAGACTGCGTGCAAGGGTTAATGAGAGTAAGTCTGCTTTGTCAGCTCCAGGTTTGGAGAAGGAATGTACTGACATTGCAGAGCCGATGGAAATTGGAGCAATGGCACCTCACTCTTCGAATGAATAAAGAGAAAAAAAAAATGAGGTCAGTGTCGCCCGCATAGCTTGTTTAAACAATAAAGGTGTCTTTCTTTCTGCTACCACTGTGTTGAGGAGGATTAATGGAGTTTCGGGTATTTGTGGATTGTGGTTCAACTCTCAATGTGATTGATGGGAAATTTTTGGAAAAACTAAAATTAAAACCCAAACTTCTGTCTTCTCCTATTAATGTGGTGTCTGTGGATGGCTCTCCCTTGAAAAATGTTACTCACCATATCTGTGAATTTCCTCTTACTATTAATGGTGTTCATCAAGAGAATTTGGATTTGGTAGTTTTGAATAATTTGCCCTCACCGGTGATTTTGGGGTTACCCTGGTTAAAATTGCACAATCCGGTACTGGATTGGTCTACCAATGAAATTAAGTCCTGGAGTCCTAAGTGTTATGACAAGTGTTGTAACGGGCGTATTGCTGCTGTAGTTAAGGGGGAGTTACCTGTACCTATTCAGGATTTTTGGAAAGTTTTTTCTGATAAGGAATCGCAGGTATTGCCTCCTCATAAGAATATGATTGTGCAATTGAATTTGTCCCTGGAGTGACTCTTCCTAAAAGTCGTTTATTTAATTTGACTATTCCTGAGAGAAAGGCTTTGGAGGAATACATACAGACAAGCTTGGCCGCCGGTCACATTAGGCCTTCCAAATCTCCTGTGGCGGTTGGATTTTTTTTTGTTAAAAAAAGGACGGCGGTTTATGTCCTTGTCTAGACTTTCGTGAGATTAATAAGATTACTGTACGCAATCCTTACCCACTGCCATTGATTCCTGATTTTTTTAATCAGTTAGTGGGGGCCAAGTGGTTCTCGAAAATTGATCTTCGAGGGGCATACAATTTGTTGCGCATGAAGGAGGGGGATGAATGGAAGACTGCGTTTAACACTCCACTGGGTCATTTTGAGAATCTGGTCATGCCTTTTGGACTTTCCAGTGCTCCGGCATTTTTTCAGAATCTTATTAACCCCTCTCTGACATTAGACGTACTATCCCGTCCATAAAACCCGTGCCATTCTGCCCATGGACGGGATAGTACGTCATAGGCGATCAGCTGCGCTCCTGAGGGGAGCGCAGCTAATCGCCGCCGGGTGTCAGCTGATTATCACAGCTGACACCCGTGACCGTGTGTCAGGAGCGGTCACGGACCGCTCCCGGCACATTAACCCTAGCACACCGCGATCAAACATGATCGCGGTGTACTGGGGGCACAGGGGAGGATCGCGCAGGGTGGGGGCTCCCAGCGCGCCCCCCTGAGACCCTCAGACCAGCGCGATGTGATCGCGCTGTTCTGAGGGCTTCCTCCCTCCCAGGACCCGGATCCAAGATGGCGCCGGGGTCCTGGAGGGAGGCGGCTTCCTCAGTGCCTGCTGCACTGCCTGAGCGATCGCTGGTGTGACAGTAACGACCCCCCTATAAAACTGTCCCACTAGTTAACCCCTCTAGTGAACCCCTTAAAAAAAAAAAAAAACGAAGTAAAAAAATCAATGCTTTATCATCATACAGCCGAACAAAAAGTGGAATAACGCACGATCAAAAAGACCGATATAAATAAACATGGCACCGCTGAAAACGTCATCTTGTCCCGCAAAAAACGAGCCGCCATACAGCATCATCAGCGAAAAAATAAAAAAGTTATAGCTCGCAGAATAAAGCGATGCAAAAATAATTATTTTTTATATAAAATGGTTTTTATTCTATAAAGGCGCCAAAACATAAAAAAATGATATAAATGAGGTATCGCCATAATCGTACTGACCCGAAGAATAAAACTGCTTTATCAATTTTACCACACGCGGAACAATAAAAACGCCTCCCCCAAAAGAAATTCATGAATTGCTGATTTTTGTTCATTCTAACCTCCCAAAAATCAAAATAAAAAGCGATCAAAAAATGTCACCTGCTCAAAAATGGTACAAATAAAAACGTCAACTCGTACCGCAAAAAATAAGACCTCACATGACTCTGTGGGCCAAAATATGCAAAAATTATAGCTCTCAAAATGTGGCGATGCAAAAAACTATTTTTGCAATAAAAAGCGTCTTTTAGCGTGACAGCTGCCAATCATAAAAACCCGCTATAAATAGTAAATCAAACCCCCTTTATCACCCCCTTAGTTAGGGAAAAATAATAAAATTAAAAAAATGTATTTATTTCCATTTTCCCATTAGGGTTAGGGTTAGGGTTGCGGCTAAAGTTAGGTTAGGGTTGGGATTAGGGGTGTGTTAGGGTTAGGTTTGTGGTTAGGGTTGGGACTAGGGTTAGGGGTGTGTTGGGGTTAGGGTTGGAGTTAGAATTGGGGGGTTTCCGCTGTTTAGGCACATCAGGGGCTCTCCAAATGTGACATGGCGTCTGATCTCAATTCCAGCCAATTCTGCGTTGAAAAAGTCAAACGGTGCTCCTTCACTTCTGAGCTCTGCCATGCGTCCAAACAGTAGTTTATCCCCACATATGGGGTATCAGCGTACTCTGGACCCCAAGAGTTATTGTGCAATTTGTCCTATTTCTTCTGTTACCCTTGGGAAAATAAAAAACTGGGGGCGAAAATATCATTTTTGTACAAAAAAAATATTTTTTTGTTTTTACGGCTGTACATTATAAACTTCTGTGAAGCACTTGGGGCTTCATAGCGCTCACCACACACCTAGATAAGTTCCTTGTGGGGTCTATTTTCCAAACTGGGGTCACTTGTTGGGGATTTCCACTGTTTAGGCGCATCAGGGTCTCTCCAAATGCGACATGACGCCCCCAGACCATTCCATCAAAGTCTGCAATCCAAAACGTCACTACTTCCCTTCCGAGCCCCAACGTGTACCCATACAGTAGTTTTCTCCCACATATTGGGTATCAGCGTACTCAGGACAAATTGGGCAACAACTTTTGGGGTCCAATTTCTCCTGTTACCCTTGTAAAAATAAAATATTGGGGCGAAAAAATCATTTTTGCAAAAAAAAAAAAAGATTTTTATTTTTACGGCTGTGCGTTATAAACTTCTGTGAAGCACTTCGGGGTTCAAAGTGCTCACCACACATCTAGATAAGTTCCTTGTGGGGTCTATTTTCCAAAATGGGTCACTTGTGGGGGGTTTCCACTGTTTAGGCGCATCAGGGGCTCTCCAAATGCGACATGACGCACCCAGACCATTCCATCAAGTCTGCAATCCAAAACGTCACTACTTCCCTTCCGAGCCCTGACGTGCGCCCATACAGTAGTTTTCTCCAACATATTGGGTATCAGCGTACTCAGGACAAATTGGACAACAACTTTTGGGGTCCAATTTCTCCTGTTACCCTTGTGAAAATAAAATATTGGGGGCGAAAAAATCATTTTTGTAAAAAAAAAAAAAAAAGATTTTTTATTTTTACGGCTGTACGTTATAAACTTCTGTGAAACACCTGGGGGTTCAAAGTGCTCACCACACATCTAGATAAGTTCCTTGAGGGGTCTAGTTTCCAAAATGGTGTAATTTATGGGGGTTTCCACTGTTTAGGCAGATCAGGAGCTCTCCAAACACGACATGGCGTCCAGCCAATTCTGCGTTGAAAAAGTCAGACGGCGCTCCTTCCCTTCCAAACTCTGCCATGCACCCAAACAGTGGTTTACCCCCCACATATGGGTATCAGCGCACTCAGGACAAATTGCACAATAACTTTTGGAGTCTTGTTACCCTTGGAAAAATAAAAATTGGGGTGAAAAGATCATTTTTGTGGAAAAAATATGATTTTTAAATTTTACGGCTCTACGTTATAAACTTGTGTGAAGCACTTGGGGGTTCAAATTGCTCATCAAAAATCTAGATAAGTTCCTTAGGGGGTCTAGTTTCCCAAATGGGGTCATTTGTGGGGGGTTTCCACTGTTTAGGCACATCAGGGGCTCTCCAAATGCAACATGGCATCCAAACTCAATTCCAGCCAATTTTGGTTGGAAAAAGTCAAATGGTGCTCCTTCCATTCCGAGCTCTGCCGTGCGCCCAAAAGTGGTTCCCCCCACATATGGGGTATCAGCGTACTCAGGACAAATTGGACAACAACTTTTGTGGTCCAAATTCTCCTGTTACCCTTGGGAAAATAAAAAATTAGTGACTAAAAGATAATTTTTGTGGGAAAAAAATAGGATTTTTTATTTTCATGCCCGGGCATTATAAACTTGTGTGAAGCACTTGGGGGTTCAAAGTGCTCACCAAAGATTTAGATAAGTTCCTTAGGGGGTCTAGTTTCCAAAATGGGGTCACTTGTGGGGGGTTTCCACTGTTTAGGCTCATCTGGGGCACTGCAAATGGAACATGACCCCCATTAACGTCTGCATTCCAAAACGTTACTACTTCCTTTCCAAGCCCTGCTGTGCACCCAAACAGTTTCCCCCCCCCCCCCACATATGGGGTATCAGCGTACTCAGGACAAATTGGACAACAACTTTTGGGGTCCAATTTCCTTGGGAAAATTCAAAAATTTGGGACTAAAAAATCATTTTTGTGGAAAATTTTTTTTTTTTTTTTCACACCCAGGCTTTATAAACTTTTGTGAAACACTTGAGGGTTCAAAGTGCTCACAACAGATCTAGATAAGTACCTTAGGGGGTCTAGTTTCCAAAATGGTGTCACTTGTGGGGGGTTTCCACTGTTTAGGCGCATCAGGGGCTCTCCAAACGCGACATGGCATCCAATCTAAATTCCAGCCAATTTTAGTTTGAAAAAGTCAAACGTCGCTCCTTCCCTTACGAGCTCTGCCGTGTGCCCAAACAGTGGTTTTCCCCCACATATGGGGTATTGGCGTACTCAGGAGAAATTGCATAACAACCTTATCTGTCCATTTTCTCCTTTTACCCTTGTGAAAATAAAAAAAAAGTTTGTAAAAGATAATTTTTGTGGCTAAAAAGTAAAATATTCATTTTTTCCTTCCACGTTGCTTTAGTTACTGTGAAGCACCTGAAGGGTTAATAAACTTCTTGAATGTGGTTTTGAGTACCTTGAGGGGTGCAGTTTTTAGAATGGTGTCACTTTTGGGTATTTTCTGCCATATAGACCCCTCAAAGTGACTTCAAATGTGAGGTGGTCCCTAAAAAAATGGCTTTGTAAATTTTGCTGTAAAAATGAGAAATCGCTGGTCAACTTTTAACCCTTATAACTTCCTAACAAAAAAAAATTTTGGTTCCAAAATTGTGCTGATGTAAAGTAGACATGTGGGAAATGTTATTTCTTAACTATTTTGTGTGATATATTTCTCTGTTTTAAGGGAATAAAAATTCAAAGTTTGAAAATTGCAAAATTTTCAAAAAATTTTCACCATATTTGCGTTTTTTTCAAAAATAAACGCAAGTTATATCGAAGAAATTTTACCACTAACATGAAGTACAATATGTCACGAGAAAACATCTCAGAATCGCGAAGATCCGTTGAAGCGTTCCAGAGTTATAACCTCATAAAGAGACAGTGGTCAGAATTGTAAAAATTTGCCCGGTCATTAACGTGCAAACCACCCTTGGGGGTGAAGGGGTTAATGACATCCTTAGACCTTTGATCGGCAGAAGTGTGGTTGTGTATTTGGATGACATTTTGATTTATTCACCGGATTTGGAGTCTCATTGGAGGAGTGTGCGTGAAGTATTACAGTTACTGAGTGATAATTCACTTTTTGCCAAACTAGAAAAATGTGAGTTCGCTGTACAGAGACTTAATTTTTTGGGCTACATTGTCTCCAGTGAAGGTTTTGAGATGGACCCTGTGAAAGTGCAAGCTGTGCAGGATTGGCCTAGACCTATTGGTGTGAAATCAATGCAGAGGTTTTTGGGGTTCGCCAATTATTATAGAAAATTCATATAAAAATTTTCTGTGATTGCCAAACCTCTGACCGATCTCACCAGGAAAGGTGCTGATGCGGTTCAGTGGACTACTGAGGCCATTGAGGCTTTTGTGTTGCTAAAGGAGAGGTTCAGCTCTGCTCCCATCCTTACGCAGCCTGATGTGACTAAACCATTTTTGGTTGAGGTTGATGCTTCTTCTGTGGGGGTCGGCGCGGTGTTGTCTCAGGAAAAGACGGATGGAGTACATCCCTGTGCTTTTTTTTCAAAGAAATTTTCTGATTCTGAACTAAATTATGATATCGGTAATCGGGAATTGTTGGCAATTAAACTCGCATTTGAACACTGGCGTCATTTTTTGAAGGGAGCGGAATTTCCCGTTCAAGTCTTCACCGATCATAAAAATCTGATCTACCTTGATGCTGCCAAACGCTTGAATGCCCGTCAGGCTAGGTGGGCACTGTTTTTCTCACTCTTTAATTTTACCGTTACTTACATCCCAGGTACTAAAAATGCTGATGCTTTGTCTCGCAGCTTTTCTCCTATGGTGGGTACTGAGGAGGAGGAAAACATTTTGCAAGAGGGGGTTGTTATTGCGGTTTTGGACTCCGTGTTGGAAGATGAGATTCTTAAAGCACAGGAGAATGCCCCATCTAACACGCCGCATGGGAGGTTGTTTGTGCCTGGTACCCTGAGGAGAGATTTGTTTGTTGAATGTCATGACTCTCGGTTGGCAGGTCATCCTGGAATCTCTGAGACCAAGAGACTTGTGGGTCGCAGCTTTTGGTGGCCTGGATGGCAGAAGGAAGTCATTAAGTGGGTGCGTCAATGCACTGTGTGTGCTAGATCTAAGTCTTCTCATACTCCTGCTGCAGGGTTGCTTTGCCCTCTGGAGGTCCCTAGTGCACCTTGGACACATTTGGCTATGGACTTTATTACTGACCTTCCCCCCTCTGAGGGTTTCACTGTCATCTGGGTGGTCGTGGACCGTTTTAGCAAGATGTGTCACTTGGTTCCTTTCATCAAATTGCCCTGCGCTAAGACTCTAGCTAAGGCCTTTGTCAAGGAAATAGTCAGACTACATGGTTTCCTACTGACATTGTTTCTGATAGGGGATCTCAGTTTGTGGCTCGTTTTTGGCGCGCCTTTTGTGACAGGTTGGGAGTTCATTTTTTCGTTTTCATCCGGATATCATCCTGAGTCTAATGGCCAGACAGAAAGGAATAACCAGGATGTTGAGCAGTTCTTGCGTTGTTTTGTGACTGATAATCAAGAGGGGTGGTCTGAGTTTCTGCCACTTGCTGAGTTTGCTCTTAACAATCATACATCCGCTTCAGCTGGTTGTTCGCCTTTTTTTTGTTGTACTGGGAGACATCCGTCTTTTGGGTCATTTTCCAAGTTGGGATCAGCTGTACCTGAAGAGGAGAATTTTTCTGGTGTTTTGGAGAGAGTTTGGACTGATGTGCGTGGTAATCTTCAGGAGGCTAACAAAAGATCCAAAGTGTATTTTGATAGAAAACGACAAGAGGTTTTATTTGCTATTGGTGACATGGTCTGGTTGTCCTCTAAGAATCTGCGCTTGAGGATTCCGTCTAAGAAATTGGGTCCCAAGTTTGTAGGGCCCTTTAAGGTGCTTCAGGTTATTAACCAATCTGCTGTTAAGTTGGAGCTTCCCACCTCCTGGAAGATTAATCCGGTGTTTCATGTTTCTCTCTTGAAAAAAGCTGAGGTCTCAGATGGAGACGTCTCGGCCACTGTTCCCCTGGTGGTGGAGGACGGGCAATATGAGATTTCCCGCATCCTAAATTCTAGACGGTATAGAGGGGGTTTGCAGTACCTCGTCGCTTGGAAGGGTTATGGACCCGAGGATAACTCATGGGTGAGGGCGGATGATGTTTCTGCGTCTAGACTTGTCAGAGTGTTTCACAAGAGGTTTCCGGATAAGCCTAAGTCCTAGGGGATCCGGAGGATCCTCTTAGAAGGGAGGGTACTGTTAGAACCCTCTTGTTAGATTTTGTTTCAGTTTGCTGGTCACATGACCTTTTTACCCTATTTAGTCTGGCTCCGCCCTTCTGGCTTTGCTGGACTTCATTGTATTATCTACTCTTAAGCTAGCCAGGTGCTTATGTGCCTTACTCTGTCAGTTTTGCTTAATCTTAGGATCTCGTAGTAATTTGTTTTCTGTTTAATTTTCCCTGCTACAATTTCTGTTAGGAGGTGTCCACCTTTTCTCCCAGTCCCTAGATCTTGTAGGGATTCCTCCCTCGCAACTATAGGTCTTCGTTCAGACTAGCTGAGGACTTTAGCGGGTCTGGTCGCAGGATCAGGTTCCCCGTTACATCGTAGGGATCAAGCTCAGTTTTATTGTAGGGACAGAGTTCCCATCTTTCCTTAGTGCTTGTAGCAGTTCATAACGGCAAGCTAACGAGATTGTTGGTGTGATCCCTTTTAGGTCGCTAGTAGCTGCCAAACAGGAGATCTCATAAACGACTTATCAGCGGTCAGCGATCTCTTTAACGACTTTGGCGGTCGTTAGGATCTGTCAGCATGTACTGAGCGCTTCTGATTCATAGGAATTTCCAGCATCGCTCCTGCTCTCTGCGTCCTGTTAGCCTGCTTTGCAACTTCTGCGATCCTCTATGTGACGCAAAAGAGAACTTACCAGATATTGCGATCCACTCCGTGACGCTAAAACTCATGCGTCACAAACGAGGTCGCTCGTCGTTCGCAAAAGGTGCCAAACACAGCGATATAGGCTCACCAGCAGGACGCCAACGATCAAAAAACGGTCCAGAACTCTAGTGAACGATCAGCGACATCACAGCAGGGGCCACATCGTTGCTATATGCCACACACAACGAGGTCGCTAACGAGATCGCTAAATAGTGACGTTTTAGTGATCTCGTTAGCGATCTCGTTAGCGATCTCGTTTAGTGTGGCATACCCTTTACAGTATTTAGAAAGATTATCAGGAGAAAGCTTCTACCTGAAAAGTACATGGCAGCACAGCCAAAGTTTGCAAAGTTGCATTGGAACAAGCCACAAGACAAGATAGTGTCTACTGATCTTTAGAATTAAATGACTTCAGCACTAGTGGGACCTTCTTCAGTAATGGTGGTATATCCTAATAGGCTACTTGCCAAAATGGGAAAATCCCTATAAAAGGACCTGTCATTAGGCGAAAAGAGCTAAAAATATGTCTTATATTCTAGGTCAGCGGTTCTCAACCTGTGGGTCGCGACCCCGGCGGCGGTCGAACGACCAAAACACAGGGGTCACCTAAAGCAGGGGTCCCCAACCGGGACACACATGGAGCCGGTGGCTGTAGCACTGTAGTGACAGCTACAGCCGCCGGCTTCAAGAAGACTCGACGGAGTCTTCAGCGACGGAGCAAGGAGGGTAAGTATGGGGGAGGACTGGGGAGCCTAGCCATGTACAGAAGGGTGGGAGCAGAGCCATGTACAGAAGGGTGGGAGCAGAGCCATGTATAGAAGGGTGGGAGCAGAACCATGTACAGAAGGGTGGGAGCAGAACCATGTACAGAAGGGTGGGAGCAGAGCCATGTACAGAAGGATGGGAGCAGAGCCATATACAGAAGGGTGGGAGCAGAGTCATGTACAGAAGGGTGGGAGCAGAGCCATGTATAGAAGGGTGGGAGCGGAGCCATGTACAGAAAGGTGGGAGCGGAGCCATGTACAGAAGGGTGGGAGCAGAGCCATGTACAGAAGGATGGAGCAGAGCCATATACAGAAGGGTGGGAGCAGAGCCATGTACAGAAGGGTGGGAGCGGAGCCATGTACAGAAGGGTGGGAGCAGAGCCATGTACAAAAAGGTGGGAGCGGAGCCATGTACAGAAGGGTGGGAGCGGAGTCATGTACAGAAGGGTGGGAGCGGAGCATGTACAGATGGGTGGGAGCAGAGCCATGTATAGAAGGGTGGGAGCAGAGCCATGTACAGAAGGGTGGGAGCAGAGCCA
>JARQOD010000006.1:61190978-61240170 GCA_033576555.1 Oophaga sylvatica | reverse complement strand
TTCGATTGTCTCATGCGTGACAGGTCCAGAAGACAAAGGTGATCCATCCACAGTTTCCATTTCAATTGGTGTGGATTTGGTCCTACTGGAAATATTATTATCACGTGTAAATTTTAAGTCCATAAAATTTCCTCCTGCTCCCGAATCCAACAGGGCAGAGCATTGTATTTTTTGGGTGCCCATTACAACCTGAATGGGGATTACAAAATGAGATGATGTATTATGTATTTTGTCTATTTCTGGCGTTACTGATGAGATAGTCTGCAAGATGGAATCCGACTGCTGAGAAAGGTCCATATTGCTGGCAGACCTGTTGTTGGTAAAGGCTATAGTCCTTTTGTTAGGACAGTTGATGGCATAGTGTCCAGGGTCCCCACAATAGAGGCAGAGATGTTCTGCACGTCGCCTCTCCTTCTCCTGTGCAGAGAGTGGTCTTCGATGACGTCGATCTGCATCAGTTCAGACACCCCTAGCGTCTTTTCTTGGTGGTCTGATGCTGAAAATGAGAAGCCAGGGCTATTCCCAAGTGCTCGCAGTCTCTCCTTTCTCCTTTCAGTAAGTCTTTGGTCAATCCGGATACATAGTTGAATAAAGTCCTCCAACTGATCAGGGGTCTCAACCCTGGCAAGCTCGTCTTTCACTGGTTCTGATAACCCTCATCGAAATTGACTTCTCTGTGCCGCTGGATTCCAGGTGGTGTCGGCCACCCAGCGACGGAACTCCGATGTATATTCCGCAACAGAACGACGTCCTTGGCGCAAATTATGTAATTTGGTTTCTGCTGTGGCACAGCGGTTTGGGTCATCAAAAACTTGATTCATAGCTGCGGTGAAGGCTTCCAGGTCATTAAGGAGGTCATAGTCCTTTTCTACATAAGGTGAAGCCCAAGCAAGAGCTTCATCTGTCAGGAGATTTATCATGAAAAAAACTTTCTTCCTCTCACTGGTAAAGGGAGCAGGTTGCATCTGGAAGTATATGCGGCATTGATTGAGGAATCCTCGGTACTGCTGGCGATCCCCACTGAACTTTGCAGGCAGTGGCAGCCGCGCGTTTGATTCGGACCCTGAATTGCGCACGTCCAGAAGTTGTTTTTGGAGCTCAATTACTTCCTGTTGTATCACCGTGAAATCAGTTTGTAACTTGGAATATTTTCCTTGAGAATCAGTACAAAAACTTTGAAGCTCCGTAACTTGCCGCCTTAGGGTGTTCACAGCGGACTCCATTTTGGCGCGAGATTATTCTGTCAGGATCCCGTCTGGGTTGGAGCCGATGTTACTGCAAACACTGGGGGAAGCAGAGGCAGGTAGATAACGTAGTCAGGTGGCAGCCGGAGGTCGGTACACAGGAGAGCAGTGTTTGTAGCAGAGGAGCAGGCAGATAACGTAGTCAGGTGGCAGCCGGAGGTCGGTACACAGGAAAGGCAGTTCGGTAGCAAGGAGCAGGCAGATAACGTAGTCAGGTGGCAGGCCGAGGTCAGTTCACAGGAGAGCAGTGTTTGTAGCAGAGGAGCAGGCAGATAACGTAGTCAGGTGGCAGCCGGAGGTCGGTACACAGGAAAGGCAGTTCGGTAGCAGAGGAGCAGGCAGATAACGTAGTCAGGTGGCAGGCCGAGGTCAGTTCACAGGAGAGCAGTGTTTGTAGCAGCAGGAACAGCAGGAGAAAGAGCTTGACTAAGGCTAAGTGCACACGTTTGCAGAATGTTTGCAGAATATTCCTGAGCAAAACCGGACTTTTTTGCGCGGCAAAAACGCGCGTTTTTTTGCGCGGATTTTGCGCGTTTTTGGTGCGTTTTTTGCGCGGTTTTGACGCGTTTTTACCGCGATTTTTTTCCTGAACTTTCTAGGTCAATAATAAAGAGGGAAAAACGCTAGAAATCCGCAAAATTAATGGACAAACTGCTAGATTTTCCGCGATGCGTTTTTTTTGCGGAAAAAAACGCACCATGTGCACAAAATTTGCGGAATTCATTCTAAATGATAGGATGCTTAATACATGCGTTTTTTACGCGTTTTTTCCCGCGAAAAAACGCGAAAAAAACGCAAATATTCCTGAACGTGTGCACTTAGCCTAAAGGCTGGAAGCACAATAATCTCGCAATGACACACCCACAGGGCCAGGTTTATATAGGGCGTGTAATTGGCAATCAGAGGCCAAACGAGAGAGCACTGCGTGAAGCCGATCAGGAAGAACAGTCAATGGTATCCGGGTTCAGCAAGGAACTTTGTAGCCAGCAGAATAGCTCAGATGGTAGAGCTGCTGGCCGGTGGACAAAAGACACTGGGTTCGATTCCTGACAACTGGTTATTAGGCTGCCTGATACCTGTATTGCTGTGTGTACACTGCTGTGCAGACTGCTTTTTACACAGCACTAATACTTTGATTCTTTTTTTCTGCACAGTTACCGGCCGTTCATTTTTTCCCTCACCGTATAGAGCTGTAAACTACTCACACACTACCGTGTACCAGCTGGTATCACGGACAAATACATGCTATCTGTGTGTGACTCCGGAAATATATATGGAGATTGCAATTTTCCCCTACACCGAATACAGCTGTCCGCTTCTGATACAGTACCGTATATCTGCTCTTTGTATTACGGTCAAATCCATACTGAGTGAGCGTCTGTGTGTGACTCCGGAAATATATACGGAGATTGCAATTTTACCCTACACCGTATACAGCTGTCCGCTTCTGATACAGTACCGTATATCTGCTCTTTGTATTACGGTCAAATCCATACTGAGTGAGCGTCTATGTGTGACTCCGGAAATATACACGGAGATTGCAATTCTACCCTACACCGTATACAGCTGTCCGCTTCTGATACAGTACCGTATATCTGCTCTTTGTATTATGGTCAAATCTATACTGAGTGACCGTTTGTGTGTGACTCCGGAAATATATACGGAGATTTAAATTTTCCCCTACGCCATATACAGCTGTACGCTCCTCATACAGTACCATATATCTGCTGGTATTTTTGGTACATTTTCCCAAACATGAGGAAGTATGGTGGAAGAGGCCACGGACGAGGGCGGGGAGGGCCAGCTGGGAATGATGGTGGTGGTGGTGTATCTTCTGGTAGTGCCAAAAGCCCAATAGCACCTAAGGCAGGAGGTGTTGAGCCTGCGTCATAGTCTTGCTCCAGAAGGCCTGGAAGGCTCCCTTTTCTGGGAGTAGGTAAACCGCTTTTAAAGCCGGAGCATCAGGAACAGGTTTTGGCTTACATTGTCGAAACAGCCTCCAGCTCTATTGCCTCCTCTTCTGAAGTTTCAAAAACTGCAAGCACTGAGTCATCAGTGCAGGCTCCTGGTCAGGAACAACACCTTTCCTTGTGTCCTTCAACCCCATCAAAAGTGAAGGATGCGGCAGGCTACACTTCAGATTACTCCATGGAGCTCTTTTCACATACCATGCCTGGGTTATCAAGTCAAATCCTGAATTCCCCAGTCCAACATGAATATGACATGGAGTGCACTGATGCACAGCCACTGCTTTCTGATTCTGCTGGTAAATTCACCCAGAGCACTACATTGCCCTCGCAGTCTACTGAGCCAGAATCTGACCTTGATGAAACTCAGGTGCCCCTTCCCACATACTCTAACACCTTAGACGGTGACACAGAGGAAGGTGCAGATTAAATTGAAGAGGAGGTGATGGATGACCCAGTTGTTGACCCGGATTGGCATCCATTGGGGGAAGAGGGTGCCGCTGGCAATAGTTCAGAAGAGGAGGAAGATCAGCAGCAGGCATCGACATCGCAGCTGCGGTTATCTGGCAGGCCTGTAGCAGTCCAAAAACATGCTAAAAAACAAAAAGAGTTGCAGGACAGCTTGGCCAGATGGTCAAATTAGCACAGCGTGCAAGCCCTGAAAATTTATCCCATAGTAGGAAGAGTGCAGTGTGGCACTTTTTTGACCAAAATACTATTGATGAGGCAAAGGTTATCTGTAAGAAGTGCGGAAGGACCTTTAGCCAAGGGAAAAATCTCCGAAAATTGAATACCAGTTGCATGCTTAGACATTTAAACACCATGCACTTGCAAGCGTGGATGGATTACAAAACCTCACTGGCTTTGAACGCCTACATTGCCAAACTGATCTCATTAGAGATGATGCTCTTCCGTTTGGTTGAAAGCGCAGCGTTCCGAGAGCTCATGACCTACCCTGTCCCACACTGTGACCTACCCAGTCGGCACTTCTTTTCTAGAAAAGCCATCCCTGCCCTCCACCTGTCCACCTGCATGTGAAAGACCGCATTGTCCATGCACTCAAACAATCATTGAGTGGAAATGTGCACCTCACAACAGATGCATGGGCCAGTAGGCATGGCCAGGGCCGTTACGTGTCCATCACTGCGCACTGGGTTAATGTGGTGGATGCAGGGTCCACAGGGGACAGCGGCAGTGGGACAGTGCTGCCTAGCCCACGGTATAGGCAACAGTTGGCTGTAGGCGTTTGACCCTCATCCTCCTCCAGAAGCAAAAGCTCGTCGACAGAGTGCAGTCGCACGAGCTCTCCATCCGCAGCTGCCAGTGTTGCACACGGTGTCCCACTATCGATCAGCCAGTGGTAAGCGTCAGCAGGCTGTTTTAAAGATGATGTCTTTGGGCGACAACAGACACACCGTGGAGGTACTGGACGACTACTTGCAGCGAGAAACTGAGTCATGGCTGGGAAGTCTACATCTTGAGCCAGGCAAGGTAGTAAGTGATAACGGCCGTAATTCTGTGGTGGCCATAGCCCTGGAAAGACTCAGACACATACCTTGCCTTGCTCACACCTTGAACCTGGTGGTGCAGTGCTTCATAAATAATTATCTGGAGTTACCAGCCCTGCTCCATAAGGTGCGAAGACTGTGCTCGCACATCCGTCGCTCGCCCGAAGACTCCAGTCGTATGCAGAGGCTGCAGCAATCGCTCCACCTCCCCAAGTACCGCCTAATCATAGACGTTGCAACAAGGTGGAACTCCACCATGCACATGGTTGAGAGGCTGTGCGAACAGAGGCAGGCTGTAATGCATTTGTGGGAGGATCCATGGGCAGGCAGTTTGAGGACATGGAGTTGTCGGGTGTGCAGTGGTCAAAGCTGAAAGACCTCTGTAAAGTCCTTCAGTGTTTTGTGGAATGCACACGGCTGGTAAGCGCAGACGACGCCATCATAAGCATGAGCATCCCACTTATGCATCTGCTCATGCAAACTTTGACGCACATTAAGAAATAGGCGTCTGCAGTGGAGGAGAGGAGGGAAGCCTTCATGACAGTCAGGCATTGTCTGCTCAGGGAACTATCCTGGTCGAGGTGGAGGAAGAAGAGGAAGAGGAGGAGAGGGATGATTATTTTGGGGGGATGCTTCTCAGGGGTCAAGAGAAAATGTTGGCTTGCCAATGTCAGGTACAGGGTTTGTGCATGAATGGAGGGATGTGGATTTGGTAGAAAGTGATCCTCCACCCACCACTGGCAGTGCATCATTGACACCTGGAACATTGGCCCACATGTGTGATTGTCTTGCGGATCCTAAAAAGGGACCCCCGCATTGCCAAAATGATGAAGGATGACGACTACTGGTTGGCCAGCATCCTCGATCCACATATAAAGGCAAATTACAGAACATCATGCCACAGGAGAACCTAGAGCTAATATTGGCAAACAAACAAGCAACTCTGGTAAACCGTTTGTTAGAGGCATTCTCAGCACACAGCAGTGGTGCAGGTTCTGCCACGAGCCGTACTGGGCCAAATGGAAGAGGTGTTCGTGGTGCACACAGCCGAAGTGCCGTTGGAGACAGGGGTTTCATGACCATGTTGTGGTCTGATTTCTCGAGTACCGCTCACACGACTGGTAATACTGAATCGATTGCAACAGACAGGAGACAACAGTTGTCAACTATGGTTCAAAATTACCTCTCCTCCCCTATCGATGTTCTCCCTCACAGTTCATTCCCCTTTGACTACTGGGCCTGTAAACTGGACACCTGGCCTGAATAGGCACAATATGCCTTACAGGAGCTCGCTTGCCCTGCTGGTAGTGTGCTATCAGAAAGAGTCTTCAGTGCTGCAGGATCAATCCTGACAGAAAGAAGGACCCGGCTGTCGACCCAAAATGTAGGTGATCTCACCTTCATTAAAATGAACCATGCCTGGGTTTCAAAGGATTTTGTACCACCTTCCCCTGATGACACTTCTCCAATTCCACCATTTGCAGCTGCTGAACGTCCAGCCTACACCTCAACATATGCCACTTTTTCCACCTCCCTAACTGGGCTGTCCCCCCCCAGGGCCGCGACGTCAGCACATGGTGCACCCAGGCAAGTGCCGGGGCCCTGAGCAGGTGGGGGGCCCACTCGCCGTCAGAGACACCGGTGTACTATGAGGGGCCCTGTGCCAGTTCCCAGTGCTGACGAGTGTCCCCCCTGCTTGCTCAGGGCCCTGGCACTTACGATACTTACCTCTCCCTGCTCCACCGCTGTGACGTCTTTCACGTTTCCTGACAGTGACATTCAGGTCAGGGATCGCGATGATGTCACGTCTGTGCGCCCTCTGCTTGAACAGTCACAGTGCAGAGAGCTGGAAGATGGCGATGCTGAGGAGTCCAGAGTAGAGCAGTGCCCAGCGAGGAGAGGTATTTCATTTTTTTTAATGTTTGGAGCAATATATGGGGAGCATTATACACTGGAGAATTATATATGGGGCCCACCATACACTTGAGCATCATAGATAGGGCCCATTATACACTGGAGCTTCATCCATGGGGCACATCACATACTGGAGCATCATATGGGGCCCATTATATATGGCGCATCATATGGGGCACATTATATATGGAGCATCACATGGAGACCATTATATATGGAGCATTATATATGGGGACTATTATATTTGGAGCATTATATGGGGCTCACCACACACTGGAGCATCATATATGGAGCCCATCATATACTAGAGCATCATATGGGGTTCATTATTTATGGGTCATCATATAGGGCCCTTTATATATGGAGCATCATATGGAGCACATATGGGGCCTATTCTGTATGGAGCATTATATGGAGCCCATTCTGTATGGAGCAATATATGGGGCTTATTATTCTGTATGGAGCAATATATGGGGCTCATTATTCTGTATGGAGCAATATATGGGGCTTATTATTCTGTATCTCGCACTATGTGGTGTCCATAATACTGTATGGAGGACTATACTGTCCGTTTTTTGAGCTATTGTAGAATTTAAAATAGATATCACTCATGTAATGTAAGAAGTGAAGTATTTGGCATTGTACTATACCTATATTTCTCTGCCGTATCGGAGCATCATGAATTGTGGAATGTGTTAAAGGGGCCCACTGAGACTCTTTGGCCCGGGCACACGAAAACCTGGAGCCAGCCCTGCCCCCCCCACAACTTTAGCCAAATAACCCCCAGTTTTTCAATGCGTTACTATTATTATAAAGTAAATTAAGGTTGACAAGCTTAAGTAATAAGAATTGATGTTGTTGGCATTGAAATGGGCACTGTAGGTGTGTTTACTGTCCTCCACTCACTGCCGACTTTTATTCCCCATTGACTTGCATTGGGGTCGGATTTTCGACTCCGACCCGACCTTTTCCGTTAGTCGGCCGACTTCGTTCAACTCGACTTTTGAGAAAGTCGGGTTTCACGAAAGCCGACTCGACCCTAAAAAAGGCAAATTTGCTCATCTCTACTAGTAATATTATGTGTATCAGCGCAGGTATGCCTGCTCAAGTTGGACTTTTTTGGTCTCTAGAGGTACCATTGAGTGAAGTAATAAAGGTATAGGTACTACTTGTACTGGTCCCTTCCACATTTTACAATATTCTTGTATATTGGGGCAGGACCAGACACAATGATAAAGATCCACATTACATAAAGCACATTGTGGACATTGTATCAGTCTTTCTGGGCTATTGTGTTTGACAAGTATGTTAAAAGCATAAATTGACACAAGCATCAACTTAAAAAATGTTTCCCTTCATTTTTCAAAAGTACCCAAATTATAGATAAATCATATAAAACGTAAGTAACTTTTAATATAAATATAAATGTAAAAAGTATACAGATATAACATAATACATAATCATAACCCCAATGGACAAGGGTCTGTATTCATGGGGGGAGGAAGGGAGGAGAAAAGTCACCCTAGTATATTACTATTGTCTCCCTACCTACTGGCGGAGGTTTGCACCCACAATCCTGCGCAGTGGCGCCCCCCTCAATGATGGCTATCCCTCCCTCTCACTAAATGACCCTGTAGACAGGTATAGGGTGCACAAAGACTTAGCAGTAAGGTACCATATGTTAATAATCAGGTAAACGTGGTACCCTGCTTCTGATATACCATATGGCACGGGTAAGATATCAGAGAAGCTTCCAGTAAAGTGGAAGCCCCCTGTATTTCTGTTAACAGATGACAGATCTGAGTGGGGACTTCGTTTTTTTTGTGGATTGAGTTGAAGCTTTTATTGGGAACATTTTACATAACGTTTGGGACCACATTTATCCGGCGCTCTACACTGAGCACTTACTTTGGGGTTTCCATCTAAATCTCTGAGTGATGTGATTCAGATGAAACCCCCGAGCGATCCATTCACTGTAATGAGGCAGCAGAGGTACTCTGTACTCTTTCTAGCCTATGTTCAGCGGTGTTCTTTTCAGAAGTGCACAAAACTGTGGCAGACAGCACTTTTATGTAATCCTAAAAAGACGGACACCGCCGGATCACAGGTCAGACGGCATCCACAGTGCCTCCATCTGCTTTATTATAGGGAATCTTCCACCAAAGGTTCCGTCTGAATCATGTATTTCAGAGATTTACACAGAAATCGCGGTGCAAGCGCTCAGCACAGAGGGCAAGATAAATGTGCGCCGAGCCTTACTGCGATCTTTGGGAGGCAGAATGAAAAAATCAACAGCAGGCAAAGAATTGGTTTTATTTATTTTTTACACCTATACTCGTGCAGTATAAGTGATTAAGTGACTTTATTCTTCGAGTTGGTGTGATTACAGCGATACCAGATTTATAGCGGTTTTTTATGTTTGGCTGCTGTCACACACTGAAAGATGGATTTTATTGCAAAAAGTAGTTTTTGCATCACCACATTTTGAGAGCTAGAATTTTTCCATATTTTGGCCCACAGAGTCATGTAATGGCTTGCTTTTTGCGCGACGAGTTGATGTTTTTATTGGTATCATTTACTAGCACATGACATTTTTTGATCGCTTTCTATTCCGATTTTTGGGAGGCAGAATGAACAAAAACCAGCAATTCAAGAATTTTCTTTTTTCGAGGGGGTTTATGCCGTTCTGCATGTGGTAAAATTAATAAGGCAGTTTTATTCTTTGGGTCAGTACGATTACAGCGATACCTCATTTATATCATTTTTTAGTGTTTTGGCGCTTTTTCACAATAAAAACTATTTTCTAGAAAAAAATAATTATTTTTGCATCGATTTATTCTGAGAGCTATAACTTTTTTAATTTTCCGCTGATGGAGCTGTATGGCAGCTTGTTTTTTGCTGGAAAAGATGACATTTTCAGTGGTATCATGTTTATTTATATCCGTCTTTTTGATTGCGTTTTATTCCGCTTTATGTTGGGTGGTATGATGATAAAGCATTGTTTTTTCCCTTGTATTTTATTCATTTTTTTATGGAGTTCACTAAAGGGGTTAACTAGTGGGACAGGTTTATAGGTTGGGTCGTTGCGGATGCGGCGATACCAAATATGTGTACTTTTATTGCTTCTATTTTTTTCATACAAATATTTATAGATACAATATCTTTTGGATTATTTTTGATTTTTTGTTAAATATTTTTACAATTATTTTTAAAAAATGTTTTACTTTTTTTTTTACTTTTTTACTTTGTCCCACTATAGGACTATCATTTTTTGCAGGCTGATCGCTTGTATAGTATGGGGTTGCAGCAGCATCCCTATGCTGTAGAAGCTGTCATCTCTGCACTGACAGATAAAGTTGATGATCATGCACTGCGCATGATCAGCAAGTTTCCTAGATTTGGTGACCCAGATGTCGTCATGATGACATTCGGTCACCATGGCAACGATCGGGACCCCGTGTCACGCTGTCAGCCCTCTGCCGGCTCACGGAATGCTGCGAACACGTTCGATCACAGCATTTCGGGGGGTTAAAGTGCCGGGAGTGGTGTGTGACCACTCCTGGCATTTAGTATCAGGTGTCAGCTGTGAGAATCAGGTGACACCCGGCGACGATCGCTGGTGCACATCCCGTGTGCGCGGGTGATTGAAATTACAAAATAATCCTTCCCTGGTAATATAGGCCCACAGCGCAGGGCCAAAGTGTTACGTCCAATGTCAGAAAGGGGTTAAAGGTATAAATTGATTTGCGAATTCTTCCTATTTTTTTCCCAAGTTTCTGATAAAGAAATATTTTAATTCCAATATTTTTCTTCCTATATAATTGACAAAAGCAATGTGCATAGTGGACATCCCTGAGTGGTACCTTTTCGAAGTATAATGGTGTCCTGCTGTATGTATATATCGAGGAAAGGAATTTTCTACAGTAGCCAATAATGTTAAAATTCACTAATACCAGATCTAGCCCCTGAAATTGGACGTTATCTAAGGCTACTTCTGCATCTAAAGCCTCTAGTGCACCTAATGCCGGCACGAAGCTTGGAAGATGAAAATGGGAATACCTCATTCAATTTTGCCTTAGATCAAATAAAATTGAGGATCACCTCGCCCGCACCATGATGTCAGCCTATACTTATCTTAAACAACTTTACAATTGAACTTACGACCATCGCAAAAAAAGGACATCCAATATATTTCTCTCAAGAAAATATTGAGTTTGGGTTAATCCTGCAATTTTAAAGACATGCTAAATGTGATAACTATGCAGAAATAAAAGGAAGCAGAAAATAAGACAAATAGGTTTTTTCAAGCTACTGTATGTCAACTCTAATTCCAAATTTGCATCCATTTTGGATATTACCTGATAGTAACCTGTAGATGGCACTATTGCGGTCTAGAAGCATGTCTAGACTATGACACATGGATAATGTAATTATGGAGTTCGGTATCTGTGCAATCCATCTGTAGGCCGCACTTCACAGCTCTTTCTCTGTACAGTTTATGCAGAAAGTGCATGATTACTATGCAAAAAAACATGTAAACTTTTGATATTAGTGACTGATAGTGATATTGCAGGTTAGTGAGAAAAAAGTATAGAATAGCATCCACATACAAAAATCTCAAGTGTAAGCATTTTTTAAAGTCACAAAACTTTTCCTAAAACTGTCAGATAAGGTTTGTACAAATTATATATATATATATATATATATATATATATATATATATATATATATATATATACACAGGGTGGTCCAAAAGTAGGTGGACAGAAAATAATAACCAGCTTTTGTAGCATTAAGGATTGAGCCAGTGGCATTGAATTGTCACAAATGCGGTAAATGGTTTGTCTCTTTGGGCTCGAGTACCAAATGTTTCAACCCAATTTGCTCTGTTTCAGCATTTTGAGATTTCCAATACTCTTTAAAATCCATTTTCTTTGATCTGTATTTATATTATTTGCCATTTTGGGGGAGATTTATCTGTGAAAACTGGATCTGTGAAACTGACTCAGTTGCCCTCAGATTCCACCTTTCATTTTCCAAAGAGTCTGTGAAGAATGAAAAGTAGAATCTGATTGGTTGCTAAAGGGTATGCCACACTAAACAATATCGCTAACGGGATCGCTAAAAAACGTCACTATTTAGCGATCCCGTTAGCGATATTGTTCAGTGCGGCAGCTTCCAGCGACGAGCTTCCTGCTGTGATCTCGCTCGTCGCTGGAATCGTTCCGGACCCTATTTCATCGCTGGCGCTCCCGCTGGGTAAGTATCTAATCGCTGTGTGGCACCTTTTCTTAGCGATTTAGCGGTACTTTTGTACCGCTAAAGTCGTTAAGAAGATCGCTAACGGCGATAGCGTCGTTAACTATATCGCTAAATGTGGCCGCATTTAGCGATATAGAAACAATCCCGCTAGCGATCTCATTAGTATGCAACGCTAACGAGATCGCTAGCGGGATAGCTTTAGTGTGGCAGTACCTTAAGGGTAACTGAGCCAGTTTCACTTTACACCATGTTTGATAAATCTCCCCCTTCATAACCCTAAAACACAGACTGTCCACCTACTTTTGGAGCACCCTGTATATATATATATATATATACTGCTCAAAAAAATAAAGGGAACACTTAAACAACAGAATATAACTCCAAGTAATTCAAACTTCTGTGAAATCAAACTGTCCACTTAGGAAGAAACACTGATTGACAATCAATTTCACATGCTGTTGTGCAAATGGAATAGACAACAGATGGAAATTATTGGCAATTTTCAAGACACACTCAATAAAGGAGTGGTTCTGCAGGTGGGGACCACAGACCACATCTCAGTACCAATGCCTTCTGGCTGATGTTTTGGTCACTTTTGAATGTTGGTTGTGCTTTCACACTCGTGGTAGCATGAGACGGACTCTACAACTCACACAAGTGGCTCGGGTAGTGCAGCTCATCCAGGATGGCACATCAATGCGAGCTGTGGCAAGAAGGTTTGCTGTGTCTGTCAGCGTAGTGTCCAGCGGCTGGAGGCGCTACCAGGAGACAGGACAGTACACCAGGAGACGTGGAGGGGGCCATAGGAGGGCAACAACCCAGCAGCAGGACCGCTACCTCCGCCTTTGTGCAAGGAGGAACAGGAGGAGCACTGACAGACCCCTGCAAAATGACCTCCAGCAGGCCACAAATGTGCATGTGTCTGCACAGTTAGAAACCGACTCCATGAGGATGGTCTGACTGCCCGACGTCCACAGATGGGGGTTGTGCTCACAGCCCAATACCGTGCAGGACGCTTGGCACTTGCCACAGAACACCAGGATTGGCAAATTCGCCACTGGCGTCATGTGCTCTTCGCAGATGAAAGCAGGTTCACACTGAACACATGTGACAGACGTGACAGTGTCCGGAGACGCCGGGGAGAGCGATCTGCTGCCTGCAACATCCTTCAGCATGACCGGTTTGGCAGTGGGTCAGTAATGGTGTGGGGTGGCATTTCTTTGGAGGGCCGCACAGCCCTCCATGTGCTCGCCAGATGTAGCCTGACTTCCATTAGATACTGAGATGAGATCCTCAGACCCCTTGTGAGACCATATGCTGGTGCGGTTGGCCCTGGGTTCCTCCTAATGCAGAACAATGCCAGACGTCATGTGGCTGGAGTGTGTCAGCAGTTCCTGCAAAATGAAGGCATTGAAGCTATGGACTGGCCCCCCTATTCTCCAGACCTGAATCCGATTGAGCACATCTGGGACATCATGTCACGCTCCATCCACCAAAGTCACGTTGCTCCACAGACTGTCCAGGAGTTTGCGGATGCTTTAGTACAGGTTTGGGAGGAGATCCCTCAGGAGACCATCCACTGCCTCATCAGGAGCATGCCCAGGTGTTGTAGGGAGGTCATACAGGCACAGGGAGGTCATACAGGCACGTGGAGGCCACACACACTACTGAGCCTCATTTTGACTTGTTTTAAGGATATTACATTCCACTTTAATTTTGTGGGTGACTCCAAATCCAGGCCTCCACTGGTTAATAAATTTGATTTCCATTGATGATTTTTGTGTGATTTTGTTGTCAGCACATTGAACTTTGTACAGAACAAAGTATTAAATGAGAATATTTCATTCATTCAGATCTAGGATGTGTTATTTGAGTGTTCCCTTTATTTTTTTGAGCAGTGTATATATATATACATTATTATATATACACATATAATCAATTATTTGACTTGTTGCACACTGTATTAGTTTTCGGAGAGCTTATTTTTCCCTATAGGGCTAAGAACTTACAGGTAAGTAGTTGCAAACTACTTGTCTGTTCTGCTCGGTAGTGATTTCTGGTGGCTCAGAGTTGTCATGAACCACTCCTAGCCTGGTGGCGATTCTCCTGCTTCCTGTGACATCATGTTCATAGAGCAGTGCCCTCTCTTCCGCT
The DNA here is from genome assembly GCA_033576555.1 of Oophaga sylvatica. NCBI lineage: Eukaryota > Metazoa > Chordata > Amphibia > Anura > Dendrobatidae > Oophaga > Oophaga sylvatica. Next base: position 61,226,121 of record JARQOD010000006.1, on the reverse strand, counting down.
CTACTCTATATAAAGGGCTTCACTGCCAACATTGTGCTGATTGACAGTTAGGCAGTGGGTAGCCTTTGTCAATCAGCATAAAATTTGCAGTGACGCCTGGTCGATAGAGCAGAGCGGAAGAGAAAAATCTGCTGTGTCGACATGATGTCAGCAGAAGCACCCTTCCCCTTGAGAAAGCAATTATGCGAAACGTGAGCCGGGGCAGCGTTGTGCGCTCATCTATCTAGTCCCCACCGGGACTTCAAAATCCAGACAGGTGTTGGCTAACCAACCAGACATTGTGATAGTAGACAAGGATCAGAAGACAGCAATGATAATAGATGTGGCAGTGACAAGTGACAGCAACATCAGAAAGAAGGAATATGAGAAGCTGGAGAAATACCAGGGCCTCAAATGAGAACTGGAGAAGATGTGGAAGGTGAAGGCAACAGTGATTCCAGTGGTGATAGGAGCACTTGGAGCAGGGACCCCTAAGGCCTCTTTCACACTTCAGTCGTGCGACGTCAGTCAAAATCCGTCAAAGCGTCAAAAAAGGGATCCGCCATTTTTTTTGGCGGATCCGCTTTTTTACCATTGACTTGCATTAGTGACGGATTTTGACGGATGATAGTCCGTTAGATCCGTCAAATGACGGATCCGTCATTGTTTTGGCGTCCATCGATTTCTGAAAATGTCCACTGCAAGGTTTTTTGTGTGCATCGAAAAGGCAGACCATGGCGGATCCGCCGCGTCCACCAATTTGCATAATGGACGCCTATGGGTGGCGGATCCGTCTTGATCCGTTTTTGGCGGAATCCGCCAGCGGAACCGTTCTTCTCTGCCAAAAATGGGAAAATCCATTCTGGAGTCTCTCTCTCTCTCCTCCGTGCCAGACATCCGTACCATACATTTTCCGGGTTCAAAAGTTCACAACGGATCCACCTTAAAAGCAGATCCGTTGCATCCGTTTTTGCACTTTTCTGGCGGATCCGCTTTTTTCACCCTTTGGCGGATTTTAACTGACGCCGAACGACTGAAGTGTGAAAGAGGCCTAAGTTGGAAGAATGGCTACAACAGATCCCATGAGCAACATCTGAGCTCTCTGTCCAGAAAAGCGCAATGCTGGGAACAGCTAAGATCCTGCGCAGAACGCTCAAACTCCCAGGCCTCTGGTAGAGGACCCGAGAATGAGAAAGAACCCAAAAAAAAACAACACCCCCATTGAGGGTGGGAGAGATGGAAGTTTGGTATATATATATATATATATATATATATATATATATATATATATATATATATACAGTACAGACGAAAAGTTTGGACACACCTTCTCATTCAACGATTTTTCTGTATTTTCACGACTATGAAAATTGTAGAATCACACTGAAGGCATCAAAACTATGAATTAACACATGTGGAATTATACATTACACTTTACAAAAAAGTGTGAAACAACTGAAAATATGTCTTATATCCTAGATTCTTCGAGATGGTTTGGGGTGAGCTGGACCGCTCACCGCTTCAATTTTGAATAAATGTGTAATGTATAATTCCACATGTGTTAATTCATAGTTTTGATGCCTTCAGTGTGAATGTACAATTTTCATAGTCATGAAAATACAGAAAAATCTTTGAATGAGGAGTGTCCAAACTTTTGGTCTGTACTGTATATATACCCCATCTCGGTATATGTCCCTTATCCTGGGCCCCATCCTGGTATATGTAACCCCCATCCTGGTATATATGTTCCCCTATCTTGGGCCCCATCCTGGTATTATATATATATAAACTCTATCCTTGTATATATAGCCCCATCCTGGTATATCTGTCCCTTATCCTGGACCCTATCCTGGTATTATATATATTCCCGTTCTGGTATATATGTCCCTTATCCTGGACCTCATTCTGGTATATATATATCCCCCATCCTGTTATTATATATTTCTCTCATCGTGGTATATATATCCCCATCCTGGTATACATGTCCCTTATCCTGGGCCCCATCCTGGCACATATATCCTTTATCTTGGGCCCCATCCTGGTACTATATACATATCCCCCATCCTGGTATATCGGTACCTTATCCTGGGCCCCATCCTGGTATTATATATATCCCATTCTGTTATATATGTCCTTTATCCTGGGCCCCATCCTGGTATATATATATATATATATATATATCCTGGTGTGTATATATATATATATATATATATATATATATATACCCTCTTCCTGAAGTATATGTCACTTATCCTGGGCTCCATTCTGGTATATACAGTATATCCCCATCCTGGTGTTATATATATCCCCTATCCTGGTATATATATTCTTTATTCTGGGCTCCATCCTGGTATATATGTACACCCTCCATCCTGGTATATATGTCCTCTATCTTGGGCATATCCTGATATATATCCCCCATTCTGGTATAATATATATCCCCCATACTGTTATGGCACTGTTCTTTAATGTATCCGCTCCCTCGCTGTGCAGCATCCTCTTGTAAAGCTGGCAGCTGACTTCAGCGTGCAAGCGACAGGAGCGCATGACGTCACTGACATGCATCCCCAGTTACATGCACATCGACTTCAGCTGCTGGCCTCTGATTGAACGACAGTCTGTAATGCTGGTCACGGACCCGGCGGGCCTCTGCACCACAATGCACTTTAGCTGAAGGTGCATCCTTGCAACCTTTGTGACTGTGGCTGTCACTCCCCTGGCCTCCATCATTGATTCTACCGACTAGAGAGGGTAAGATGATAGTTCATTAGATTCAACGCCAAAAAGGCTATTCTTCACATGGCCTAAAAACATTACCACCCAATGTTGTCTGTCAGGAAATGTTGCCTCCCTCCCAGTAGTATAATGTGGGGAGGACACAATGTAAAGTCACACCTTATGACGTGGACCCACTAAGCCCCAGCTCCGGGTGAGTAGAAGGACCCCAGAAGATGGTGCAGCTGGCACGATGGCGCTTGGAGAGCAAGGATCATGAGGCTGTCATGGTCTGCTGAGTTTCTAGGATTAGGTGGTTTTAGGGTTAACCGGGATGGCCTCACTCTGGGATTCTGGGAGGCTTTTTATAGCCTCATTGTGGGGCCATCCTCTGTCGCTTATACTCTGACCCTTGGCCGAGTGTGTTTGACTCTGTTGTGCTTGTGCCAGTTCTTTGTGCCTGTGCTACATTTTGTCTGGTTCTGATTTGGCTGTGTCCCTGTTTCGAGTTTTGCCTGTCTCTTTTGTACTCTGGTGCCCTCTATGTGTATGACCCTTGGCTACATTCTGACTCCGCTCTGCCTGCTCCTCTTGTACTTCGACGCTCTCTCTGTGTCCGACCCCTTGGCTATTCTCTGATTACGCTCTGCCTGTTCCTCTTGTACTTTGTCGCCCTCTGTGTGTATGACCCCTTGGCTGCGTCCTGATTATCCGTTCTGTATATGCCACTTGGTAACTGTGTCCCGTAGTTACCCTTCTAGGAGTTTTCCTTCACCTCATAGCTCTCCGGAGCTTAGGCCACGCCCACCAGCAGTCACATGCTTCAGATCCTCTGGCCTGAAGCATTCTCTATCTGCTACTGCTTCCTCTGAGAGACCTGTGGCCGGCTCCGCCCCTTGGCAGTCACATGCTTCAGGTCCTGGTTGTCTGAAGCACACGTCTTCCCTGCTGCTGCTCAGCTCCACAGGTATCTTTGGGCACAGTTTGTTTACTCAGGACACACGCACTGGCTCAGTGAGCAAGTATAGTGCGGTGTTCCTGACAGTGGCACACTAAGGAATCTTGGGATTAGCAAGTGAAGGTCAACAGGAATTGCAGCAAGTTAAATCTTGGTGTGCACAGAATATGGAGTACACCTATCTAAAGTGTTCAATCTCAATCCTAATACACAGGTATGTATCCTAATGGGCCTTAAATAGGATCATGGAACCAGGCATCCTGCAAAACCTAACATTGCGCACAACAGAGGGCAACAGACTGAAGTGAAAGAAGCACAGCCTAGAATATTGTGACATGTAACACACAGATTTCCCAGGTCGACAAATTATATGGGGATACAAAATAACACCACTATCACTTCTTAAAGCGGTGCAAGAAATGTCAGCAAATGAGATGACAAAAGCTGCACTGTCCTCTAACAATAGTGTCACCTGTAAAAAAAACAACTAAAAAACACTAACTTTATGATAAACCTTAGGTTTTTACATACTTTTTTTTAACCCTAAATACTGAGATGGCAATACGCATGAAATGTCGATTTCTGACTGATTTTTCCACCCGTAGTACAGTTATTGCCATCTTACACCTGTACAGCGGATCCATAGGACATACATCAAATTTGTAATAGCTGTGGTTCCCACTAGCCTCTTTGATGATTCACAATAGCGGCTTTCCTTTTAGGAGTGAATAAAGAGAACAATTGTTCTCCTGAGGTGGGACCGTTACCTCTCAGCAATTTATGTCATATCCTCCAGAAATGGACAAGCTAAGATGTGATGATCATCTTGGGGCAGACATTTTTGCCACTTTATTGTCAACCACAGAGTATTATACTGGGTTAGGGTCACTGTCACGCTGTATAGCAGATATATATATGTGATGACAGTAATCTATATCAAAAGGGCAACATACTATATAACATGCGCATAGATATATGATAACATAGAATTACCTGACAGAATGTCCAGTGGGTCAATACGGAATTCGTTATACGCTGTCTCCGGCTAGAGGGTGACCGGGGTCTATGCTGACCCTAAACTGGGGTCCTAACTAATCCCTCTACCTGGAGGTACTGTTAAAGGTACAGAGGTCCAGGCCACCAGCGTAAACCCTGTCTCCTATCAATCCCTGCCAACTGTAATCTAGTCCTAAGAAGGACCCTGATTACCACCAAAGGGAATGAACAGGTAACGGTTAATAAACAGAAAGACATACAAGAAAGACAAGAAATAACGTAAATAAAGTCTTACATACAACACTCACACACAGTAGGAACACCTAAGGTCTCAGAGATAAACTATAAGCTATAAGAGTAAAAACAACTAAGGAACTCTTAGCTTAAGTATTCTCAGAACCGATCCAGTCTGCTAGACTACATGAATGCTTTCACCGGCATCTAACAAGCAGACTGGCAGGTATATGAAGGAATCTAATTAGAACATAATCAAAAGCAGCCGGGCGAGGCTGGACCTAGTCTTAGCAAAGAGCTAGGTAAAATTAACTCCCTCATTACCAAACACAAAGAAACAGCAACTCAGCTGTGAGAAGTCAGAGTGTGTAATCGCGACGATCCTCGTGGCGATACACCCATGACAGTCACATGGAGTTAGATGCAATGTTAACTTCATTTATACATGTCTACATTGTGTCTTATGTAAAAGTCACCCAAAGACAGAGAATCTCAGAAACTTTACTATCACTTTAAATTGCTAACATGAAAAAATTGAGAAAAACATACCATAAGGAAACAGCCTTAGGCTACTTTCACACATCAGTTTTTTTGTGTCAGGCATAATCCGTCGTATACCTGATAGGATGGATCCGACGCTGAAATGAAAAAAGGGGATTTTTGTGTTACTCACCGTAAAATCCTTTTCTCCGAGACGCTCATTGGGAGACACAAACCGTGGGTGTTATGCTGCTGCCACTAGGAGGACACTAAGCAATACATAAGCAAAAGAGATTAACTCCTCCTCCTGCAGTATACACCCTCTGTTGGCTCAATCCTGAACCAGTTCGGTGCCAAAGCAGTAGGAGCTCATAACAAATGCATATGTCATAACCAAACAGAGGCTTGAGGCTACTGAGTAGACAAGGGTGGGAGCTGTGTCTCCCAATGAGCGTCTCGGAGAAAAGGATTTTACGGTGAGTAACACAAAAATCCCCTTTTCTCCATCGCCTCATTGGGAGACACAAACCGTGGGACGTCCCAAAGCAGTCCCTGGGTGGGAAGAAACATCACCACAGATGTAGCCTCGTAAGCCAAATGCATAAACGCTTTAAACAGCTTAACAGAAAGCAACTCACAGATGCGCAACAGCTGATTGCAGAATCTGTCTGCCAAGAGTCGCATCTGAAGAGGCTTGAGCATGAATTTTGTAATGCTTGACAAAAGTGTGCAGACTGGATCAGGTCGCAGCTTTTCACACTTGCTGTGCCGAAGCCTGGTGCCGAATGGCCCAGGAGGCCCCCACAGATCGAGTGGAAGGTGCCTTAATCCCAGTCGGGATAGGCTGACTCTTGACACGGTACGCCTCTTGGATCGTTAAACGAATCCATCTGGCTAACGTGGTTTTGGAAGCAGGAACAAAACTTTGTCTGCGTCCCACCGAAGCACAAACAGGGCGTCCGATTTGCGGAAAGATGCAGTCCTCGAAATGTACCTTCGGAGAGCCCTCACCAAATCCAAGGTGTGAAGGGCTTTTTCAGTACGGTGCATCGGCGCCGGACAGAAGGAGGGCAGGACTATCTCCTCATTGATATGAAAAGCCGAGACGACTTTAGGCAAGAAAGAAGGAGAAGTCCTGAGGACTACCTTGTCCTGGTGAAAATTGAGAAAACGGAGGTTTACAAGACAAGGCTGCCAATTCCGATACCCGCCTGATAGAGGTAATTGCAACTAGGAAGACAACCTTCCAGGAAAGAAGAGATAAGGACGCTTCCGGCAAAGGTTCGAAGGGAGATTCTTGTAAGGCACTGAGGACCAGATTAAGATCCCAAGGGTCCAGGGGCCTCTTGTAGGGTGGAACAAGATGTGCCACTCCTTGGATAAAAGTCCTGACCTGAGACTTGGAAGCGATCCGTCGTTGGAAAAAAAGGACGGATAAGGCAGAAAACTGTCCCTTGAGGGAAGAGAGTGCTAACCCTGAATCCAACCCTGCCTGGAGGAACTCCAGAATGGAAGGGATAGAAAAAAAACAAAGGGGGACGACCCTTATCCTTACACCAGGAAAAAGAATGTTTTCCACACACGATGGTAAAAGCGTATGGAAACCGGTTTCCTGGCATTGACCATTGTAGAGATAACCTCTTGTGAAAAACCAGCCTGGCCTAAGATCCAGGCTTCAATGTCCATACCGTCAAATTCAGCGCTCTCGAATTGTGATGGTAGATTGGGCCCTGAGAACGAAGATCCGGACGATCTGGTAATCTCCAAGGAACGTCTGCGAGCAGACGTACTAGTTCCGCATACCACGGGCGGCGAGGCCAGTCCGGTGCGACTATGATGAGAGAACGCCTTCCGTTTTGATCTTCCGAATCACCCTGGGGATTAACGGAAGAGGAGGAAAGAAGTAAGGAAAACAAAATTGACTCCAAGGGAGGACTAGTGCATCCGATCTGATGGCTAGTGGATCGCGAGATGGACTTATGAAAGTCTGAACTTTGGTATTCAGCCTGGATGCCATGAGATCCACATCCGGCATACCCCAACGCTGGCAAATGATTTGAAACATTTCCGGGTGCAGGGACCCTTCTCCTGAGTCTAAGCCTTGGCGACTGAGAAAAGTCGGCCTCCCAATTGTCCACTCCCGGAATATGAACTACGGAGATGGGCGAGCGGTTTTTCTCTGCCCAGCGCAGGATATGTGATACCTCGAGCATCCCTGACAGGTTGATATACGCCACAGCCGTGGCGTTGTCTGACTGGATCCGGATGGGACGACCGGCCAGAAGATGCTGGAAATGCAAGAGAGCTAGTTTGATAGCTCTGATCTCCAGGATGTTGCTCGGGACACGGGTCTCTGGAAGGGACCAGCGGCCCTGAGCCATGTGGTGAAGGAAAACCACTCCCCATCCGAGGAGACTGGCATCGGTGGTCACCACCAACCAATGGACGGGCAGAAAAGAGTTCCCTTGATTCAATGATGAAACAATTGTCCCCCATTTTAGGGAGCGTCTGACTCTGGGAGAAGGATGAAAAACGGCGACTTAAGGACGCTGGGTTCCTGTCCCAGACTGATATTAACTCCTGTAGTAGAGGTCGGAAATGGAAAAGAGCGAACGGTACTGCCTCGATGGAGGCTACCATTTTTCCCAGGACCTGCATGGCGACTCGCAGAGAGCGAGAGTGGGCTAGAGACAACAGGAGCACTGCCCACCTCAGAGAAGCGATCTTCTCTGGAGGGAGAGACACTAACCCTTGGCAAGTGTCTAGAATCATTCCCAGAAAAAAAGGATCCTTTGAGAAGGAATGGGGAGGACTTGTCCAATTTGACTAACCAACCTAGGCGAGAGAGGGTGTCGATAGTGATGCAGTCCGGAAAGATTGGTCTTTTGATGAACACGTCGTCTAGGTACGGGAGGACCACCACACCTCGAGAGTGTAAAATTGACATGGCGGCTGCCATGACCTTTGTGAACACTCTGGGGACGGTTGCGAGTCCGAAGGGCAGAGCAGCAAATTGAAGATGATCCTCTCCGACTGCAAAAAACGCAGAAAACTTTTGATGGCCACTGGAAATCGGGACGTGCAGATACGCGTCCTTGATGTCGATTGACGCCAGGTATTCCTTTCTTTCTAGAGATGCGACGACAGAACGGAGAGATTCCATTCTGAAATGGCGGCCTCTGATGAATTTGTTTAGCAAATTTCTTTTTTTTTTTTTTTAAATTTTCCGGGTCCAGAATAGAACGCAAAGAGCCGTCCTTCTTGGGAACCCCGAAGGGGTTTGAGTAAAACCCTTGAACCTTTCCTCGTGAGGAACTTTGGTATTGAGACCGAAAGGGTCGATTGACTCTGCGCTGCGGAAGGAATAAAGACTGACCGCAGCCCAATTGGACGGTCAGTGGGGGTTTTAATAAACAGACCGTCAGTCAGAGATAGTAGAAGTTAGTAAGCAAGCTGTGGTATAGGATCCATTGTTGGAGACTCCGTCCACTCTGTACTAGAATGTGGCCAAAAAAGGACACTGTGATTAAACGGTTTTAGCTCCGAGAAATCTTTGTCCGGCAACTACTGTATCTCTGACCCATGTCAGCAAGTCAGGGGGGTTTGTAAAAACCCCGTGAAGACGTTTGATCCCTTTAAAGATCTCAGTGAGCTAAGACTGATAGTCTGGCGAATCCGGATATACCCACATACGACTCATATTTTGAGTCATGTTTGCTGCAATCCCCAGGAACGGGGGAGCTGGGTGCCCATCCGTTGGACTCCTGTGAGAAAGACAAACTGCACAGATTAAAGTGTAGAGTCGCCGCGGTAAAATGACATTATCCGTAACACACTAAGCGTCAGCGTGCGTTCTATCGGTCAGTGCTCTAAGGCCATATGTCCGGCCCGGCCAGAGACGGCAGACTGCCTATCGGCGACAGACAAATAACGTAGGTCACAGGAGATTGCAGACCATTTATCATCCGCACTGATTATCTCCTCAATCCACCGTACCTTTGATAGGGGGGGTGGAGAGGTTATGTTAGCCTCCAGTCAGCATCCGCACTGATTATCTCCTCAATCCGCCATACCTTTGATAGGGAGGTGGAGAGGTTTTTGGTAGCCTCCAGTGACCATCTGCACTGATTATCTCCTCAATCCACCATCACCTTGATAGGGAGGTGGAGAGGCTTTTGTTAGCCCCCCAGTCACCATTCACTTTGGACAGTGGTGACATAGTGGGGGCGCACGGGCGTCGTATGGAGTCTGAGACGCGTGGAGCTCCTGGACTTATGAAATAAACGCAGGCCCCACAGACAAAAAACGGAACCGTGTCTTCACTATAGCGAGGTATCGCATGAAGCACACCAGGCATACACAACTGAGTGTGTTTGTCAATCCTCTTAGAGCTCTTGGATTGTGACGTTCTGTAATTAAGCGAGCCTGTAGACTGCTGCAGGGAAGGGGTTAAGCCATTTATAAGCTTACCCCCCTTGAAAAATTCAGATGTCTTGGGTCCTACCTGAGAGGAGACATGGCGGCCGAGAGTAAATTCAGGCCGCACAGAACGCGGAGCTGCTTACACGGAAGCGAGGGGCTGCATGAGGAAGAGTGAGCTCACTGGGGTAGAGAATAGCTGGGGCTCCTGATCGTAATGACCGGAGGCTCCTGGTCGCTTGTAGCACATAGTGCGTAACCTAGCTTTCTTGGCAGCGAAGCGCTGCATGAGGCACAGGTGGTATACACCGCAGTGTGTGATTTGTGAGCCTTTTTATTGCCCTTGGTTGCAACATTATTACAAATGGGGCTTCGGCAGGAGAAGGGTTAAGCGCTATTGCACTTACCCAGGTACTGTGCCCCTTAGCAGAGGAAGCGTCTCCAGTTAAAGATGGCGCCCGAGACTAGGATTGTGCTTCTCGTATGCCACGAGAAGCGCCAGAAGGTGAGGGGGGCGAAGGAGTGACCAGGAAGGAGCCCTGTCCAATCCTGGGCCGCAGTAAGTGCGTGCGACGTGGGCGGAGTCACAGGGGAGAGCCAGGAGACCCTCCCCCATCGAGGCCTATCCCGGCCTGAAGCCGGGGACTAAATTTCAAGCTGCGGCCTGTCCCGGCCCAAAGCCGGGGACTAAATTTCAGGTTGCGGCCTATCCCGGGCCGAAGCCGGGGACTAAATTTATGGCTGCGGCCTATCCCGGGCCGAAGCCGGGGACTAAATTTGAGACTGGGGCCGCGGTGCGACAGGAAGCGCCGCGGCGCGACGCTGAAGCTGCGGCGGCGCGACACAGAGGCGGCCGCGGTGCGACGCAGAGGCGGCCGCGGCGACAGACGGCCGGTACACATTGCATCCAGGTGCATGTACTCACTGCGGGGAGAGACTCGAAGATGAAGAAGGGGGGCCTCCGCAGGGACTACGGCAGATGTGGCCGTACTTCCTCAATCCACCTTCCCCTTTGATAGGGGGGTGGAGAAGGATCTTAAATGCCTCCAGACCGCCACCGCTTTCAGGAGAGGTGGTGAGGGGTATCCATCCATGGTGCCATGCCAATCACATCGCCCACATCAAGGGGTATCTCATGGGGAGAGCGGCCCATTCAAGGGATCTGTCGCCCCATAGTAGAATAGCAGGAGGGGTACGTGGAGGCGACACTCGCACGATGCCGCCTGTTGATGGTTTTTGGGAGATTGTGACTTTTCGTACAAGTCCCGTCGCCCATCCGTGCGTGAAGAAAGCAAAAATAATAAAAGGTAAAAAATGTGAAAAAAATGGGGTCTGAGAGCAGACCCTAGTGCCTCCTACAGACACTAAGCAAGAACTGGTTCAGGATTGAGCCAACAGAGGGTGTATACTGCAGGAGGAGGAGTTAATCTCTTTTGCTTATGTATTGCTTAGTGTCCTCCTAGTGGCAGCAGCATAACACCCACGGTTTGTGTCTCCCAATGAGGCGATGGAGAAAACTGATGCAACTGATCAGTTTTCTTGCCGGATCCGACCTGACCTTTTCAACCCGGAAAAAGAAATTTTGTATGTGGAAAATGCAGGTACGCATGTCCGGACCGAGGGGGGAGAGAGAGAGAGAGAGAGAGAGACCTTGGTTTCCAGAATCCGGATCAGTCTTTTGACGGATTTCACAAAAGACTGGTCCGGTTCCATAGACTTCTATTATTTCCGGCAGTCTGATGCGCCGATTCAGGCACTCTCAGGAGGCTCCGGAAAAAAAAAACGTTGCAGTCAGCGTCTTGTCCGGCCGCTGGAATGTACATTTCCCCCGGATCCGGCCAAAAACTGATACAACGCAATGATCCAGCGCTAATGAAAGTCAATGCCAAAAAAAACGCATCCGGTACCGGATCCGTTTTTTTAAAAGCATGCCGGATCGCGCCTGACGTCAAAAAACTGATGTGTGAAAGCAGCCTTACCAAAACCTGTCAGATGACAAATGCACTAGCAGGAGCAGCAGGTCACCACTAATATAGGCAGGGGCTGTTTCCTTATGTATGTGTTTTTCTCAATTTTTCTATGTTAGCTGTTTTTGAAATTAGTGTTAGGACTCGCAAGTATGAGGACCCTTGATGTTGGGTTGTGAGCTTATCTATTTTGACCAAAATATCAACCAATGCCGCATTTACTGTATTTATCTTATGCATTAATTTTTTCATCTTTTCACTTTTTATCATCTTTTGCAGGATGCAGCCAGGCCCCTTTTTGTTGGCTTGGTGTACTGTGGTGTCTGTCCCTGTGGGGTGCATGTATATAGTGCTGGGCAGCCCGCCTGATAATTTTATGGGCGTCATCACTTTGCACCACACATATCTTTGTGACTGGCATTCTATGCAAGCCTCATTTGTGTGCATTTTTTCTAATAGACAGCAAACCCCTCCATAATATGGTAGGTGTCAGGAGACTGAGATGGCCACTCCAGAACCTTCACTTTGTTCTGCTGTAGCCAATGACAGGTCGACTTGGCCTTGCGTTTTGGATCGTTGTCATGTTGGAACATCTAAGTACGTCCCATGCGCAGCTTCTGAGCTGATGATTGCAAATTTGCCCCAGTATTTGCTGATAACGTGCTGCATTCATCTTTCCTTCAACTCTGAACAAGTTTTCTGTGCCTTTGTAGCTCACACATCCCCAAAACATCAGCGATCCACCTCCGTGCTTTACAGTAGGAATGGTGTTCCTTTCATCATAGGCCTTTTTTACCTCTCGCTAAATGTAATGTTTACAGTTGTGGCCAAAAAGTTCAATTTTGGTCTCATCACTCCAACTTACCTTGTTCCAGAAGTTTTGAGGCTTGTCTCTGTGCTGTTTTGCGTATTTAAGGCGAGATACTTCGTGGCATTTGCGTAGTAATAGCTTTCTTCTGGCGACTCGACCATGCAGCCCATTTTTCTTCAAGTGCCTCCTTAGTCCAGTATGTCAGCTGATGTTATTTGTGGGATTTTCTTTGCATCCCAATTTTCCTGGCATTTGTCACAGGTCACGGGAGAGGATGTTACCTTAAGTAGCCATTCATACCCATTTGTGTCAACTTCTGTGCATGTTATCAGGCCAACATGACCAGGGTATGTAAACTTTTGATCAGGGTCATTTGGATGTTTTGGGTTGTCATTATGATTTAAAAAGACAAAACACAGTGGTTTGACAATAAATGGCTTCACCCAACCACTAACCATGAGTGGAGAAAAAGTTTTGGTGTTATCATTCATATTCTCTGATAAAAGGCCAAGAAAGCAAAAATTCTGCCGAGGTATGTAAACTTTTGATCATAACTGTATATTAGTGGGGGCCTGCTGCATCCTGCTAGTTCATTTGTCATCTGACAGGTTTTGGTATGGCTATTTCCTTATGGTATGTTTATCACTTTAAATTGGTAAAAAAAAATATCCATTGGCTTTGGCAAAATAGGTCCATTAGCATTTATGTATTTTCTTTTTTTCTCTTTTGTTCACATTCATTATTCATTGTCACTGTGTCCCTATGACTAATAGTATTAATGCATTTCCCTCCGGTGACCTCATAGCATAATAGAGTCAATGCTGAAAGCACCAATAAAATGCATTTAGTGAGCACTCCGAAACATCATATATGCTAAACAGGTATGTAATAAGCTGTCTGCACAGTGGGGGGAGGAGAACGGCAATGGCTTGGCTCTGTATGGGAAGAAATAAAGGAAAAAATACATTTAATAACTTATCGTCTTCATAAACAGAATTTTTTTGTTACATATAATAAATGTGCAAACATTATGAAAAATGTAAAAATGACCTTTTGCACCTGTTCAATGTCTCTTTCTTGTAATTTGTCCTCCTTTCTCCCGATGTTCATTTGCACTTTTTTTGACTAATGTTATGGATTCTTTAGCTTGAATTGAAATTGATCGACATTTACAATAAATTGCACAAATGATAACAGCCATCAGTGGTTGTGCCGCTATCAGCTTCAATATCAGTCATGGCCAAAAGTTTTGAAATGGCACAAATATAATTTTCAATGATCTGCTGCCCTCTGTTTTTTATGTGTGTTTGACCGATGTTTTATCACAGACAGAAATATTAAATTATTTGCAACATAATAGTAACAAAGATTATATTGACAGTTAGAATGTAGATTATGCAGCAAGTCAATATTTGCAGTGTTGACCCTTCTTCTTCAGGACCTCTGCAATTTCCCTGGCATGTCTCAATCAACTTCTGACCAAATCCTGATTATAGCAGCCCATTCTTGCACAATCAATGCTTTCATTTTGTCAGAATTTTTAGGTTTTTGTTGTCCACCCTCTCTTGTAGATTGACCACAATTCTCAATGGGATTAAGATCTGGGAGATTTCCAGGCCATGACCCAAAATCTCTATGGTTTGTTCCCTGAGCCATTTAGTTATCACCTTTGCTTATGGCAAGGTGCTCCATCATGCTGGAAAAGGCATTGTTGATCGCCAAACTGCTCTTGGAGGGTTGGGAGAAGTTGCTCTTGGAGGACATTCTGGTACCATTCTTTATTCATGGCTGTGTTTTTAGGCAAGACTGTGAGAGAGCCGATTCCCTTGGCTGAGAAGCAACCCCCACATGAATGGTTTCAGGATGCTTAACAGTTGGCATGAGACTGGTGGTAGCGCTCACCTTGTCTTCTCCGAATGAGGCATTTTCCTGATGTCCCAAACAATCGAAAAGGGGATTCATCAGAGAAAATAACTTTACCCCAGTCCTCAGCAGTCCACTGCCTGTACCTTTTGCAGAATATCAGTCTGTCCATGATGTTTTTTCTGGAGAGAAGTGGCTTCTTTGCTGCCCTCCTTGAGACCAGGCCTTGCTCCAAGAGTCTCCGCCTCACAGTGCGTGCAGATGCACTCACACCTGCCTGCTGCCATTCCTGAGCAAGCTCTGCACTGCTGGTAGCCCGTTCCCGCAGCTGAAACACTTTTAAGAGACGGTCCTGGCGCTTGCTGGTCTTTCTTGGGCGCCCTGAAGCCTTTTTGGCAACAATGGAACCTCTCTCCTTGAAGTTCTTGATGATGCGATAGATTGTTGACTGAGGTACAATCTTTCTAGCTGCGATACTCTTCCCTGTTAGGCCATTTTTGTGCATTGCAATGATGACTGCACGTGTTTCTTTAGAGATAACCATGGTTAACAGAAGAGAAACAATGATGCCAAGCACCAGCCTCCTTTTAAAGTGTCCAGTGGTGTCATTCTTACTTAATCATGACAGATTGATCTCCAGCCATGTCCTCATCAACACCCACACCTGTGTTAATGGAGCAATAACTGAAAAGAGGTTAGCTGGTCCTTTTAAGGCAGGGCTGCAATGATGTTGAAATGTGTTTTGGGGATAAAGTTAATTTTCTAGCCAAATATTGACTTTGCAAGTAATTGCTGTTAAGCTGATCACTCTTTATAACATTCTGGAGTATATGCAAATTGCCATTAGAAAAGTGAAGCAGTAGACTTTGTAAAAATTAACATTTGTGTCATTCTCAAAACTTTTGGCCATGACTGTAAGTTGTAGTAAGGACCACAGTGATGCCACAGCAGAGGGATGATAACCACAGAATCATAGACAAAAAGAAGGACCAGCACATCTAAGCTAGTGTGAATAGGCTCCAACCAAAGAAAGCATATAAGTCAAAAAGATTCTAGCTTAGATGTGCTGGTCCTTCTTTTGTCTATTTGTATCAAAGCCTTTTGGACATGTGCACTCCCACTCCCATTAGCCACAAGTGATTTTAAGCAGATTAGCTGGTCCATTCCTGCCCCATAAATTGTAGGCTTTTTTGGCCAAGAGAGGTGACAATACAGGACAGGGACCCAATTTACGAAGGACACCTTGATGTGGTAATTGGGCACACATATATTGGCCAATCTATGCGCTAAGAACCTTCCTTTTTTCATAGCAATTTTTGCAGATGAATATTTCATATATACACTATATAGCGCTTTTTTTCATTTTTTTCTCCCATTTTCTATGGCAGCAATGCAATTCCTATGCTCTAGAGTAATCATTCTTAGTAAGTTATGGTGCAAACCTTAATCTTTTTAACCACAGAATCATAACACAATGCTTAAGAACACAGTAATTTCACACTAAAAAAGTAACAAAGATGGTGACTTTACAACAACACAGACATTGGTAAAAGAGAAAATTTGCCTTTTTAATTTCAGGGGACTATTGAACAGAGGGGCACAGAAGAAGAAGGAAAACTGTTCCAGAATCAGTGGAGTAGCGCTGACTGGAGGAGATGCTCAGTTTAAATTTTTTAAAAATCCAGCGAAATGCCTCCTTTAATCCTTGTCTTTGATTGCATGTTAAATAAAGATGATATATTATTTTATATACATGGGTGTCCACATAGCTGTTTTTTTAATGTGCCTCTTCAGTTCTTGGTGTCCGTGCATCTGATAACAATAATTTTTATGCCAACATATATGATCCAATCATTACCAATCATCAGACGAACAAGTGTTTTGCTTGTTCATTGGGTGATCAATTTATATATGGCGTTCCTATGAACCCTCATTGGCCCATCTAAATTGATCATTAAGCCCCCTCCATACACAATAAATAGCTGTTGGCTGAAAAATCATTCAGCTCAGTGGCATAACTAGAGCCAATGGGCCCCGGTATATACATATATATATCTTGTTATAGATGTCCCTTATCCTGCCTGGGCCCCACCCTGGTATATGTCCCACGTTTTGACTCTGTTTTTTAACCTCTTAGTGACAGTCAATTTGCAGCTAAATGACCGGGCCAATTTTTACAATTCTGACCACTGTCACTTTATGAGGTTACAACTCTGGAACGCTTTAACAGATCCTGCTGATACTGAGTTTGCTTTTTCGTGACATATTGTACTTCACATTAGAGGTAAAAAAAAATTTATATGACTTGCGTTTATTTATGAAAAAAACAGAAATATGGCGAAAATTTTGGAAAATTTAGCAATTTTCAAACTTTAAATTTTTATGCCCTTAAATCAGAGAGATATGTCACACAAATTTCTTAATAAATAACATTTCTCACATGTCTACTTTACATCAGCACAATTTTGGGAACAAAATTTTTTTTGTTACGAAGTTATAAGGGTTAAAAGTTGACCAGCGATTTCTAATTTTTACAACACCATTTTTTTTTTAGGGACCACATCACATTTGAAGTCACTTTGAGGGGTCTATATGATAGAAAATACCCAAAAGTGACACCATTCCAAAAACTACACCCCTCAAGGTGCTCAAAACCACGTTCAAGAAGTTTATTAACCCTTTACGTGCTTCACAGGAACTGAAGCAATGTGGAAGGAAAAAATTTAACTTTTTTTGCAAAAACTTTACTTCGGAACCAATTTTTTTTATTTTCACAAGTGTTAAAAGAAAAAATAACCTCAAAATTTGTTGTGCAATTTCTCCTGAATACGCCAATACTCCATATGTGGCGGTAAACAACTTTTTGGGCGCACGGCAGAGGTCGCAAGGGAAGGAGCGCCGTTTGACTTTTTCAACGCAGAAATTGGCATGTCACGTTTGGAGAGCCCCTGATGTGCCTAAACAGTGGAAACCCCCAACAATTGACCCCATTTTGGAAACTAGACCCCTTAAGGAACTTATCTAGATGTGTCGTGAGCACTTTGAACCTCCAAGTGCTTCACAGAAGTTTATAACGTAGAGTCGTGAAAATAAAAAAATAATTTTTTTCCTCAAAAATGAATTTTTAGCACGCTATTTTTTTATTTTCCCAAGGGTAACAGGAGAAATTGGACCCCAAAAGTTGTTGTGCAATTTTTCCTGAGTACGCCATATGTTGGGGTAAACCACTGTTTGGGTGCACGGCAGGGCTCGGAAGGGAGGGAGCGCCATTTGATTTTTGAACACCACGTCGTGTTTGGAGACCCCCTGATGTGCCTAAAAGTGGAAACCCTCTCAATTCTAGCTCCAACCCTAACCCCAACACACCCCTAACCCTAATTCCAACTCTAATTGTATCCCTAACCCTAATTGTATCCCTAACCATCATTGTAACCCTAACCTTAATTGTAACCCTAACCCTAATTCCAACCCTAACCCTAATTATAACCCTAACCCTAATGGAAAAATGAAAATAAATACAATTTATTTATTTTATTATATGTCCCTAACTAAGGGGGTGATAAAGGGGGGGTTTATTTACTATTTTTTTAATTTTGATCACTGTGATAGGGTTTATCACAGTGATCAAAATGTACTTTTACTGAATGAATGAATCTGCCGGCACTGCGCATGCGCCCACCATTTTCTTTTACAGGAAGAAGACGCTGAGAGCTGTAGGGAGGACATGGGGGACAGCAGGAGGTATGGGGGCACATCGGGGGGCCCTATTTCTCTCCCCTCTGATGTGCGATCACATCAGAGGGGAGAGAAATTACATGCAGGATCGCAGCTTTTTTTTCTTTTGCAATCGCCATTATATGGTTAATAACGGCGATCGCAAAAGTGGGGGACTGCGTGGGACCCGAATTATGTTCTCTGGGTCTTGGCTTGGTAGCCGAGACCCCGGAGAAAATCCGACTCGTATTTTCTTTGCCAGAGAAGACGTGGGCTGCTCCGGGAGATATTGGAGGACAGGGGGGGACACCGAGAGGCACAGGGGACAGATCGGGGGTCCCGGGGACCCTATTTTCTCTCCCCTGTAGATGACAGATTTTGCGATCACATCAGAGGAGAAATTAAACTGAGAATCGCAGCTTTTTTTTTTTTTAGGTCACCGTTATAGGGTTAATAACGGTGATCGCAAAAGCGGGGTCGGTAAAAACCGACCCGAATCATTTTCTCTGGGGTCTCGGCTACCCCCGGTAGCCGAGACCCCGGAGAAAATCCGACTCTGGGGGGCGCTATACACTTTCTCCACAGCGGCACTGTGGTTTAAGTACGGCGCTGTGGTTTAAGTACCCTTAACTACCGCCATTAAAAGGCGTATCAGCGGTCGTTAAGGGGTTAAAGCATAGAAAAAATAAACAATTACACTCACCTTCCCTCTGCTCCTCCACGCGGTGTCCTCTTCTGAAGCCGACAGCTGACTTCGGCACGCAATGCACTTCAGATGAATCTGCATCCGAGGAAGCATATCCAGTTGAAGTTTGTGCTAGCATCGGCGGGCCCCCACTCACATGGGCCCGGTCACGGCAGCGACCTCTATCACCGTGGTCAGTACGCCCCTGATTCAGCTGACAGCTCTTTGCGGAGCTCTCTGCATTCTCCAATAGAGAAGCATTGCCAGACTCTTCAAGCAGTGGCATATTTCGTATTTCACGGAGAACAAAAAGATCAGCTGTTGGAAACGGACAAGCTGATACTCATCTCTCCTGAAATCACCTGTTGGGGTGGGGGAGGGAATCAGCAGGCTATAGAACACATTAGAGTGTTGCACGATCCCAGAAATATCGCCGGTTGCTGCCAACATTAGTCTAAGGCCGGCGTCACACACAACGACAAAAAATCGGTCCGTTTTAGACGGTCGATTGTCGGATCAAAATGCAAACATCACACATCCTTCTGGCATCCGATTTTCCTTCAAAGATGCGATTTAGTCGCATGTGTGTGTACCTTGTAACATCCGATTTTCATCCGACTTGCGAGATTTTCTCGCAGGCTTGCAAAACTGACATATAATGGATCCAAAAGAATAGTATTTCAATCACAAAAAAAAGAAAAATATATACACATAGAACACATATATATATATATATATATATATATATATATATATATAACATGTCATTGTGACATGTATATATACATATATTTATAGTTCCTAGACTTCTACATACTGTTATAGCCGCTAATTCAATTGCCGGCTTTTGTGAAATCACAGAAGCGACATGAAATGATACATTGTTTCCACACAGTTAACCATGTCATTTCCTGTATTTTGATATTTGTTTAGAACTTACAATTACATGAGTGTATTTGTGCAAAATTTCAGACATGTAGGGGTTAATTAAAGGTGTAATTTCGTTGAAAAAAAATGCGTGGGCTCCCGCTGTATTTTCTCCACCAGACAGACAAAGCAAGCGAGTGGGGGCAGATAATAACAGCCTAGGGAGGGTACTTTTTTTTTGTGCCCCCCCTGGCTACTAACATCTGCCCCCAGACACCCCAGAAAGGGCAAATCTATAATTAGATTCGCCCTTTCTGGCACTTTGCCCTTCTATTCCCATTGCCCTGTAGCGGTGGCGAATGGGTTAATAATCTCACCTTAATGTCACTTTAGTATTGAAAGGTGACCTTAAGGCAGGTTAATAATTGAGAGCTGTCAATTAGACAACTATCAATTATTAATCCTATTGTATGATAGAAAAATCAAACACACACAGTTTAATAAAAAAGAAGTTTAATGAAATAATCACACAGTTTTTGACAATATTTTATTTTCCTGCTAAAACCATTTCCTGTAATAAAAATAAAATAAAAAGCAAAATTATACTTACCAATCCGATGTACAGTCAGGTCCCACGCTGTAATCCATCAGAAAGGGTTAAGAGATTACAGTTAGCAGGGAGATAATTCTGTCTCCTAGCTGTAACCCCCTGAATGAATAAGTTCCTCTACCACAGAAAGTAGAGGAATAGATTCATGAATGGAGCTTAATTGATTTATTGGCAATTTAACTTTAGTGACCTGACCTAAAGGGAAAGTGGACACAATCAATTAAGCTTCATTCATTAAACACATCCTCTCCTGTCGCCAGGAGAGGAACTTATTCATTCAGGAGCTTTGAGCTGAGCATGCAGGATTACTTGCACTGCTTGGCTCAAAGCTAGTTAACCCTTTGTGAAGGATTACAGCATGGGACGTGACAGATTGCCAGATAGGTAAGAATAATGTTGTTTTATTATTTTATATTTATTTTAAAAGAACAAGGGCTTCGAACGGATTAAGAGTGAAATAAAAGATGGTCAAAAATATGTGTTTTTTATTTCATTAAAATTATTTATTCTTAAAGTGTGTGTGTGTTTTTTTATTTACTTCAATAGGATTAATAATTGATAGTTGTCTAATTGACAGCTCTCAATTATTAACCTGCCTTAAGGTCACCTTTCAATACTAAGGTGACATTAAGGTGAGATTATTAACCCATTCGCCACCGCTACAGGGCAATGGGAATAGACGGGCAAAGTGCCAGAAAGGGCGAATCTAATTATAGATTTGCCCTTTCTGGGGTGTCTGGGGGCAGATGTTAGTAGCCAGGGGGGGCACAAAAAAAAAGTACCCTCCCTAGGCTGTTATTATCTGCCCCCACTCGCTTGCTTTGTCTGTCTGGTGGAGAAAATACAGCGGGAGCCCACGCATTTTTTTGTCAACGAATTTACACCTTTAATTAACCCCTACATGTCTGAAATTTAGCACAAATACACTCATGTAATTGTAAGTTCTAAACAAATATCAAAATACAGGAAATGACATGGTTAACTGTGTGGAAACAATGTATCATTTCATGTCGGCTTCTGTGATTTCACAGAAGCCGGCAATTGAATTTGCGGCTATTACAGTATGTAGAAGTCTAGGAAATATAAATATACATATATATACATGTCACAATTACATATATATATATATATATATGTATTCTATGTGTGTATATCTATTCTTTCTAGTCTTTATTAAAGTTGTCAGTGTGATTTTACAGTATAGCCGGGATGAATTGCCGGATTTTCGAAAGGACAGCCGATGCGATTTCATCGCAAGTCACACATGCGGTCCGTTTGTAATCAGATTTTTCATCGCTCCCATAGACTTGCATTGGCGATAGTCGACCCACAATCGGTGACAATCGCAGCATGCTGCGATTGCACACGGACGTTTTAAAACGGACCACAAAAAATCTGATACTGGGAGCTGCTCCATAGATTAACATAGGGCAGACTGCAATACGATTTTTCATCGCATTGCAGTCGTCCGATTCTGTCGCCAGTGTGACGCCGGCCTAATACGTATCGCGTCTTTAGACAGGAAAATTGTTTGTGATCCCCACTAGGAACTAGGACTAAAGTGAATGGGACCGTACAGAACTGCAGAATATGGCTCTAAACAAGCAACAAATAAATGCTTAAACAGAAATGTCTGAACCAGTTGCCTGTTATTTCAGCAGCTTACACTTTGATGCTTAAATTGGAATATATGTGCTTAGTAATTGTATCCAGAATCGATAACATTTACAAGTTACTATGTCTGTAGAACAACACAGGCTTTGTGGACATAGAAGAAGAGATACAATGTAACAATAAGTGTCACAATGTAACAAATAAAGTGCTAGTATAAAGGATGCCATGGATTTGCTGCTCTATCATGCAGCCTTTCTCGGTTTCACTCTACGAGTGGGGGTGGGGATTTTGAAAGGCATTGCAGATAAATGATTTATATCCTAGATGCCAAATAGATAAAAATGACAGTAATTTGCATCTTGCAGCAATTAACCTCAGAGCACAATAAATGCAGGAAGGTTAATTGTTTTGGTTCCACTACTCAACATTACAATAGCAGAAGCAGCATTCAAAACCTTTTCTTTCTTTCTTACCATCCTCCAATTCCCCCAAACTGCCTTCACTATTATGTATTTTTAGAGAATACAAATCAGTCTTCACTTTCTGCCCTGTATAGGATATGTGTCCACAGGACCTTTCCACGGTGAACCTCCCGCAATGGAAAGTCAACAGCAAAAATGGGAAACAATAGGATCTGCGGCAATATCCACAGTATAAATTTGCATGAAATCTGAAGCTCAGGTCAATTTGCAGATTTTCTTACTGGCTTATTAATGAGTTTTTGTGAAATCTCATTCACAACACTGCTACTATAATTAAAGGTGGATTTTCTACACAAATCCACAATGGAAAAAAAAGCTGGGTATATGCTGCATTATACTCATAAGGTGTCCATTCTCCATGCATGTGTTGTATCCATGTTGTTCACAGATAGATCACAAACTCATTATTGTCTACAAGGTTGTTCACATAGCCATCTTCTTTTTTAAGACTTTTTTGGAAAGATGTGCTTCCATAAACAATGATTTTTATACTTAAATAAACGATTAGCTAAACCGACAAACTAGTGTTGTGTTCGTTCACTGACTGATAGGTTTACACTGTCCAATAATCGAGAGAGAGTGTTCAAATGAACTTTAGTTTGGCAATTATCAGCCTGTGTAAATTGCACAGCACCCTTTCCTGACCATAGGGGGCAGTATTTTGAACAATCTTCTGTCAATATCGTCACTTCTCTAGTTTTTAGGGACACCATTCCACTTTTCTCACTTGGTTAATAAAAAAGACAAGAAGCACTTTTATCTACAGAAGCAGAAGAGCACAACAGGGCTTACTCCAGTCAGTGGGACACATCTCTTCTCAAAGGACCAGGTAATCTCTGCTGCTAGGACCATATATATCTGTAATATGGTGCCATACAAATGTTCTGTACTTGGTGGTATTAGTGAAATGTCTTGTAGGCTGCTGTCTGTCCCCTGTAGATGACATAGATTTTGCTGTTCAGTCATCTATCTCCCTCGTCTCTGAGGAGCTCACCCCTTCTCCATGGTACAACTATGCACTGATAACGGTTTCCTACTGCCAGGGACCATTGTGGTTTCTCTACATAATAAAAACCAGATTAGATTTATCATTGGGATAAAAAGATTATCATTATTTTTAGTAATTCTGACAGAATGTAACTTTAAAATGATACTACTTGAAATTACATTGATGAGTGTAAACAGGTCTGACTCCTGGTACCATTGCTCATCACTTCCCAATTCTTCTCTCCCTCCACATCATCTATCAGGAGAGAGTCGGAGACACCACATATCATATGGTTCACCGTCCCACCAAAATTTGGATGTTTCGGAAGACAATCATCTCATACGGTCTTGGCCGCAAGTGTTGGCATCCTTGAAATTGTTCCAAAAATGGTCTGGACAAAATTGTTGGCATCCTCAACTTAATATTTGGTTGCACACACCTTTGGAATAAATAACTTCAATCAATTCCTTTAACCATCAACAAGCTCCTTACACCTCTCAACAGGAATTTTGGTCCACTCTTCTTTTGCAAAATGCTCCAGACCTCTCATATTTGAAGGCTGCCTTCTCTCAACAGTAATGTTGAGATCTCTACACAGGTGTCCAATGGGATTTAGATCCAGACTCATTGCTGGCCACTTCAGAACTCTCCAGCACTTTTGTTGATGTGTAGCCCAGCTGCGTTTGGTGCCACATGTTCCCTGGAGGATGCACAGAAAGGTAATTCACAAATACCTGATAAGCACACAACATTCACATTTTTCCTGGTTCCACCAGAGGGAGTCCTTGAGACAGCAGTGACATGAAGACAATCTAGCTGAACGGTAGTGAGTCGTTGGTGTTACCTCAGGAGAGCAGACACGACATCTCTGAACAGAGTTACCTCAGACAAGCTGGGAGGGAGAAACCCCTGTCAGATTAGTCTGAGGGCTGAGGAAGTTGGAGCGAGAAGCTGACATCTACTGCTGCCTGTGCTTATATTAAGGTGTGCGTAGGACGACAGGCGAGTGGACAAAAGGGAGAGAGTGACTGAGGAGAAAATAGCATTTACAGCTAACCTCCACTCTGCACTACCGGACACCGGGTCCGAGCTTGCTAGCATCTTCACAGCTAGTGGAAAAACCGGGGACTCTGGACTTCAGGTCGCAGAGGGGCCCTTCAGTGCTGATACGTAACCGGGGTCAGGAAGACGGGGGTCTGGCAGGTACCCCATAGAGACACTGTTCTGTCCACAAAAAGACCTCATCACAAGATCAGCCGGGCGTAGAAAGGAGAAGGAGTTAAACTTAGCTTCATGCAAGTTAGAAACCCACACACATTGAGAAATAAGGAGGCCTTAAACCTACACAGTGATTACTGGACGTGCATCCTCCACCCTGAGCAGCTTCCCGGGACATGCCTGCAACCATCACCAGTAAAGGTATGGAAAGAGACTGACTTGTGTGTGTCTGCCTTATTGCCTGCACCCTGCACCGCCATATACCTTGAGGGATCCAGTCTCGCCTGTGGGAGACTTAACACCTTGCTGCCCAATAACAACCCCTCAGAGGATTCACCCTGCAGCGCTGGTCACCCTGACCAGGAACCACAGGTGGCGTCACGAACATTCTACAATCCGCTGTAAATATCCCCCTTGAATGAGCGCCCAGGGCAACGGACCGAGCCGTGCTACCCGTGACCTCTCCCCCATTGAAGTGAACGGACTCGGTGCCGAGTACCCCATAACCCTGGTGTTGTGCGGCTCATCTTTGGCGTCACGAACAGGATAAGAAGCTCGCTATATGTGAGTCCCGTGTGCCTAATTGGACTGTTTTTGTGCTAGAGACTGTGTTACCGTTGTTGTGATTTTTGGCGCCAATTGTCCGCCATTGCCCGTCAAAGTACAGCGCTACAGCGCAAGGAGAAGGGGCGTACCAACAGAAAGCGCGCGGAGTCCCGGACATGCCCCCAATGCTGACGCGGCGGCAGGTCCTTCCATCGCTGTGCCTGGCAGAGCTGCAGCCTTCAGGAGAAGGTAGGCCACGCTTAACTAGGGGGGCGCAGACATGTCGCAGCCGCAAGCTGACAGCGCGGCCGAGGGCGACCGCTCCAATGACTTACCGCGCTGCGTGCAGATGGAAACGCTGGCCCCTCACCCGGTCCTGTGGCCCCGATAGTACCGCTGACGCTCCCATACCTGCCTGGAGCAAAGTGGCTCCCTTAGTATAGCGGTAAGCCGGATACCCTGTCAGGACTCAAGCGCAAAATATGCAGCATAATGGACATGTACCCTATGACAGAGAAACAAAGAGCTGCAGTGGTATTAGGACAATTGACTGGTGCTGCAGAAAGGGAAGTAGAGACTTGGACAGCTGCAGACCAGGAATCAGTGCTTTCAATTTTCTTAAAGCTACAGACTATTTTTGAGGACCGCACTGAAACAGATCTCCGGATGAGGTTTTACCAATGCTTTCAGAGACCAGATGACAGTATTAGGGACTACGCCTGCCGACTACAGGGGGCCCTGCGAGCTCTCAAACAGGTTAACCCTATAAGTGCCATTAATGAAAGCAAAATGCTGAAGGAACAATTTGTTCGGGGACTGAGGTCCCAAGCTGAAAGCAGGACTGTGCACTGGTGGTCCTTGGATCATCCTGACGCTACCTTTGATGCCCTAAAAGATATGGCTATAAAAGGACTGCGACCCCTGGAGAAGCCCGAGGTGTCGACCCAGTGTCACCCGGGTGAAGCCACTCTAAAGCCGGCAGCATCCACCTTTTCCCCGCTGGTGGCGGAAGCCAAAACGCAGGTGGCGCCCCCTACTGAGTTGGACTGTCTGCGCTCAGAAGTGCGCCAGCTGACTAAAAACCTGGCCGCTGTAATGAGTGCCCTGCAACTGCGGAAGGAAGAAGAAGGAAAGATCCTGCTAGCCGACTGCCCAGAGGATGTCCCTTGGATGAACCGGAGGAAAAGGAGGACGTCGCCCCACCGAAGGAGGACAACGCCACCCCAGGAGCGACCCCTGATCAGCACAATCCTCGCCGAAAGATCATCTGCTACCGTTGCAACGGAAAAGGTCATCTAGCCCGACAGTGTCATTTAAACGAGCAGATCCTGGGTCCGAGGGCCAACACCCAGGAATAGACTCATCAGGCCCCTCAGACTGGAACCACAGGTTTGTGGGAGGAAGACCCTACCTGTCCATCATCCTGGACGGGATCGCAATCCCTGCCCTGCTGGACACTGGATCTCAGGTGACCATCATACCTGATGTCCTGTATAATAAGTTTTGGTCCATGGACAGTCTCCAGCCCCCGAGCCCTGACTTTGCTGTGTATGCCTCTAATGGTCTCCCTGTTGATATACTAGGAGCCAAAAACGTGGACGTAAAGGTGGGCAGAGTGGAGCTGAAGGACCAGGGACTCTTAGTAGTAAAGACTGTAAATGAGGAAAATGGCTTAATTGTGGTTTTAGGTACAAACATTATTAGTAACTGTCTGGGAGAAGTTGTGTTTTTGCTCCAACAGCTCGCCGAAGTTGCCAGGCCAAAGCAATATGGGAGTGATCCAGAGGGAGATCCGAGCCCTGATGTGCCAGCAGCAAGCGAAGCTGACAGATGGTGAAATTGGTAATGTACGGGTGACAGACCCGAACCCCATTGTGATACCCCCAATGAGTGAAATGCTTATATGGTGTAGAGCAGCAATAGGTCTGAGAGGACAGAACTACCAAGCAGTAGTAGAGCCCCATTGTTCAGAGCACAGACCTACACTCTTGACTGCTAGAGGGGTAGTAGAAGTACGAAATGGGAGAGTACCAGTACGTCTTCTCAACTGGGGAGAAGATGAAGTGAATTTACCACGCTATGCCACAGTTGCTAAATTACATACCGTAGATAACAACTCTATTCTCACGACCGAGTCCTTAGCCTCCCGCCAACCAGCGGAGGATAATGACCCAGCAACCCAGGTGGAGGATTGGTGTCAGCAGCTCCATGTCGGGACAGACACCACTCCAGCCCACCAGAAACAGGGAGTACTACGGGTGGTACAGGAGTACACACAGGTATTTAGCAAACATCCACTTGACTTTGGGACAATTAAGGGAGTACAACATCATATCCCTACAGGCAGCCATCCTCCCATCAAAGAGCGGTACAGGCCTATACCTCCAGCACACTACCAGAAAGCTAAGGAAATGTTGCGTGACATGAAGGAAGCAGGGGTGATAAGGGATAGTTGTAGTCCCTGGGCAGCACCTCTAGTCCTAGTTAAGAAAAAGGATGGAAGCATGAGAATGTGTGTAGATTACAGACAAGTAAATCGCATAACACATAAAGATGCATACCCTTTACCACGTATTGAGGAATCCTTAGCTGCCTTAAAAACTGCTAATTACTTTTCCACCCTCGACCTCACTAGTGGGTACTGGCAAGTAGCTGTGGCTGAGGAGGATCGGGAGAAGACGGCTTTCACCACCCCAATGGGACTCTGTGAGTTTGACAGAATGCCTTTTGGACTCAGCAGTGCCCGGGAACGTTTCAGAGAGTGATGGAGAGTTGCCTGGGACATCTCAACTTTGAAACAGTGTTGCTGTACCTGGACGACG
The DNA here is from genome assembly GCA_033576555.1 of Oophaga sylvatica. Taxonomy (NCBI): domain Eukaryota; kingdom Metazoa; phylum Chordata; class Amphibia; order Anura; family Dendrobatidae; genus Oophaga; species Oophaga sylvatica. The sequence goes on along the minus strand of JARQOD010000006.1, from coordinate 61,198,153 downwards.
TAATTGTGTACTCCAAGACGTATGAGGATCATCTGAAGCACCTGGCAGAGGTATTCGAGTCACTGTCCAAGTATGAGATGAAACTGAAGCCTTCAAAGTGCCATCTGCTCAAACAAAAGGTACAGTACTTGGGACATATTGTCAGCTCAGAAGGAGTAGCGCCGGACCCCGAGAAGGTCACTGCCATCCAGAAATGGCCAGAACCAAGGAATCTCAAGGAGGTGCGTCAGTTCCTGGGACTGACAGGTTACTACCGGAGGTTTGTAAAAGACTACACCAAGAAAGCAGCGCCTCTGCAGGACCTCCTGGTAGGACAACCCCTCAAGAGCAGAAATCCTCTATTCCACTGGGGTAAAGAACAAGCTGAGGAGTTCAAGGAGATGAAGGAGATCCTGACAGGCGATGAGATCTTAGCCTATCCTGACTACAGCCAGCCGTTCCTGCTGTATACTGATGCCAGCAATGAAGGATTGGGAGCTGTCCTCAGTCAGTAGCAAAATGGCCAAGAAAAAGTCATCGCATATGCAAGCAGGAAGCTCGGCCGACCGAGAGATACCAGAGAACTATAGCAGCTTCAAGTTGGAGTTCCTGGCGCTGGTCTGGGCCATTACAGAAAGATTCAAGCATTACCTAGCCTCCAGCAAGTTCACTGCTTACACAGACAATAACCCTTGACACATCTTGAAACAGCCAAGCTGGGAGCCATAGAGCAACGTTGGATGGCTCGGCTGTCGAATTATCAATTTACAATCAAGTACAGGGCAGGCCGTAAGAACGCCAACGCTGATGCCTTGTCCAGAATGCCGCATGAATCCGACACGGAAGAGGAATGGATGACCTAGAAGAGATTGAGCTACCTGCATTCCACAGAAATGGGATGATCCACGAACAACGAGCCTACAGGAGGCAGCGTGGTAAGACGTTAAACCCTTTACCTCACCACAGCTGGAAGGAGACCAGAACAGTGACCCGGTTGTCAGCCACATCAAGGAACTGATAACTCAGGAAGGTTCATCCTTGGAGAAGGATGCGTCTCAACAAGCAAAGCAGCTGTGGAACGAGAGAAGCCGGCTGTTCATCTACCGAGAAAAGCTGTGCCGAAGGTACGTCAACCCCAGAACCCATGAGATGGTATGGCAGATAGTAGTGCCAAGAACAGACATCCAGATGGTGTTGGAAGCCTACCACGATCGAGCAGGGCATTTTGGCTGGAAGAAGCTGGAAACCTGCTGAAGTGTCGTTTCTACTGGGTGGGAATGCGAAGTTCCATCGAGAAATGGTGTAAAAACTGTGCGTCCTGTAGCCTCCGAAGAAAAGACTACAGTAGCCAGAAGCACCCCTGCAGCCCATCAAGATGACTCGCCTTGGAGATCGTGGCCTTGGACCATGTCAAGTTGTCACCCAGCAGGTCAGGATACTCATATGCCTGACAATGGTGGATCACTACTCCAGGTTCCTGGTGGTCGCCCCTGTCAAAGATCTGACAGCTGGAACAGCAGCAAAGACGTTTCAGGCGTATTTCTGCAGACCCCATGGATATCCAGAGCAAGTGTTAACTGATCAAGGTCCTGCATTTGAAGCCGAACTGTTTAAGGAATTCTGTCACTTGTACGGGTGTAAGAAGATAAGAACCACACCGTACCACCCCAAACCAATGGTCTCTGTGAGAAGATGAATCACATAGTCATTGATCTGCTGAAGACGATACCACTTGAGGAGAGGAATAGGTGGCCAGACCTACTACCTGACCTAGTAGATCTGTACAATCACATACTGGTGAGTTCCACCAACTGCACTCCAGCCTACCTTATGCGAGCAAGACCAGGAAAGCTGCCCATGGATTTGGAACTTGGTGTGGTAGAACCAGAAGCTGATGTTACTACTGAAGATTGGGACACAAACAGACAGGAACAGTACAGGAGAGTACAAGCCTGCATGGAAGATAGTCTCAATAAAGTAAGGGAAAAGCAAGAGGAGAACTACAACAAAAGTGCACCAGCTAAGCCTTTTATGCCTGGAGAAATTGTGCTAAAAAGAAAAAGAAGAATGCACAAATTGGATGATCAGTGGGAACAAGAGCCATATGTCGTGCAAAATTCCAAATTTGACAACAGGAAAACCTGTACCATTAGCAAAGATGGAGGAAAAACGACCACCACGGTATCCAGAGACCACCTAAAACTGTGTCCAGACATGTTAAGGCTATGTGCACACGTTGCGGTTTCTTAGCGGCAAAACCGCTTACACAATACAACTCATTAAGGCCTATGAGATTCCGCAATGCTGTGCACATGCTGCGGGTTTTTCCGCGGCGGAATCGCATCGTGGGAGAATCCGCAGCATGCTCATTCTTTTTTGCGGAACCGCGGCGATTCCGCCGCCATAGGAATGCATTGAACCAATTACTTTCCGCATGTGGCTGTGCCAACCATGCGGAAAGTAAGCGGTTCATGTGCGGATGGTACCCATGGTCTGGAGGAACAATTAAAATAAAAAATAATGATATTCTCACCTTCCGGCGGCCCCCACAGCTTTCCCGCCTTCAGCGACGCTCCCGCCAATCGCGTTCCCAGTGATGCTTTGCGAGATCACCCAGATGACGTAGCGGTCTCGCGAGATGCTACGTCATCGGGATGATTGTCGCAAAGGACTCTTGGGAACGGAACTTGTCGGGAGTGTCGCTGAAGGCGGGAAAGCTGCAGGGGCCGCCGGAAGGTGAGAATATTATTATTATTTTTTTTATTATTTTTACATTAGATCTTTTTACTATTGATGCGACATAGGCGGCATCAATAGTAAAAAGTTGGTCACACGAGTCAAACACTTTAGCGGGAATACGCATACCTATAATATGCGGATTTCCCGCGGCAGGGAGGTGCGGAATTGTCGCGGAAATTTCCATGGCAATTCCGCAACGTGTGCACATAGCCTAAAACTTCCCGAGGAAGAACTTGTTGTGGAAAAAGAGAAATCAGGTGAAGTCATACACACGGACCTAGGAGATTTTCCTGCAGATTGGCCTTGTATCGGAGACGCTGTGATTATTCCAGTACTTTAATTTTACCAACCACAAGAAGCGCTTCAAAGTCCAGTTGAGCCAGTTGCCGCAGCAGAAGAAATAGTTCAAGAAGAACCTGCTCCTGTAGCATCTCCAGAAGTAGTATCTCAAAGAATGGAATCTCAAAATGTGGAACCTTCAGATGTTGGGTCTCAGGTAGAAGAATCCCTGGCGGAGCAGAACCGCATCGCCCAGTCGCTAGTATGCTTGCCAGATCCCTAGAGAGGTGGAGGCTGATTTACAGTTTGCCAGCACGCAGCACAGATAGGCTAGATGCTACTATACCTGACACCACACCACGTAGGTCAGTACGTACAACGAAAGGAAGGTTACCTGTTAGGTACCAAGAGTAGTCCTAGCAAATTAATCTAGTATGACCCAGACAGGGTTTACTTAATTGTACAAAGTTATGAAGAGAATTGCATTTTATTGAGAATGTTATATGATGATGTTTACATGCTGAAGTAGTATACCCTAGTTGGGTAATGTGATAGGTGAAATGTGTTTCTTTTTGAAGGACTGCGTGGCTGAGGACTTTGCCAGCCCAAAAACTGTGTTGTAAATAGTTGGCACTCAGTGCCCTATCTTGGTTTTAAGTAAGCTATTCTACCTCAGAAGAAAAACCCGTATGGTGTGGCCTTGAGTGAGGTTTGCAGCAGAGAAGTCCTGCAGCCCACCCAGGACCGCCGTGGGAGGTTTGGTACGGGTCCTCCACAAGAATCTTGTACTTATTTGCACTGTGAAAGTATTTGATATTTTTCTATTGCCATTTGTACACATTGTAACGTTTGAAGTGTCCTTACCTCCCGCAAGGGATGAGTTATGTTTATTGTTATGTTATAAAAATTGTTTTCTTTTTCAGCCCGGGAGTGCTGATATTAACTAGGGGGGGATGTGTAGCCCAGCTGCGTTTGGTGCCACATGTTCCCTGGAGGATGCACAGAAAGGTAATTCACAAATACCTGATAAGCACACAACACTTCACATTTTTCCTGGTTCCACCAGAGGGAGCCCTTGAGACAGCAGTGACATGAAGACAATCTAGCTGAACGGTAGTGAGTAGTTGGTGTTACCTCAGGAGAGCAGACACGACATCTCTGAACAGAGTTACCTCAAACAAGCTGGGAGGGAGAAACCCCTGTCAGATTAGTCTGAGGGCTGAGGAAGTTGGAGCGAGAAGCTGACATCTACTGCTGCCTGTGCTTATATTAAGGTGTGCGTAGGACGACAGGCGAGTGGACAAAAGGGAGAGAGTGACTGAGGAGAAAATAGCATTTACAGCTAACCTCCACTCTGCACTACCGGACACCGGGTCCGAGCTTGCTAGCATCTTCACAGCTAATGGAAAAACCGGGGACTCTGGACTTCAGATCGCAGAGGGGCCCTTCAGTGCTGATATGTAACCGGGGTCAGGAAGACGGGGGTCTGGCAGGTACCGCCATAGAGACACTGTTCTGTCCACAAAAAGACCTCATCACAAGATCAGCTGGGCGTAGAAAGGAGGAGTTAAACTTAGCTTCATGCAAGTTAGAAACCCACACACATTGAGAAATAAGGAGGCCTTAAACCTACACAGTGATTACTGGACGTGCATCCTCCACCCTGAGCAGCTTCCCGGGACATGCCTGCAACCATCACCAGTAAAGGTATGGAAAGAGACTGACTTGTGTGTGTCTGCCTTATTGCCTGCACCCTGCACCGCCATATACCTTGAGGGATCCAGTCTCGCCTGTGGGAGACTTAACACCTTGCTGCCCAATAACAACCCCTTAGAGGATTCACCCTGCAGCGCTGGTCACCCTGACCAGGAACCACAGGTGGCGTCACGAACATTCTACAATCCCCTGTAAATATCCCCCTTGAATGAGCGCCCAGGGCAACGGACCGAGCCGTGCTACCCGTGACCTCTCCCCCATTGAAGTGAACGGGCTCGGTGCCGAGTACCCCATAACCCTGGTGTTGTGCGGCTCATCTTCATCAATTTATGGGGGCTTCTTTATGTTTGTTTGGGGTCCTGCTGTAAGACCAATAAGCTACGACGCAAACCCAGCTTTCTGACACTGGACACTACCTAAAAATCTTTGGTAATTATCTTCAGATTTCATGATGCTTTGCATACAGTCAAGGCACCCACTACCAGAGACAGCGAAACAACCCCAAAACATCTGTCTCATCTGTCCTCAAGAAACTTTCCCAGAAGGATTTTGTCTTACGTACATTTGGCAAATTGCAGTCTAGCTTTTCTGTCTCTGTGTCAGCATAGGAGTCCTCCTGAGTCTCCTGCCATAGCGTTTAATTTCATTTAAATGTTGACGGACAGTTCGCGCTGACACTGATGCCCCCTGAGCCTGCAGGATAGCTTGGATGGAACTTGATTGGGGCTGCTTATCCACCATCCAGACTATCCGGTGTTGCAACCTGTCATTAATTTTACTCCGCCATCTACATTCAGGAGGATTAGCTACAGTGCCATGGATTACACACTTCTTGATTATGTTGCACACCATGGACAAAGGACCATCAAGGTCTCTGGAGATAGACTTGTAACCTTGAGATTCTTGATATTTTTCAACAATTTTGGTTCTCAAGTCCTCAGACAGTTCTCTTCTTCTCTTTCTGTTCTCCATGCTTAATGTGGCACACACAGACACACAATGCAAAGATTGAGTCAACGTCTCCCCTTTTTATGTGATTTCCGGTGTGATTTGCATATTGCTAACACCTGTTACTTGTCACAGGGGAGTTTGAACGAGCATCACATGCTTGAAACGAAGTTGTTTACCCACAATTTTGGAAAGATGGCAACAATTTTGTCCAGACCATTTTGGGGGTTGTGTGTGAAATTATGTCCAATTTACCCTATTTTTTCTGTTTTTTATTTTGTTCCAATACACACAAAGGAAATAAACGTGTATAACAAAACATGTAATTGCAATAATTTTCTGGGAGAAATACTTCACTTTCTGAAACAAATTCAAGGTTGCCAACACTTTTGACCATGACTGCACAGTATGTATGAGGGCTTTTGGTTCTGAATATCTTGGTCATACCAAACAGAAACAGAAGTAGGACAAGTTCTGTTGGTGCCCAAGGCCGATGTTTTAGAATGTGCCCCACCATCCTCAGTCACAGAAGTTCAGCAATTGTGCCCTGCTCAATTGTACTCAAGATAGCTGCCTATCTTTCTTTCTGAACTTGATTCTGGATTTGGACATCCATTAAATATATGAATGAACCATCAATATATTGACGGGGTCGTCTCGTCAAACACTCGTCCTCCAGTCACTCCAGATTAGATTAAGAGCATGGGTCGACCAATCAAAGTATGAGTCAGACACAAGGCTGGTTCAAACTTAGAGCACGCTCAGGAATGGTACTAGTAGCACCGATCTCAGCAATGTCCTGTCTTTATTAGCATACACGGGATTATATAGACATAACAAACAGGATGACCCACGTGGGGTAAGCTATATTCATCTAATATCCGGCCAGCCCTGATTGGCCCATGTCTCCAGACAGATGTTGATGTCGTCTTCAATTGTTAAATGTCATTGTGGTCGTCATCAATGGCTTGATTCAACTTTGTCAGAAGTAGGCGTTGATCTGGGTCAATGTCTCAGGAACAGATGTTGGCGGATACTGGTGCTATCTTTGAACTAAGTTTCGATATGACTTGTCTTCAGAGCACAGAATAGAGGCAAAGCACACAAGCATATATATATATATATATATATATATATATAAGAAAATATAAGAATATAGAAATGGACATATGACATTAGACATTGGGCATATTATAATTGTCCTTTGCAATTGCAATCATGGGCAAACTGTTTATGTCTAGCACCTACCATCCCTGATTAATTACGTCTTATTCTAACAGGCTGTATCTGCAGGGAAATATAGCTGCGTGGGCTCAGTTCTACATCTATGTAACACTCAATAAGTGTGATATTTCATATTAAAGTTCAGCCTTGTAAGACTCCTTGATGTGGTCTGGCCCAGACGTCTTGACATTTCCTCAGAGGAAACAGATGTGGGTGTAGGTCGATGCTGGTGTAATCTTAGCTGAAGCATTGTTATATTTGATATATCTGGTTTCACTCGACAAGGAAAA
>JARQOD010000006.1:61166533-61190878 GCA_033576555.1 Oophaga sylvatica | reverse complement strand
CCTCACACAGTCTGGCAGGGCACATATATAAGATTATCTCTCAGACAGGCTTTTTTTTAACCCACCCAAATTGGGGAAAATAATTATTTTACAAAGTCTATTTCTCCTTTGTTCGGGGGAAAAAACCCCTTTTAAGATTGATTTTTAATATAAAAATCTTTATTTTTAAAGGTAAACATATTCCCAGCGCTTTCTTTTTTGCACACATTATCACGCTGTCCCCGTTGGCTACAATCTAGTTTCCCCTACGTATGTCTTTGGAATGTGGGGGGAAACCGGAAACCCGAGGAAACCCCAAAAACACAGGAGAAATACAAACTCCTTGCAGATGTTTTTCCTTGGGGGGGATTCAAACCCAGGACACCAGCGCTGAAAGGGCTGCATGATAACCCACTATCCACTTAATCCATATTAATCTGGTATTGAACATGTTGGGTTTTTCCCGCCTAGGGGGGTGCAGCGGCTCGGCTTTCCTGTTGAATAATAACCCTTGATAACCCGGGGGTATAATTTTTTTTTTTTGGGAAAGGGCAGGAATGTTTTCAGCAGAACAGCATAGCGGGGAAAGTTTTGTGGGGTTTTTAGTTACAGGCCATATAATGCCGTCCGTACAGTGTTTGGGCTTTTCGATTGGCTCTGCAATATATTGCTACAGGGGCCGGTAGTTCAGAATAATTACAGGAAATAATAGTTTGACCATCAATGTTTAAATCCCGAAGACCCCTTGGGCTAAAAAAAACGCATAAAGCTGTCTTTATTAATTAAAAGGGGAAAACTCTGTTTTCGTTTTAGAAAATCAACAAGCTTTATTACGCCTGAAATTTTTAGAGTTTTTGTGGCGGTTTCCCAAACCCTTTCCCACCCCCACGATCATGCTTTTTAATGCAAATATCACTTGTCCTCTGCCGAAGGGGTGAGAAACTACCAGTAAAGCCTCAAATCTGGGTTAGATGGATAAAACAGTTGGAATCCTATATTCTCTCCTGTATTCTCACATGCCAGCAATGCTTGGATCTTACTGAGCAGTGGGAGCAGAACTGATTACACCCTGGGCGCAGGCAGCCCGTACATCTGGAAATGTATTGGGGTCACTACGTTTGTGGAGGCTTTGTTTTCAGTCTATATATATGAATAGTCACCATGCGGGGCCAAATAAAGTCAGATTAGCTCCAGGAGTTGTAGAATTGTCCAGTTTGGGTTCTGCAGCATTTTTCTGCAAATTTAAAGGGACACAGTGATATTTTTCCTGTTAACAGTGTTGGAAATTGTGGCTGCCAGATGTGAACAGAACCAACACCTGGACCAAGTGCACGTGTGGGGGAAAAAACCCAAACTATTCCATTCAGTATTTTGGATGAGACTCGCCTATACAAGTATATGGGTGTGAAAAATATATCCGATCCCATACAGATCATTCATATCACATCTAATTTTTATGGGCGCATTGTCTTTATTGCCATAGGAAACTATATTTGATCATGTTAAACTGTTGATGTTTAAAAAAAAACCATAAATCTTCATAGATGACACAGTTGAAAATTGGATGATATTTCATTCGCTCATCTGAACCCAGCCTCAGGCTAGGTTCACATTGCTTTATCGGCATATGCGCTAACGCTGATGTCATTTTGACATTTTTTTGTGCCCTAGCGCTAACACATGGTAGCATTTCACTACCCGAAAACGCTGCAGACTGCGTTCGAAGGTTGCATCATAAAGTAACGCATCATCGCTAACGCACGCCGATTTTTCGGATGCGTTACTATTATTGGGCCAATGGATGCGTTAACTCATCCGTTACAAAGCGTTAGTGCCGCTATGTAACGGATGTGCTCAACGCATGGCCTCTAATTCAGTGTGAACCCAGACTAATAGAGATGAGCAAAAAGATTTCCTAGTCGAGTTTCCAGATGTGTCCGCCACAGCAGCTGGCCCAAGGCAGTGTCCGCTTCCTGGGTCCTGGGCGCTTCTGCTTGTGTCGCCCATAACTTTCTTATGAAGTGCGTTGTGCCTCTTGTCTAATAAGCCACCAAGGTGCTCAGGACACCGGCTAGGAGGTTGCCAGCTCAGCGGTGAACACTGCCCTAGTCCAGCTGCCGCGGAGGTCCGAACTAAATGCCAAACCAGGGTGGTTTGAATACTTTTGCTCTTCTCTAGGACATAGCTGCTTGTTTTAAGGCAGAGTCAGACGGCTGTATAAATCGGGACATGGTGCGAGACTGGCCGGCGGCTCTGCTGACCGAGCGTGATCGTTTCATGTATTCCTATGCAGCTGTCCTGCTAAGGTCAGGAGAGTTGCTGGCCAGTCTGCAATGCGTTCCAATCTTCGAATTATACGGCCATCATAAAAGAATGGATCAATTAAACGGTCTTTGCCTATAGCAACCAGTCACAGTATAACTTTTATTTCTTGAGTTCTTTGGAAATGAATCTTTCACCAGGCTTTTGCTATCGTATCTGACAGCAGCATAATGCACGGGGAGAGACCCTGATTTCTGGTGTGTATTACTAACAGGGCTGCTAGATTCAGGTTTTATAAAATCATTGTTTTTTCTAGTAGCCTTCCACGACAGCATAGGAGGATGTCTCCTTGTCCTATTGGGGGACAGGAATACAGAGAGGTTAAAAACCCCTCCCACCTCCCGTTAACCAGTGTTTTCCTGCCCCCCTTGGGGGCACGGGAGAGATCCTAGTACGCTGGTGGCCGGCTGTGCAGCAGTACCTGGACGCACTCCATGTGCGATATATTTATGCCGGGCGGCGGTGGTCGGGGCCTTTGTGTCTCCCTCCTCCAGAGCTGCTCCCGACTCGGGACCACATCGAGACTGACTCCCTGCGTCTCCTTAGGGGATAAAGCGGTCCGTCTCTCCCCGCCGAAGGCCTCCTGACAGTTCACCTGAAAGGCAGCTCTCCGGCGTCTTCCCCCACGTGCGGTGACCCGGAAGTGCTGCATCATTTCGGGTCTTGCGTTCCACTGCGGTGAAACGCAGGGCTCCTGCAAGCCCCTGTCTCCGCTAGCGCACGTCTTCCACCTGTGCTGGGACCGGAGGGGGAGGGGGAATCCAAGCGCTGGCAGCGCTTATACCGACGGTACAAAACTGCCGAAAACGTCTGCAGGTAAGCGCCCTTGGGCCGAATCTTCCTGCCATGGAGACGTCCAGCCCTGCAACTGCAGAGCTCAGCGCTTCTCTGGCCTCAGTGAGTACTAAGGCCCCCTCCCTTATTAGAGGCTCCTGGGCCCCCCCCTTTTTTCATCTCTCCCTTTGTTACAGGGAGAAGGTTCCACCCAGAGACCCTCGATTAAAAGGAATAAATGCGCAATTTGTTCCCTTAAATTACCTCCCAAATGGGAGAAAAAAACTCTGTCAAAAGTGCACGGATAAAGTGATTAGTGCAGAGCATCCCTCGTGGCTAGACGAGATCCGCACCCTGGTGAAACAAGAAGTGCAATCTTCGCTGGCCGCATTAACCCCCCCGCCTCCACCACCCTCACCTGGTCCATCTCTCCCAAAAAAGAGAAAGATTCAGGCGGAACCTTCGGATTCCGAGTCGATATTTCCCAAGGGTCGTCATCAACCAAGTGGGAGAATCCCTTAGTTCATAAAACCGCGGAATAAGGAAATTCCTTTTCTCTTCAGAATATATTGAGGAACTAGTAAGTGCGGTACGTAAAAACTATGGGGTTGGAGGACCTACCGGTCCCTCATTCCGTACAGGATGAATTTTTTGGGGGGCCCAGACGGAGCGGTTGGTCGGGGGTTTCCAGTCCATAGGAGTATATTAGACATGATAAATCGGAGTGGGAGCTTCCAGAGAAACGCCTCACGATCCCTTCAGAGTTTAAAAATAGATTTCCTCTGGATGAAAATTCTGTCAAATGGGATATCCCTAAAGTGGACGTACAAGTGGCGAGGGTAGCAAAGAAAACTGCACTACCGTTTGAAGATTCCTCCCAACTGAAAGATCCCATGGACAGGAAAGTCGAAAGTCTTCTTAAAAAAATCTTGGAGACTCCACTTCGGCCTTAAGGGTAATTAGCATCCACCTGCGTTGCCAGATCTCTTCATCGCTGGCTTCAGGAACTGGAAACTCATATCTCCCAGGGCACTCCAAGAGATGACATGCTAGACTCTTACCTATCCTGCATAAAGCAGCGGGTTTTTTAGCTGACTCCTCTTTGGAATCCATACGTATTGCGGCTAGGAACCTGGTCCAAACGAATTCGGCCCGTAGAGCCCTCTGGCTTAAAATGTGGAACGGGAATGTTACTTCCAAAATTAAATTGTGCTCCATTCCCTTTAAAGGCGACTATGTATTCGGGCCAGCCCTGGATGACTCTGGAAAAGGCCACGGAAGGAAGAAAGCTCTTCCAGAACAAAGGCCTCCCAAGAAGCGAGTTTTTCAACCTTCCCGGGCTCAACCTACTCAGTATAGAGGTAAAGGGAAGACGGGAAGATGGAGTCATGCAAAAGGGAAACCTAAAAATATCCTCGTCCCCCAGCAGGCACAACAGGAGAAGCAATGACTCCCAACAGGTAGGAGGGAGACTCTCGAAATTCCTAAACAAACTGGCAAAAGATTTCCAGCAGCCGCGGGTGTTGAATGTAATAAGAGATGGTCTCTTAATAGATTTCGAGTCTCCCCCCTCCACTATTCATAGTAACCTCCCTACCATCACAAGAGAGTCAATCTTTGATCGCTACAGAGATCCAAAATCTGGTAGCCTCAGACGCAATATCCATGGTTCCACGAGACGAGCAAGGGAAAGGCCATTACTCCCGCATTTTTCATAGTAAAAAAACGTCGGGGAAAGCTCGGATCATAATAAATCTGAAAAACCTCAACCATTCAGTTTCCTACCAGAGATTAAAGATGGAATCGGTAAAGTCAGCCATTCCCTTGATAACCCGTTACTCGTTTATGGCAACCATAGATCTCAAAGACGCCTATTTTCACATTCCAATACATCCTCTTCATCGGAAGTTTCTGAGATTTGCGGTCCGTCTAGATCACGAGATAGTACATTTTCAGTTCAAAGTACTGTGGCTATAGTCCCCTATCTAGACGACCTTCTAATTATCGGTCCCTCAGCCAGGATCCTCGAGACAAGGTTACACCAAACTCGAGACATCCTTCAGAGTTTAGGTTGGATCGTCAACATAAAGAAGTCTCAACTCCAACCTTCAAAAGTAATAAGGTTTCTAGGGTCTCCTGGATGCAGAGAATCAGACTTCATATCTACCAGATGACCACCGCCAAGACCTGATATCCAAGACTCTAGCCTTCAGAGGTCAAACAACTCCATCGCTGAGAGCAGCTATGTCCCTGCTAGGGTCAATGACAGCCTGTATACAATCCGTGGCATGGGCTCAGGCCCATTCCAGAGTTCTTCAGGCACACATTCTAGAAAATTGGAATGGAAACCCTGCCTTGCTGAACAAGAAGATACGAACTCCAGGAAGGGTCAAAACCTCCTGTCTTGGTGGTTAAATCTTTCAAACCTACGCAAGGGAATAGACTGGTCTCAAGCTCCCTTGTTGACAGTGACAACCGACGCAAGTTCGAGAGGCTGGGGAGCAGTGGTGCTACAGACTCCCTTCCAGGGCCTATGGTGTCAGCAGGACAGCGCCAAATCCTCCAACTACAGGGAACTAAAGGCAGTACTAAAAGCCTTTCAGGCAGCCAGTTCTCTAATCTCAGGTTATCATGTCAGAGTTCTTTCGGACAACATGACTACAGTGGCTCATCTCAAGCACCAAGGGAGCCCCAAATTCAACAGTCTGAGGAACATTTCAAATCAGATTCTCCAAGGGGCCGAAGCCAATCTCCTTTCCTTATCAGCAGTTCACCTGAAAGGCTCAGAGAATTACCAGGCAGACTTCCTGAGCCGTCAAGACCTGCAACCAGGAGAATGGAGCCTAAAGAGAAAAGTCTTCAGTCACTTACAGAGTTGTGGGGCCTTCCCGATGTGGATTTGATGGCCTCGGGGCAGAATGCCCAGGTAGAAACATTTTTTTCCCTAAATCCAGGAGATGGATGCCTAGGGGTAGATGCGTTCAGTCACCCTTGGAATTTCCGACTGGCCTACGTTTTTCCCCGATACCTCTTCTGGCAAAAACTCTGAGAAAAATCCTAGACGATCAAGTCCGGTCATACTAGTAGCTCCAGCCTGGCCAAAGAGAAGTTGGTTCCATCTCATTCTGGAGTTACGGGCAGAAGGACCAATTCAGTTGCAACCGGAGGTCGATCTTCTCCAACAAGGTCATCTCCATCATCCAGATCCCCGGAAACTGAACCTAGCAGCTTGGCTGTTGAAGCCCGGGTTCTCAGAGAGAAAGTACTTTCAGGACCTGTGATCGCCACTCTTCAAAAATCCAGGAAACCAGTAACTAATACTATTTACAACAAGGTCTGGAAAAAGTTCTCCTCCTGGTGTCACCCTGATATTCCAGACCCATTGCGTCCTGATATATCTAAAATCCTGGACTTTTTACAGAAAGGGTTGGAACTTGGTCTCAGACCAAACACATTAAAAGTCCAGGTGTCAGCTCTAAGTTCAGTGTATGACCAAAATTTAGCGGGCCATAAGTGGATTAAAAGATTCATGGTGTCAGCACTCAGACTGACCCTAGGAAACAAATTATTGTCCCACCATGGGACTTAAACATAGTTCTCAAGGGCCTTACAGGACCCCCTTTGAACCTCTGGTGACATGTTCCCCTCAATTACTAGCATGTAAAACAGCATTTTTGATCGCCATTTCCACAGCCAGAAGAATAGGGGAATTACAGGCCCTCTCAATACGAGAACCATATTTGCTCATCGATGACGCTATCATATTTCGTCCTGATCCATCTTTTCTTCCAAGGTTGTATCAGATTTTCACCGATCACAGGACATTAGTTTTACCTTCTTTTTGCAATAAACCGGCAAACCTAAAGAACAACAGTTCCATACCCTGGATGTTAGAAGAATTGTTCTTCATACCTTGATTTCTCATCATCTTTTAGAGCTGACCAGAATCTCTTGGTTCACCTACACGGTAAGAATAAAGGTAAAAAAGTGGCAAAAACTACAATCGCCACTTGGATAAAAGAAAAACCATATTGAAGCTTACTTGGCCCAGAATATAGCTCCACCAGCGGGCCTGAAGGCCCACTCAACAAGATCCGTAGCAACATCCTGGGCTGAAAGGCTGGAGCTTCGTCTGAGCAGATTTGCAGGGCTGCAACATGGTCTTCATTGCATACTTTTACGAAGCATTACAGATTGGACTTTTGGTCCAATCGGGACCTAGCTTTTGGCCGGAAAGTTCTCCAGGCCATAACCCCCCTTAAAATTTGAATTGGTTGGTATACCTCCTATGCTGTCGTGGAAGGCTACTAGAGAAAAAAGAATTATTCTTACCGTTAATTTGGTTTCTAGTAGCATTCCACGACAGCGCCAATTCCCTCCCGAAATTCTTGGATTAAGTTCTGAGAATACTAAAGGTAACCGTTCCTAAATGTGGTGGTTTAAAACACTGGTTAACGGGAGGTGGGAGGGGTTTTTAACCTCTCTGTATTCCTGTCCCCCAATAGGACAAGGAGACATCCTCCTATGCTGTCGTGGAATGCTACTAGAAACCGAATTAACGGTAAGAATTAATTCTTTTTTTCTCTGCTGCAGATCTAGCAGTTCTCTGACAGCTGAGCGCTGCAAACCCCCCACACTATGGATGGCAGCTTTCTGCCTATGCAGAGTGTACACACCAAGCTGCCAATCAGTAGTTGTGGCATGGTGGGAATTCCTGGCAGCAGGTTTACTAGTTGTCTAGTGCAGGGGTCGACAAAGTTGTTCAGAATCTAGGAGCCAGCCAAAAAATTTAGGAGACAGAATTTTTTTTCCTATCATCATCATTGCCTCCCTCATCATCATCATTGCCTTCCCATCATCATCATGGCCTCCCCATCATCATCATGGCCTCCCATCAATCATCAATGCCTGCCCATCATCATCATTGCCTCCTCATCATATCATCGCCTCCCCATCATCATCAATGCCTGCCCATCATCATCATCGCCTGCCCATCATCATCATGCCTGCCCATCATCATCGCCTGCCCATCATCATCGCCTGCCCCTCATCATAATCGCTCTGCCCATCATCGCCTCCCCATCATCATCATCGCCTCCCCATCATCATCATTCGCCTCCCCATCATCATCAGTGCCTCCCCATTATCATCAGTACCTCCCCTTTATCATCAGTGCCTCCCCATCATCATCAATGCCTCCCCGTTATCATCAATGCCTCCCCATCATCATCAATGCCTCCCCATCATCAATGCCTCTGTCATGGGTGCATCGCCACAAAGATCGTCGCGCGATTGCACATTCTGACTTCTCACAGCTGAGTTGCTGGTTCTTTGTGTTTTTTGGTAATGAGAGAGTTAATTTTACCTAGCTCTTTGCTAAGGCTAGGTGCAGCCTCGCCGGCTGCTTTTTGATTATGTTCTAATTAGTTTCCTTTATATACCTGCCAGTCTGCTTGTTAGATGCCGGTGAAAGCATTCATGTAGTCTAGCAGACTGGATCGGTTTGAGAATACTTAAGCTAAGAGCTCCTTAGTTGTTTTTACTCTTACAGCTTATAGTTTTTCTCTGAGACCTTAGGTGTTCCTACTGTGTGTGAGTGTTGTATGTAAGACTTTATTTACTTTATTTCTTGTCTTTCTTGTATGTCTTTCTGTTCATTACCGTTACCTGTTCATTCCCTTTGGTGGTATTCAGGGGTCCTTCTTAGGACTAAATACAGTTGGCAGGGATTGATAGGAGACAGGGTTACGCTGGTGGCCTGGACCTCTGTACCTTTAACAGTACCTCCAGGTTGAGGGATTAGTTAGGACCCCAGTTTAGGGTCAGCTTAGACCCCGGTCACCCTCTAGCCGGAGACAGCGTATAACGGATTCGTTTTGACCCCCTGGACATTCTGTCAGGTAAATCTATGTTATCATATATCTATGCGCATGTTATATAGTATGTTGCCCTTTTGATATAGATTACTGACATCACATATATATATCTGCTATACAGCGTGACATTTTCACCGGCCAAACTAAAGATTCTCCCCAGCTGTCATGGATCCAGTAGCCCAGCTGGCCCGGCAGTTGCAGGGGTTGTCCATGGAATTTGCAGACATTAAGTCCAAGGTTTTGTTCCCCCCGGAGCAAACCAGATCTGAACCTAAGGTTGCTCTCCCGGACAGGTTCACTGGTGGGCGGGACAAATTTTTTACTTTCCGGGAGGCATGTAAATTGTACTTTCGGCTGCGGCCTCTGTCATCTGGAGTGAAGAGCAGAGGGTGGGAATTGTTATCTACGCTCTTACAAGGGGACCCTCAATCTTGGGCGTTCTCTATTCCTCCAGGCTCCCCAGATCTCCAGTCAGTGGATCGATTTTTGCTGCCCTGGGTCTGGTATATGATGATCCGGATCGAGTCTCCCTTGCTGAAAACAAGGTTACGTAAATACGGCAAGGAAATCGTCCAGCGGAGGAATATTCTTCTGAGTTCCGTAGATGGGCAACAGATACTCAGTGGAATGACCCAGCTCTTAGGAGCCAGTTTTGTCAAGGGTTGTCTGACAAATTAAAAGATGTGTTGGCTCAGTATGATTCTCCTCCATCACTGGAGGCTGCTAAGGCCCTCGCTATTCGCATTGATAGACGACTTCGGGGAAGACGCGAGGTAACTCCGCCCCGTGATGACTCCACCTACTACTAAAGTCCCTATACTGAGGTTCCCCTGGTCTGTTCTGAGGAACCCATGCATGTTGGAAGGGACATCATATTGTAGGAGGGAATCGGCGGTGCGCCGCAAAGACTAGAAGGTGTTTCTTTTGCGGGAGAGGAGGGACATTTTGTTGGGGGGTGTCCATCCCGGACCTCTTTGAGCCAAGGAGTTAACCTGGGAGTGTGTATTTCGTCCCCAAATCCCTCTCAGTTTCTCGTGCCTGCGGAGGTGGTGATAGGTTACTAGAACTGAGAGGATTTCTGTTTTTCTTGATAGTGGGTCCGGGGCTAATCTGGTGGACGCTCGGTTTGCCCAGGTGCATGGTATGCAACTGAGTGTATTGGCCAAACCGGTCCCTATACTCTCTATTGATTCTAGACCTCTTGGTCAAGGTAGCTTGGTACAAGCTGTTCATAACATAGATCTTCGAGTAGGGGCATACATAAAGAGCAATTGTCTTGTTATGTGTTGGAGGGTCTACCTACTCCTATTGTGTTGGGACTTCCTTGGTTGGCTAAACATAACCCAGTGATTGATTGGCAATCAGAAAGATAAGCCAGTGGGGTGAATTTTGCAAGAATAACTGCATGAGCACGGTCATCGGTGCGGTTGTGCCTAGGACTTTGCCTCCTTTTCTGGGGACTTTGGGGAGATGTTCTCAGAGGAGGGGTGTAAAGAGTTACCTCCTCATCGCGCATATGACTGCTCAATAAAGTTGCTTCCTGATGCCTTATCTCGTACTTTCCCAGGGACCGGGAGGATGGATGATCCGGTTCCTATTCCTCAGGAGGGAGTTGTGTGTCAGCTGTAGCTCTGAGCTTGAGGGGGAGGTATTGGGGGCTCAGGGGGACGCCCTGTGGGACTTCCAGGGAGACTGATAGTTCCAGATCAGTTAAGACTGAAGGTTACGGAGAACCGTTACAAACGGATGGCTGATAGGGGGAGAGTTTTGGTCGAGATCTGAAGGTGAACGATCTGGTGTGGTTGTCTACCAGGAATATAAAACTTAAAGTTTCCTCCTGGAGGTTGGGTCCCAGATTCATCGGGCCGTACAGGATCAGTTCCTATTAATCCTGTGGCATTTCGTCTGGACTCCCTCCTACGTTAAAAATCATAATGTGTTTCACAAGTCATTACTTAAAAAGTATGTGGCACCAGTCATACCGTCACCTCTACCTCCTTCAGTGGTGGTCAATGATAACGTGGAAATTCATGGGTCGAAAATCATTGACTCACGTCTCAGTCGCCGATCCCTTCAGTACTTAGTTATTGGAGGGGGTATGGTCCTGAGGAGGGGACGTGGGTCCCTGCGTCTGATGTTAACGCAGATCGATTGGTTCGGACCTTTCACACAACTCACCCGGGCAGACCTGGCCCTGAGGGTCCGGAGGCCCTCGTAGAAGGGGGGGTACTGTCATGGGTGCATCGCCACAAAGATCGTCGCGATTGCACATTCTGACTTCTCACAGCTGAGTTGCGGTTCTTTGTTTTTTGGTAATGAGAGGTTAATTTTACCTAGCTCTTTGCTAAGGCTAGGTTTCAGCCTCGCCGGCTGCTTTTGATTATGTTCTAATTAGTTTCCTTAATACTGCCAGTCTGCTTGTTAGATGCCGGTGAAAGCATTCATGTAGTCTAGCAGACTGGATCGGTTCTGAGAATACTTAAGCTAAGAGCTCCTTAGTTGTTTTTACTCTTACAGCTTATAGTTTTTCTCTGAGACCTTAGGTGTTCCTACTGTGTGTGAGTGTTGTATGTAAGACTTTATTTACTTTATTTCTTGTCTTTCTTGTATGTCTTTCTGTTCATTAACCGTTATCTGTTCATTCCCCTTTGGTGGTATTCAGGGTCTTCTTAGGACTAGAATACAGTTGGCAGGGGTTGATAGGAGACAGGGTTTACCTGGTGGCCTGGACTCTGTACCTTTAACAGTACCTCCAGGTTGAGGGATTAGTTAGGACCCCAGTTTAGGGTCAGCTTAGACCCCGGTCACCCTCTAGCCGGAGACAGCGTATAACGGATTCCGTTTTGACCACTGGACATTCTGTCAGGTAAATCTATGTTATCATATATCTATGCGATGTTATATAGTATGTTGCCCTTTTGATATAGATTACTGACATCAATTATATATCTGCTATACAGCGTGACAGCCTCCCCATCATCAAATGTTCCCCATCATCATCAATGTCTCCCCATCTTCATCAATGCCTCCCCATCATCATCATCGCCTCCCCTCATCATCATCGCCTCCCCATTATCATCAATGCCTCCCCATTATATCAATGTCTCCCCATCATCAATGCCTCCCCATCATTTTCATCGCCTCCCATCATCATCATCGCCTCCCCATCATCATCATGCCTCCCCATTATCATCAATGCCTCCCCATTATATCAATGCCTCCCCATTATCATCAATGCCTCCCCATCATCATCAATGTCTCCCCATCATCATCAATGCTCCATTATCATCAATGCCTCCATTATCATCAATGCCTCCATTATCATCAATGCCTCCATTATCATCAATGCCTCCCATTATCATCAATGCCTCCCCATTAGCATCAATGCCTCCCCATTATCATCAATGTCTCCCCATTATCATCAATGTCTCCCCATTATCATCAATGTCTCCCCATTATCATAAATGTCTCCCCATTATCATCAATGTCTCCCCATTATCATCAATGTCTCCCATCATCATCAATGCCTCCCCATTATCAATGCCTCCCCATATCATTATCATCACTGCCCTCCCCCACCACCATCACACAGACAGCAGCGCAGCACACAAGCACTCTCACATACACAAAGCACGCACTACATACACACACACTGATACAGACACACACACACATATCTCACCTGTCCGGCGTCCGCGCGCTCTCTGCCACAGCCGGCCGCTGAATGATGACGTCATTCAGCGGCGCTGCTGTGAGAGGAAGCGCAGGCGCCCCCTGGAGCCCGGAGCTGCGGCAGCGGATGTTATGATCTGCTACAAGCACTAAGGAAAGGTGGAAATTCTGTCCCTACAATAGGACTGAGCTGGATCCCTACGATGTAACGGGGAACCTGATCCTGCGACCAGACCCGCTAAAGTCCTCAGCTAGTCTGAACGAAGACCTATAGTTGCGAGGGAGGAATCCCTACAAGATCTAGGGACTGGGTTGAAAAGGTGGACACCTCCTAACAGAAAGTGTAGCAGGGAATATAAAACAGAAAACAAATACTAAGAGATCCTAAGATCAAGCAAAACTGACAGAGTAAGGCACCTAAGCACCCGGCTAGCTTAAGAGTAGATAATACAATGAAGTCCAGCAAAGCCAGAAGGGCGGAGCCAGACTAAATAGGGTAAAAAGGTCATGTGACCAGCAAACTGAAACAAAATCTAACAAGAGGGTTCTAACAGCGGAGGCAGGGGGAGCGGTGGAGTATTGTGCCAGCTACTGCCGGGGCCCTGAGCAAGCGGGGCGGGGCCATGTGGCGGCGCTGACACCGCTCCCCCCTCCGCTAACGGGCGCCGGGGAGCCCGACGGCGAGTGGGCCCCCCCGCCTGCTCAGGGCCCCGACAAACCGGGCGCCAGGCATGATTTTCTAGGCCCCACTGGTGACCTGGCGCCCGGGTTTGTCGAACCCTGGTCTAGTGACAATTGCCTACTGATGAAACAGGTATTTATTTTTTGTAAGGCTAGGTTCACATTAGCGTTAATACAGTCCATTCAACACATAGCGTTGACGGACTGCATTAACGCTAGTGTCATTTTTGTGATCGCGTCTCTATTCTGAGCTAGCAGTGACGGACCCGAACACTGCAGACCGCGTCGAGGTCCGTCACAGAATAACGGCACATCTCTAGCGCATGCCGATTTCGGCATGCGTTAGGATGCGCTATGGCGGGCAATGGCGTGTTTAACGCACCGTTACATAGCGTTAGTGCCGCTATGTGACGGATGCCGTCATTGCCCGCAACGCAATGTGAACCCGGCCTAAGCTACACTAAACAGCCCAGTAAATGGGCACATTGCTGAAATCAGGGTATCTGTCTCTACATCATGCTGCGCTCAGATTGGGCAGCAGAAACTTGGTGACAGATACTCTTTAGAAATAAAAACTGTGGGTAGCTATGACTATTTTCCTTTTAAACATGTTTCATAAATTGGCATATTTTTTTTTCTGCGGGGATATGTCCTCTTTGGTTCAGTTATCCTTGTATTGTGAGATCACTGCGCACATGGCCGGCCGTCACAGTATTGGAGCTGTGTGTGATTTTATACATTGGATACATGTTTTACTGTGACATCATTGTGGTGGTTGTTCCGATTTTATGTTATCACTTTGTGCAATCTTTCAGTCTAAGGATACAGTGACAGTATTTCTGTGCTGTTACTTCCCTTTTTGACATTACCATGTGCGGTTACAGATTTTATGACCCAACTAAAAATGTTCCCATTCTATGAAATCACACTGCATTTTTAATGTCTTAAATAGTGAAGAGCCTTTCGGCAAACTGCATAAATCATTAGTACAGGCGAATATATTAGAATTATTGTCCTATGTCTTATCACAGAATTCTACATCTTTCAGCAGCAGATGGAAGGAAGGGAGACACAGTCATTACTAGTGGGTAGTCGGAGCCCACACAGGATAGAACACCTCAGATTAAAAAGAGTGTTGACGGCCCCTCCAGCCTGGGCTCCTCCTACTCCAGCTCTCCAGTCTAAAATTTGAGGTCACAGAGGATAGTCGCTGCAGGAGCAGCTCCTCAGAAATTTTTTTTATTTTTATCGGACAGAGACTTGGACCCCCGTGGTCTAGAGGTCTCAGGGGTCTCAGCGCTGCTGGACCCCCACTCTCCCTTGGCAGATCTGTATTACCCTTTAAGGAGGTCCCTGCAGAACCCTGCCGGCCCCGGGGGATGAGGGTTGCTTCCCTGGCGGGGACGCAAACCGCTTCTGGGGTCACTGCGTTCTCCGCCCTGGGGGGAAGCTACGGGCACAGCGCCACAAATCCCTGGGGGTCCCTGTGGCGCTCAGCTGGGTGAGTACTCAACATTTTATTATGTGTTTTGAGTGCTTCAGCGACTGCTGCGGCAGCGCTGCTACATTTTTTCATGTTGGTGATGTGTGTTTTTTTTGTCCGCAGGTGGATGCCTGCAGGACATGGGACGGGGGAGAGCGGAGGAGTCGCGCAGCGCTTTTTTTTGAAGCCGGCGGGGGGCGTGGCTTCGCGCCTTCCCGGTCTTTCGCGGGCAGGAAGCGTCAGAGCGCGCTATTTCTCCCTGCCTCTCTTCTTCCGGCGTTCTCTTCCAGCGCAGGGCCATTACTGAAGGCTGCCTCGGGCTCCTCACTCTCCTCTCCTCCCGACAACCGAAGGAAACACTGCACCGCGGCCAGCTGGATGAGTCGCTTCTGTCTGTCAGGGCAGAAGCTTAACCCCCTCCCCTCACAGCGCAGGGCACCTTTCTGAGGCACAATTTGGTGGCAGACTGCGCTGTCCTGCAGCTGTTACCTCATATAGAGGTCCTTTTTCATGTCTGGGGCTCGCACACCCTGTTCATTTAACAGAGGTTGTAGGGAGTCTGCGACATTAACCCTTGATAGGTTAACCTTTAATTGGGGGGACAGCTGGGACAGCTCTCTCCTTAAGAGCTTTAACCTTCAGCGTTCGTTTTCCTTTCCCTTAAGAAGCCACTGTTCCAGTTACTGACAGGTTTAACCTGCCATATACTGTGTGAGGGCATGTCAGATCAGGGTCCGGAGGTGCGGACCGTCTCCCAGGTCCGCTACAGGATCAGTCTCGCGTATTGACACGCGGAGTCCTCGACGGCGTCAAGCGCAGCGGTCGGAGGTCTCAGTGATGTCAAAATGGAGGCCCTCACTGTTCTATTGATGGCCTGTCTGACTTCTAGGTTATTGGGTGTCAGCTAGATCCTCTCATGGCAGGAAGCGCCACAGGCCGGTACTATCCTTCCCGCGTAGCGACTCGGAGATCTCTGGTATGGAAGGGAGGCGTTACAGTTCCCTTCAAGCTCGGATGGGGAGATGTCCGATTCGGATAAGGAGGATTGGCAGGGACACTCTGCCTCTCTTTTGGGCCGTACAGAGGCTTTTTTTGGGGAGCCATGAGAGGGCGTTAGTTACCGGAGGAGGTAACTAGACGTCCTGGTAAGTCGGCCCGGATGTTTCAGGAGTCGCATAGGTCGCGATCGGCATGGCCATCTCTGGATGAGCTTAATGGGGGAGTGGAGAAGGAACGCCTGTGTCCAGATAAGCGTTTTCAGGAGGGTTTTTTTGAGACACTGTATCCGTGTACGACGGAGTTGATTGATAATTGGATTCCTTCTCCTGAGTGGATGTCCCTTTATCCCAGCTTAGCAAATCCTCTTTACTTCCTGTTAAAGGGAAGGCGAGTCTGCAGGATCCGCTGGACAGAAAAACGGAGATGGCGAAATCCATCTACGAGGCCGCGGGTCATGGATTCAGAGCGGTTGCTAGGATCCATGTGTGCTTGTAAGGCTTCCCTGAGCTGGTTGGACCGTCTACGGACGGCGTGGCAAGATGGATCCCCGCTATCCGAGGTAGATGAACTTTTCAAGTTGTTGGAGGATGCAGCCCGATATGGCAGTGATGCAGGTTTGGATACTGCCTCACTGCTGTCCAGGGCGCAATCCTCGGCGGTCACAGTCAGAAGAGCACTGTGGCTTAGACAGTGGACCGGGGACGCGGTTTCCAAGCAAGGTTTGCTATCTTTAGCTTAAAAAGGGTGGTCAGCTATTTGTATATGACCTCACGGAGCTGATTGCCAAGGCAAAGGCAAAAGAAACGGCGTTACCGCAGCGAAGAGCTGTGACTTCTGCGTCTGGCAGGCCTAGTGCGGTAGTAAAACAGGCACAAAAAAAAACAAATATCCAAAAATGAATAAAAAAATCTTTTTGCAAAAAATGCATGAAGGTGTAGTAATAATATTAAGGGTATTTAGTGCCGGTAGTAGTCGACGGTCCTTTCGGTCCAGGGGACGGTTCGGTCAGCCCTCTTGGGAATCGGTGCGTCCCTCTTTTTCAGGAAAAAAGAACTCTCAGAAATCCCGCCTCCCTGGAAACAGAGCTTCCGTCAAGACAAGCGGGAAGCTGACAAAAAGCCCGCTAAGGCGGACTGACGCCAGGGTCTCACTCGAGGGCTCTCGAGTGGGGGGTCGTTTACTCCAATTCGAACCGACTTGGGCTTCCCGCGTGTCGGACGCCTGGGTGACGCGGGTTGTACGGCAGGCTACTTCATAGAGTTTCTTTCTCGAACCCCAGACAGTTTTTGTCAATCTCGCATTCCGTCAGAGCCCGAACTATTTGCCCCTTTACTGGGGGGAGGTAGATTCCCTTCTGCAGAAGGGTGTGGTGGTACCGGTTCCGCCGGAGGACCGGGGAAGAGGGTTTTATTCCAACCTCTTTGTGGTCCCCAAAAAGGAGGAGAAATTTCGCCTCATTCTGGATCTCAAAAGATTGAATCGGCATGTCCGCACCCGGAAATTCGGCATGGAGCGCTTCGCTCCGTTGTGGGGCCCTGTCGCAGAGCGACTTTTTGGTGTCAATCGACATTCGCGACGCTTATTTGCATGTTCCCGTCGGAAGGGCCCACCAACGCTTCCTTTGTTTTGCCATAGGTCAGGACCATTACCAGTTTGTGGCCCTGCCATTCGGGTTGGCCTCAGCTCCCAGAGTTTTCACGAAAATTCTGGCACCTTCATGGCGATCCTTCGAAGACGGGGTTACGATTCTTCCCTACCTGGACGACCTTTTGATTGTGGCGTCCTCAAAGGAGGAGGCGGTGACGGCTTGCAATGTATCCCTTCAGCTCCTGGAGGACTTCGGGTGGCTGGTCAATTGGGAGAAGTCGTCTCTGGAACCGTCGCAGTCAATACTTTTTTTGGGGATGCATTTCGACACGGTACGAGCAGTGGTGTCTCTGCCCCCAGACAAGCAAACAAGTGTTCTTCGACATGTACAGGTTATGAAGTCTTCGACAGCAATGTCCCTTCGAAGGTGTATGCGCCTTCTGGGTTTGATGGTGGCGTCAATGGAGGCAATTCCGTTTGCCCAATTTCATTCCAGGGCTCTCCAAATGCTCATTTTGAACCGTTGGGATCGATCGCAGGTTTCGCTGGATTGCAGTGTCATCATCTCCCACAGGGTGCGAGAGTCTCTAGGATGGTGGTTACGTCCGGAAGTGTTATCCCTGGGGAAGTCCTTCCTCCCTCCGAGGTGGTCGGTCATAACCACCGATGCCAGCCTGACGGGCTGGGGGGGTGTCTGGAACGATCTCTGGATTCAGGGAGTATGGTCGTCGGAAGAGTCTGTCCTGCCGATCAACATTCTGGAATTGAGGGCAATTTTCCTTTGCCTCCAACACTGGACGGTCCCTTTAAGCGGTTCTACCAGTCCGAGTGCAGACAGACAACGCGACGGCGGTCGCGTATATAAAACCATCAAGGTGGGACGAGGAGCTTCAAGTTCATGATGGAGGTGTCTCGGATCCTGGTTGGGCCGAGGCCAGGGTGCCAGCCATCTCTGCGATTCACATTCCAGGAGTTCAGATGTCACGGCGGACTTCCTCAGTCGCGAAAGATGGATCCCGGAGAATGGAGTCTTCATCAGGAAATTTTTGCACTGCTGTGCTCCCGTTGGGGAACTCCCCAAGTGGATTTGATGGCATCCAGGTTCAATGCCAAGTTACCAACGTTCATGTCCAGGTACAAGGACCCGAAGGCTGTGGCGGTGGATGCTCTGGTGGCTCCGTGGGACCAATTCGAGCTAATCTATGTGTTCCCGCCGATATCCTTACTTCCTCTGGTGTTGCGTCGGATCAGACTGGAGAGAGTCCCGGCTATGTTGATAGCCCCAGATTGGCCGAGGAGGAGTGGTTCTCGACGCTGGTGTCGCTTCTGGCAGCGTCTCCACTTCCACTCCCTCTTCGCCCGGACCTGTTAACCCAAGGGCCCGTTCGTCACCCGGACCTGAAGTCTCTGCGTTTGACGGCGTGGCTCTTGAGACCGAAATCTTGAGCCGTCAAGGTTTTTCAGCCGAAGTCATTGCTACTCTGCGAGCTGCCAGAGGTCCGGCTACTACTAGGATTTATCACAAGACTTGTGAAGTCTTCTTTTCGTGGTGTTCGGGTTCTTCAAAGAACCCGAGGATTTTTTCCATTCCCAATTTGTTGGCCTTTAGGCAGTACGGGCGGACAAGGGTTTGGCAGTTAGCACTCTGAAGGGGCAGGTTTCTGCTTTGTCTTGCTGTTTCGGAAGGCTATCGCTTCGCGTAGGGACGTACGTTCCTTTTTTTCGCGGAGTAGTAACCCGTCAGTTTTCCGCCGCGGAAGGCGTTTGTGTCTCCTTGGCGGCTCAATCTTGTCTTGGAGGCTCTTCAACATGGGCCTTTTGAGCCTATGGACTCTGTTAGCCTTTCTTTGCTCTCTTGGAAGGTTGCCTTCCTAGTGGCGGTCACTTCTTTGAGAGGGTTTCTGAGTTGGCGGCTCTTTCTTGCTCGCCTCCTTTTCTGGAGTTTCACCCGGATCGAGTAGTGCTTCGCACACGGGGCGACTTTCTACCTAAGGTGGTGTCACAATTTCATGTTAACCAGGATATTGTGTTGCCCTAGCTCTGTCCGGAGCCGAGGAATGCGAAGGAACGGGCTTTGCACACTTTGGATTTAGTGCGGGCTTTGAAGTTCTATTTGTCTATTACTCAAAGTTTTCGGAAGTCGGATTCTCTGTTTGTGATTCCAGCAGGTCGTCGACGTGATCAACGAGCTTCCAAGGACTCTATAGCTCGTTGGATTCGGTCGGCCATTTTAGAGGCTTACCGACTTAAGGGCGAACCTTGCCCGGTTAAGATTCGAGCTCACTCTACGAGGGCTGTGGGTTCATCGTGGGCCTTTCATCAAGGAGCCTCGGCAGCTCAGCTCTGCCGGGCGGCGACCTGGCGCTCCGTCCACACGTTTACGAAATTTTATAAGGTGGACGTCAGTGCTTCCGCTGATGCGGCCTTAGGACGTAGGGTCCTGCAGGCGGCTGTAGTTTAAAGTTCTTGTTAACTTGTGTTTAGCGCTAGTTGCGCATTTATCTAAGTTGTGGGGAATCTGCCTCTGTTGGTTTTTTGCCCACCCTTAATTTCTGGACTGCTTTGGGACGTCCCACTAGTAATGACTGTGTCTCCCTTCTTCCATCTGCTGCTGAAAGATGGATTTTGGTAAGACCTTACCTGTAAAATCCTTTTCAGCGAAGGAAGGAAGGGAGACACAGATCCTCACATGGCAGAAGTGTGTTGTTGTGTTTTCAGATGCGGCGTGACCCTTCTCTGATAGCGATTATCTGAGCTGAGGTCGGCGCGCTAAGGCTCTGTTCCAGCATTGCCAGCTCATCGCAGTGGTCAGGTTCAGTGAGTAGTACCTGGGACTGTGTGGTTTTTTCTGTTTATATGCATAACCTGTCTTCTTGTTTTTTTCTCTGAAGTTATTCAGAAGGGGTTATGTTGCTCCGCTGGTGATATTTGCTCTTCCTTAGCTTGTGTACGGACTGGAGAGCTGGAGTAGGAGGAGCCCAGGCTGGAGGGGCCGGTCAACACTCTTTTTAATCTGAGGTGTTCTATCCTGTGTGGGCTCTGCCTACCCACAGTAATGACTGTGTCTCCCTTCCTTCCTTCGCTGAAAAGGATTTTACAGGTAAGGTCTTACCAAAATCCATCTTTCTCACTTATGAGCCACTCCTTTACCACACTCCTGCTCCTGAACTCGTAATTCACTCTGAACAACCTCTAAAATACAGTTTGATCAAACAAGATGGACAGCTAGCACAAGGAGTTGGTTCCCGATTTAAGGCTATGGCTACATGTTGACTTTGGCCATGACACAAGTTGCGCCTATTGTTTGCTAGGTGTCACTGCTACATCGCAGCACAATGGGGCTGTACTACAATGCGGCTGGACGTTATGTGATTTACTTGTCTCAGTTTTAGTAACCTTTTGGGGTCGCAAAGTCAAGCCATTGACTTTTTTTGAGTTTTGATGTAATGATGACATCTAGCAAATTTTTGGTTATGTGACTTGTCCCAGCTCTTGTATCTCTAGCTTAAATGGACTTAATAAAGTCTATGGAGGAAGGGGGGAGAGCACAATGAGAAACAGATGCACAGGCATAGACTAGGATTCACCTTTCTTGTGTTGTAGGAGAGAGGAACATGCAAGCTTTCACGGGATCCAAATGAAAAAACTAGTAGGTTAGAGCCCAATCAATAAAACAGGTGAGTGCACAAACAGGCTGGAAAGCACAGCAAAAGGCAAGGAGAAATGTAGCACACCATAAGAAAAATGAAAAAATGTATTAATCTATTCGGTAGTCATGGCATGGTTAAAAACATGTACAAAAACCTTACGCGTTTCAGGTGTAAAAACGCACCCTTACTTTTTTTTCTTATGGTGTGCTACATTTCTCCTTGCCTTTCTTGTGTTGTAGTTTATCACAGAGTTTGATTCACAGCTACACTGCTCAGTACTGCATTATACTCTCCATAAATCTGCTGCTTCTGAACACGTACAGCATAAAGACGGGATCATTCATCCGTCCAGAGGCAACTGAGAATTCTAGATAGTCTGCGGAGGGGAAAATGGGTGGGTGATCATGCAGAATAGTCAAACAACAGACAAAATGGTGCTACTCCTCATGTACTCACAATAACATCTTATTCTGAAAAGTTACCTGAAAGTGCAGCTTTATAATAAATACCTTTTGCCTAGACTGCTTACACCTAAGGATGTCCGTATGAAGTTTCCCCTAAAACTTTGTGCAGTTTGGCGCTAGTGATACACCCGGAAACTGTATGGGCCTCATGTACAAAATGTACTGAAGTGTTCGTGTTGACAATGTGTTATTCTTTGCCTTTTTATTAGTTTGGTTTTCAGTTTATTTTTTATTTTTTCTCACCCATGTTCCTTACGATTAATTCATGGATTCTTTAAGAAATACAAGCGGTGGGGGACAAGGCTTTCTTTCTTTGTATGTTTAGGGTTTGTCATACTATGTGACTTTAAACAGTGCTCTTTTGTGTTCTAGGTCATTTTTTTTTTCCTTACTGCTCTTGACTTCGTGAAGTATGCTGCCAAAGGACCGGAAAGGAGTAAGTGACCATTGAACAGAAGTGTGTTTCCAGTAATGTAATACTCACTTTTTTTTTTTAATAGGCAAAGTGTCCTTAGACGTAATTGAGGGTTGTGTATGAATCATGGCCAATTATATTTAACACTGTTGTATTAAAAATTGTCATATAAAAAAATACCCATCCCACAAAAAAATTTAAACAGGACTTTATTATACAGCCTAGTCTGATTCGTGATGCCTGTGCTTTGCTTCAAGAGAAACTTATCGTGCGAAAAAATAACCCCACTACCTGCAGATATAGGGTTAATCTGCAAGTAAACAGTGTTAAAAAATTTTTTTCTTACCTTTGACTCGGCAAAAACTTACTGTTGTACTTATTCATTCTCGTCTGGACTATTGCAACTCTCTACGAAATCGTTTTATCTTTTACTAAAACTCCACACTCTCCAACCATCCTTAATGCAACTGCCAGGATCATATTCTTTTCCAATCACTACACCGATACCTCTACCCTGTGCCAGTCATTGCACTGGTTGCCCATCCGATACAAAGTTCAATATAAACTTATTATTCTCACCGACAAAGCTGTCCACGGTTCAGCACCGCCCTACATCTCCTCCCTCGTCTGTCTGCCACCCTACACGTACCCTCCGTTCTGCTAATGACTTCAAACTAAAAATCCTCAATAATCTGAACATCCCACTCCCATCTCCAAGACTTCTCTCCTGCTGCACCAATTCTTTGGAATGCACTAACCATGAAGGAAAATTCGATTATTTCCCAATACCCACAGTTTTAAGTGTGGCCTAAAAATCTATTTCTTTAGACTGGCCTATTGCCCACCTGTTAACCCGTTAAATGCCGCTGTCAAACTACAGCGGCATTTAACACTCACTTCCGGCAATGGAGCCAGAAATCCGTCCGTCTGTGACCCCCCACTGATGGGCCGGCAAGACAACCAGAGGTCCCCTGCCAACACCTATGGTTGTCAATGCCGGATTGCTGTGAGTGCCGCCTGGTGGTCAGCCCTCGTAGCAAGTCAGCAATTCTGCTACATACAGGCAATCTGATCATCGCCTGTATGCAGCAGAGTCGATCAGGTTATAGCAGCTTCTAGTCTTCCATGGAGACTATTGAAGCATGCCAAAAGGTAAAAAAAAAAAAAAGTTTTTAAAAATATAAAAAAATTTAAAATCTAAAAGTTCATATCCACCCCCCTTTCGCCCCATTCAAAATAAAACAATAAAAAAATCAAACATACACATATTTGGTATCGCCGCTTTCAGAATCGCCTGATCTATCAATTTATAAAAAAAAGAATTAACCCGATCGCTAAACAGCATAATGAGAAAAAAATTCAAAAAGCCAGAATTATGTTTTTTTTGGTCACCGCAAACATTGCATTAAAATGCAGTAACGGGCTATCAAAAGATCGTGTCTGCACAAAATGGTATCATTAAAAATGGCAGCTCGGCACGCAAAAAATAAGTTCTCACTCAACCCGAGATCACGAAAATGGAGACGCTACGGGTATCGGAAAATGACTCAAATTTTTTTTTTTTAACTAACTTTGGATTTTTTTCACCACTTACGGTAAATAAAGAAGAACTAGACATGTTTGGGGTCTATGAACTCGTAATGACCTGGAGAATCATAAATGGCAGGTAAGCTTTAGCATTTGGTGAAGAAGGTAAAAAAAATGCAAAAAACAGTTGTAGAATTGCACTTGTTTTTTTGCAATTTCACCGCACTTGGAATTTTTTTCCCGTTTTTGAGTGCACAATATGGTAAAACCAATGGTGTCGTTCAAAAGTCCGACTCATCCCCCAAAAAACAAGCCCGCACATGGCCATATTGACCGAAATACAAAAAAAGTTATGGCTCTGGGAAGAAGGGGGGCAAAAATCGGAAATGCAAAAACGAAAAAGGGCTGCAGCGCAAAGGGGTTAATACTATGTGTTTGATAAATACTGTTTCAATAGGTGTTTCTTGTTCTGAATGTACATTGGATTCTTCATGCCCCACACTTTTCCTCTTTTGTAGACTCGTATATAATGGTAATAACCAATAATATAGATTGTTTGGAGTACTCCACCAATTGATTATTATTGAGTCTCTGTGATTTATTCATTAAGGGGGGACGTTGTACTCTTGTCCCTGACCCAGACTTTTACGTGCTCTATGAATGTTTCAATATTTATATCCTCCCTGAAGCGCTCGCTTTCAGTTAAAAGACTATGCACGGTGCAGTTAGTGTCACCTCTCACTATTCTGAGAGTGGCGCCAATAATCACTTTACGGCACTTACCTTGACAGTCACTCTGCACAGTTGTGCTGCCGAGCAGACCTGTCGATAACTGACAGTGATTTCAGCCGCCGCTCACAGTATGGCGAGTGGTAACACTAACTGCTAAGTGCACACTCTTTGGACTGAAAGCCCG
>JARQOD010000006.1:61028233-61166433 GCA_033576555.1 Oophaga sylvatica | reverse complement strand
GCCCTAAATCTGGGACTGACCCCATGGATGTTAGAGATGTGGACAGACAGCACAGAACATTATTGCTTCTGACTGAACACAAAGTAACGTTGCGGAAACTTTCTGATCTTTTGCTTGCACACTAAGCAGCCGGGAGAGTTTGATGGGTCCCGCCAGTGTCACTGCTTCCTGTCTAGATGTGTGAATGTCTCCAAGTCCAGGCGGGTGACAGCTCGATGACAGTCCTGCAGATTGTCAGACCTCCTGTAGCAGTGGGTTTAATTGGATTACCCGTCATATGAATAGCATATCATGTTCACGCTGAGACTGTCGTACCAGCAGTAATTCCAAACTTTGTTGTTTGATGATGGAAAGTGACACCATATGTTATCCCTTGTTGGTTTCTTTGACTTATTTGCGTTCTATCATTTATAACCTTTATTAGTGTTTTAGTCCTTAATGACACTTTTGTTGATTGTTAGACTATGCAAATGATTTTTGCATAATGACAGATATTGGTGTTAAAGGAATTGTCCCATGAGAAACATTTATATTTTGTGATTTGCCATAAATGTCTGATAGATGTGGGTCCGAGCTCTGGGTTCCTCACCTATCTCGAGAATGTGGGCTCCCCGATCACCAGTTCCAGCTGGTGTCTGACCACCAGTGAATGGAGAGGTTGCAACGCATGCGCCGGCTATCTGTCATGTGTGCATTGCCACGAAGATCGTCGCGGTTGCAGATTTTGACTTCTCACAGCTGAGCTGCTGTTTCTTTGTGTTTGGCAGCTAGGGAGTTAATTCTGTCTGTGCTCGGTGCTGGGACTGGGTGCAGTTTCTCCCGGCTGCAATTGATTATTTGTTGATTGGTTTCCTTTAAATTCCTGGTTGTCTGCTTGGCGAGTTGCCAGTGAAACCTTCATGCAGACCACAGATAGGAATGAATCTGTATAGACTTTAGTTGTGAGCTCCTTAGTTGTTCTAAGCTCAACTTGGTTAGAGTTTATTTCCCAGACCATTTATGTTCCTTTGGTGTTTGAGTGTGTATGCAAGCGAGTGTTATCCTGTCTGTCTTATATGTCTAATCTGTGTATTTAGCTGAGATCAGCCCATATCCCTTTGGTGGTAGTCAGGATCCTTCTTAGGACTGATTACAGGGTTCAGGGTCTGATAGGAGACAGGGTTAGGTTGGAGACTTGGACCTCTGAACCATTATCAGTACCTCCAAGGTGAGGGATTAGTTAGGACCCCAGTTTAGGGTCAGGTTAGATCCCGGTCCACCTCTTTCCTGTTTCAGCTCATCAAGTCCTCAAGATTAACCCTGAGTTCAGCAGATATCGTGTCAGGTAAATCTATTCTATACTTACATGCTGATGTTGCTATACTAGTTGTTGTATAGAGTGTTGTTCCTGTATTAATAGTTTACTGACATTGTATACATATCATTAGACAGCGTGACACTATCTCCATTCATTGCTATAAGGCTGGCTCCACATTGCGCCAAGGCAGTCCGTTAGACGGACCGCGTTACACCGCGGTATAACGCGGTGTAATGCAGTCCTTTAACGCTGCCATTGAACCCCATTGTTCGGCGCATCGCGACGCATGCCGTAAAGTGGCATGCGTTAGCGACATGCCGTCATTCAGTGACGGAGCCTCGGACGTGGCCTGCAGCGTCTGGGCTCCATCACCGCTAGGACAGATGAATCATCTGATGATTCATCTGCGCTAGCGGGTATAGCATAATGCGATCGCGTTATGCTATACCGTTACCAGACCGTCAATGCTATGCGTTGAACGGGCTGGTTTAACGCAATGTGAACCTAGCCTTATTAGAGTTAGGAGTACAGTCAAGCAAATAATCTCACACCAACAATCATTCCACATACAGCCATTCAGATGTTTCTTCCTCCATTCTTGTGGGTTTGGTCTAGGCCATAACTTTACCTAATGTACATATCTACGTAGTTGTATGGAATGAGTTGCAGCCATGATATATGCGGTGTAGATATTGGCATTAAGAAGTTGGTGTTTGAGTAGAACTACACTATGTTCCAAATTATTATGCAAATCGGTTTTAAGTGTCATAGCGTTTTTTGTTTTTTTTTTGTAAATGAAACCCATTGATGGTATTGTGTCTCAGGGTTCTTTGGATCACTAAAATCAATCTCAGATACCTGTGATAATTAGTTTGGCATGTGAGCCCAATAAAAGGAAAACTGGATGTTCCACACTATTAAGCAGGCCAGAGTTTTCAAGTAGTATGGGAAAGAAAAAGGATCTCTCTGCTGCTGAAAAGCATCAAATAGTGCAATGCCTTGGTCAAGGGATGAAAACATTAGATATTTCCTGAAAACTTAAGCTTGATCATCGTACTGTTAAGAGATTTGTGGCTGATTCTGAGCACAGACGTGTTTGTGCTGGTAAAGACAGAATGAGGAAGGTTTCTGCCAGGCAAGTTCATCGGATTAAGAGAGCAGCTGCTACAAAGCCATTACAAACCAGCAAACAGATATTTGAAGATGCTGGTGCCTCTGGAGTCCCTCGAACCTCAAGGTGTAGGATCCTTCTAAGGGCTCCTTTCCACTTGTGAGAAATACGTCCGATTCTTGCATGTGAAATCCCAGCTCTGGTGCCGGCATTTGGGAGTGGAGCAAGCAGCTGCATACAAATACATGCAGCCGCACACTCCACTCCCGAGTTCTGGGCCAGAGCTGGGATTTCACATGCGAGAATCGGACGTATTTCTTGCAAGTGGAAAGGAGCCCTAAGGTTTGCTGTGGTGTATAAACCTACTATTCGGCCACACCTAATCAGTGCTCACCAGCAGAAACAGTTGAAGTGGGCCCAGACATACAGTACAGACCAAAAGTTTGGACACACCTTCTCATTCAAAGATTTTTCTATATTTTCATGACTATGAAAATTGTAGAATTACACTGAAGGCATCAAAACTATGAATTAACACATGTGCAATTATACATTACACTTTACAAAAAAGTGTGAAACAACTGAAAATATGTCTTATATTCTAGGTTCTTCAAAGTAGCCACCTTTTGCTTTGATTACTGCTTTGCATGCAGAAAAGGTGAACGGATGGACTCTACATGCTTGGTTCCCACCGTGAAGCATGGAGGAGGTGGTGTGATGTGTGGGGGTGCTTTGCTGGTGACACTGTTGGGGATTTATTCAAAATTGAAGCGGTGAGCGGTCCAGCTCACCCCAAACCATCTCGATTGGGTTCAGGTCT
This sequence comes from Oophaga sylvatica, assembly GCA_033576555.1. Taxonomy (NCBI): domain Eukaryota; kingdom Metazoa; phylum Chordata; class Amphibia; order Anura; family Dendrobatidae; genus Oophaga; species Oophaga sylvatica. The sequence continues at coordinate 61,163,205 of JARQOD010000006.1, read as the reverse complement.
GGTGACTGTGGAGGCCAGGTCATCTGGTGTAGCACCCCAACACTCTACTTCTTGGTCAAATAGCCCTTACACAGCCTGGAGGTGTGTTTGGAGTCATTGTCCTGTTGAAAAATAAATGATGGTCCAACTAAACGCAAACCGGATGGAATAGCATGCTGCTGCAAGATGCTGTAGTAGCCATTCTGGTTCACTATGCCTTCAATTTTGAATAAATCCCCAACAGTGTCACCAGCAAAGCACCCCCACACCATCACACCACTTCCTCCATGCTTCACGGTGGGAACCAGGCATATAGAGTCCATACGTTCACCTTTTCTGTGTGCAAAGCAGTAATCAAAGCAAAAGGTGGCTACTTTGAAGAACTTAGAATACAAGACATATTTTCAGTTGTTTCACACTTTTTTGTAAAGTGTAATGTATAATTCCACATGTGTTAATTCATAGTTTTGATGCCTTCAGTGTGATTCTACAATTTTCATAGTCATGAAAATACAGAAAAATAGTTGAATGAGAAGGTGTGTCCAAACTTTTGGTCTGTACTGTACATGAAGACTAATTTTCAAACAGTCTTGTTTACTGATGAGTGCCGAGCAACCCTGGATGGTCCAGATAGATGGAGTGGTGGATGGTTGGTGGATGGCCACCATGTCCCAACAAGGCTGCTACGTTAGCAAGGAGGTGGAGGAGTCATGATTTGGGCCGGAATCATGGGGAAACAGCTGGTAGGGCCCTTTAACCCCTCTCTGACATTAGACATACTATCCCGTCCATAAAACCCGTGCCATTCTGCCCATGGACGGGATAGTACGTCATAGGCGATCAGCTGACACCCGTGACTGTGTGTCAGGAGCGGTCACGGACCGCTCCCGGCACATTAACCCCTAGCACACCGCGATCAACATGATCGCGGTGTATGGGGGCACAGGGGAGGATCGCGCAGGGTGGGGGCTCCCTGCGCGCCCCCCTGAGACCCTCAGACCAGCGCGATGTGATCGCGCTGTTCTGAGGGCTTCCTCCCTCCCAGGACCCGGATCCAAGATGGCGCCGGGGTCCTGGAGGGAGGCGGCTTCCTCAGTGCCTGCTGAGAGCAGGCACTGAGAAGCCTGCTGCACTGCCTGAGCGATCGCTGGTGTGACAGTGTGCTGTGCACACTGTCACACCAGCGATTTGATAAAATACAGTGATGTCCCACCCTGGGACAAAGTAAAAAAGTTAAAAAAATAAAAATAAACATGTTATAAAAAAAATCCAAAATAAAAAAAAAAAAAAAAAAATATTCCCCAATAAATTCATTTCTTCCTGTAAATAAAAAAACCAAAATAATAAAAGTACACATATTTGGTATCGCCGCGTCCGTAACGACCCCCCTATAAAACTGTCCCACTAGTTAACCCCTTTAGTGAACCCCTTAAAAAAAAAAAAAACGAAGCAAAGAATCAATGCTTTATCATCATACCGCCGAACAAAAAGTGGAATAACGCGCGATCAAAAAGACCGATATAAATAAACATGGTACCGCTGAAAATGTCATCTTGTCCCGCAAAAATAGAGCCGCCATACAGCATCATCAGCGAAAAAATAAAAAAGTTATAGCTCGCAGAATAAAGCGATGCAAAAATAATTATTTTTTATATAAAATTGTTTTTATTCTATAAAAGCGCCAAAACATAAAAAAATGATATAAATGAGGTATCACCGTAATCGTACTGACCAGAAGAATAAAACTGCTTTATCAATTTTACCACACGCGGAACAATAAAAATGCCTCCCCCAAAAGAAATTCATGAATTGCTGATTTTTGTTCATTCTAACCTCCCAAAAATCGAAATAAAAAGCGATCAAAAAATGTCACCTGCTCAAAAATGGTACAAATAAAAACGTCAATTCGTACCGCAAAAAATAAGACCTCACATGACTCTGTGGGCCAAAATATGCAAAAATTATAGCTCTCAAAATGTGGCGATGCAAAAAACTATTTTTGCAATAAAAAGCGTCTTTTAGCGTGACAGCTGCCAATCATAAAAACCCGCTATAAATAGTAAATCAAACCCCCCTTTATCACCCCCTTAGTTAGGGAAAAATAATAAAATTAAAAAAATGTATTTATTTCCATTTTCCCATTAGGGTTAGGGTTAGGGTTGCGGCTAAAGTTAGGGTTAGGGTTGGCGCTAAAGTTAGGATTAGGGTTAGGGTTGGGATTAGGGGTGTGTTAGGGTTAGGTTTGTGGTTAGGGTTGGGACTAGGGTTAGGGGTGTGTTGGGGTTAGGGTTGGAGTTAGAATTGGGGGGTTTCCGCTGTTTAGGCACATCAGGGGCTCTCCAAATGTGACATGGCGTCTGATCTCAATTCCAGCCAATTCTGCGTTGAAAAAGTCAAACGGTGCTCCTTCACTTCTGAGCTCTGCCATGCGTCCAAACAGTAGTTTATCCCCACATATGGGGTATCAGCGTACTCTGGACCCCAAGAGTTATTGTGCAATTTGTCCTATTTCTTCTGTTACCCTTGGGAAAATAAAAAACTGGGGGCGAAAATATCATTTTTGTACAAAAAAAATTATTTTTTTGTTTTTACGGCTGTACATTATAAACTTCTGTGAAGCACTTGGGGCTTCATAGCGCTCACCACACACCTAGATAAGTTCCTTGTGGGGTCTATTTTCCAAAATGGGGTCACTTGTTGGGGATTTCCACTGTTTAGGCGCATCAGGAGCTCTCCAAATGCGACATGACGCCCCCAGATCATTCCATCAAAGTCTGCAATCCAAAACGTCACTACTTCCCTTCCGAGCCCCAACGTGTACCCATACAGTAGTTTTCTCCCACATATTGGGTATCAGCGTACTCAGGACAAATTGGGCAACAACTTTTGGGTTCCAATTTCTCCTGTTACCCTTGTAAAAATAAAATATTGGGGCGAAAAAAATCATTTTTGCAAAAAAAAAAAAGATTTTTTATTTTTACGGCTGTGCGTTATAAACTTCTGTGAAGCACTTCGGGGTTCAAAGTGCTCACTACACATCTAGATAAGTTCCTTGTGGGGTCTATTTTCCAAAATGGGGTCACTTGTGGGGGGTTTCCACTGTTTAGGCGCATCAGGGGCTCTCCAAATGCCACATGACGCACCCAGACCATTCCATCAAAGTCTGCAATCCAAAACGTCACTACTTCCCTTCCGAGCCCTGACGTGCGCCCATACAGTAGTTTTCTCCCACATATTGGGTATCAGCGTACTCAGGACAAATTGGACAACAACTTTTGGGGTCCAATTTCTCCTGTTACCCTTGTGAAAATAAAATATTGGGGGCGAAAAAATCATTTTTGTAAAAAAAAAAGGATTTTTTATTTTTACGGCTGGTGCGTTATAAACTTCTGTGAAGCACTTCGGGGTTCAAAGTGCTCACCACACATCTAGATAAGTTCCTTGTGGGGTCTATTTGCCAAAATGGGGTCACTTGTGGGGGGTTTCCACTGTTTAGGTGCATCAGGGGCTCTCCAAATGTGACATGACGCCCCCAGACCATTCCATCAAAGTCTGCAATCCAAAACGTCACTACTTCCCTTCCGAGCCCCGACGTGTGCCCATACAGTAGTTTTCGCCCACATATTGGGTATCAGTGTACTCAGGACAAATTGGACAACAACTTTTGGGTTCCAATTTCTTCTGTTACCCTTGTGAAAATAAAATATTGGGGGCGAAAAAAATCATTTTTGTAAAAAAAAAAAAAGATTTTTTATTTTACGGCTGTACGTTATAAACTTTAGTGAAACACCTGGGGGTTCAAAGTTCTCACCACACATCTAGATAAGTTCCTTGAGGGGTCTAGTTTCCAAAATGGTGTCATTTATGGGGGTTTCCACTGTTTAGGCAGATCAGGAGCTCTCCAAACACGACATGGCGTCCAGCCAATTCTGCGTTGAAAAAGTCAGACGGCGCTCCTTCCCTTCCAAACTCTGCCATGCACCCAAACAGTGGTTTACCCCCACATATGGGGTATCAGCGCACTCAGGACAAATTGCACAATAACTTTTGGAGTCTTGTTACCCTTGGAAAAATAAAAATTGGGGTGAAAAGATCATTTTTGTAGAAAAAATATGATTTTTAAATTTTACGGCTCTACGTTATAAACTTGTGTGAAGCACTTGGGGGTTCAAATTGCTCATCAAAAATCTAGATAAGTTCCTTAGGGGGTCTAGTTTCCCAAATGGGGTCATTTGTGGGGGGTTTCCACTGTTTAGGCACATCAGGGGCTCTCCAAATGCAACATGGCATCCAAACTCAATTCCAGCCAATTTTGGTTGGAAAAAGTCAAATGGTGCTCCTTCCATTCCGAGCTCTGCCGTGCGCCCAAACAGTGGTTCCCCCCCACATATGGGGTATCAGCGTACTCAGGACAAATTTTACAACAACTTATGTGGTCCAATTTCTCCTGTTACCCTTGGGAAAATAAAAAATTAGTGACTAAAAGATAATTTTTGTGGGAAAAAAAAATAGGATTTTTTATTTTCATGCCCGGGCATTATAAACTTGTGTGAAGCACTTGGGGGTTCAAAGTGCTCACCAAAAATCTAGATAAGTACCTTAGGGGGTCTAGTTTCCAAAATGGTGTCACTTGTGGGGGGTTTCCACTGTTTAGGCGCATCAGGGGCTCTCCAAACGCGACATGGCATCCAATCTAAATTCCAGCCAATTTTAGTTTGAAAAAGTCAAACGTCGCTCCTTCCCTTATGAGCTCTGCCGTGTGCCCAAACAGTGGTTTTCCCCCACATATGGGGTATTGGCGTACTCAGGAGAAATTGCATAACAACCTTATCTGTCCATTTTCTCCTTTTACCCTTGTGAAAATAAAAAAAAAGTTTGTAAAAGATAATTTTTGTGGCTAAAAAGTAAAATATTTATTTTTTCCTTCCACGTTGCTTTAGTTACTGTGAAGCACCTGAAGGGTTAATAAACTTCTTGAATGTGGTTTTGAGTACCTTGAGGGGTGCAGTTTTTAGAATGGTGTCACTTTTGGGTATTTTCTGCCATATAGACCCCTCAAAGTGACTTCAAATGTGAGGTGGTCCCTAAAAAAAATGGCTTTGTAAATTTTGCTGTAAAAATGAGAAATCGCTGGTCAACTTTTAACCCTTATAACTTCCTAACAAAAAAAATTTTGGTTCCAAAATTGTGCTGATGTAAAGTAGACATGTGGGAAATGTTATTTTTTAACTATTTTGTGTGATATATTTCTCTGTTTTAAGGGAATAAAAATTCAAAGTTTGAAAATTGCAAAATTTTAAAAATTTTCGCCATATTTGCTTTTTTTTCCAAAATAAACGCAAGTTATATCGAAGAAATTTTACCACTAACATGAAGTACAATATGTCACGAGAAAACAATCTCAGAATCGCGAAGATCCGTTGAAGCGTTCCAGTTTATAACCTCATAAAGAGACAGTGGTCAGAATTGTAAAAATTGGCCCGGTCATTAACGTGCATACCACCCTTGGGGTGAAGGGGTTAAGGTTCCTGAAGGTGTGAAAATGACCTCTGCAAAGTATATAGAGTTTCTGACTGACAACTTTCTTCCATGCTATAAAAAGCAGAAACGTGTCTTCAGGAGCAAAATCATCTTCATGCATGACAATGCACCATCTCATGCAGCAGAGAATACCTCTGAGTCATTGGCTGCTATGGGCATAGAAGGAGATATACTCCCCTAACCCTCAACCCTATAGAGAACCTTTGGAGTATCATCAAGCAAAAGATTTGAGAGGGTGGGAGGCAGTTCACATCAAAACAGCAGCTCTGGGAGGCTATTCTGACTTCATGCAAAGAAATACAAGAAGAAACTCTCCAAAAACTCACAAGTTCAATGGATGCAAGAATTGTGAAGGTGATATCAAAGAAGGGTTCCTATGTTAACATGTAACTTGGCCTGTTAGGATGTTTTGGAGTTAAGTAGCTTTTTTGTTCAGTGAATGTGACCTCCTAATGCTGCAAATTCCACAAATGAGCATTTTAAGTTCTTTAAAACAGATCAAATGTTTAGAAATTCTACTGTGCCTAATAATTTGGAACAGTGCATTTTGAGTTTTTATTCATTTTGGAGATTATACTGTTATCATTGGGAGGTTTCTTCAATAAAATTCGATGTATACTCTAACGGGTGATGACTTTTATTAGACTGACTGTCATTTGCACCGACCACTTAGGAAAATCAGAAAAAAATATAATTTGCATAATAATTTGGAACATAGTGTAGCAATAGGGCCACAACACTAGATAATTGGCCATTCAAGTTTATGGGTCCATTGAAAAGATCTGACTGCACTCGGATGACATCTGAGTATAATCTTATTTTCCCAGACAGACTGGAGAAGATGGAGAATTTTTTTTTAATTATTTTCCACATCTGAGAAAATCGGATCACACTCTGATCTGAGTCTCATCAGCATAATCTGACCGATTTTCTTGGATGAGAGCAATACGGAGGTGTGACCTTAGCTTAAAGATATGGCAATATTCACATCTACATTCGTAGCATTCCTCATATTGGAGGCCATAGGAATGTGTCCTATTTGATGGACTGTCCAGAAATTTGTTCAGTTCGCCACCCTTGGGCGTGGCCAATGATGCAATGTCAATGGGGACCTCTCAACACCTCGACTAGATGATGTAAGGGTAAAGAAGCATGTTGAATTGTAACACCCAATTCCTTTGGTCACCCAGGGAGATAAGTTGCCAACAGAGATGTCAGACTGTGGACTGTTCCCTTTTTCCTATTCAAATCCAATGCATCATCGACTGTAGCAAATTGTCAAAGGTTGGGAGTTGGGAAAAATGTGTATTTCCAACTTAGGCCTCATTCACATGTCAATATTTTTGCATCAGTGCTCGTATGCCAAATCCAGGAGTGGCACTCTATAGTGCTATAGCACGCAAGGAAAGGCAAAAATAATCGCATTGGCCAATTTATGCGCTAAATATTCTCAATTTTTCAAATTTTCTAGAGCAGTAATACAATTCAAATTTCATATAATTTCCCTTACAAATCATTATAGCCATTAAACACTTGATCTATGTTTATAGATTTAATTTGAGGCGCAATGATATTTTTCGACATAATGGAACAGACTAAGTTGACCTTCTTTGGCCAGTGTCCCACGGTAAATGGCCCATTATAGTCAAGGAAGGAAAATATTTTTCAAGGTTGGATGGCTCCTTATAATTCCACCTGAGTGAGATAAAGTGTGTTTTTGTGCTGCCCAGTTATTATGTAGTTCTGCATAGGGCTATTTCATGTGTTATTTATGGGATCTTTCTTGCACATTGTACATATTTGTATAAACCATAGTGTACTTTCTCATTCAAACTTTGTAGCCTCTTCTTATCTGAGTCATACAGAGCGCACACAGAAATCGCTGAGGACTTTAATTTGATTTTTTTTTTTTTCACAAAAGCAATTACAGAAAAGTGCAAATTTAACATCTGACATTTAACATTTTGCAATGGCAGGCAGCCTTAGCTTAAATGGGGCCTCTCCATGCAACAACAGGAGCCAAAAGGCCTTGTCTCATGAAGTGATGTAAGACACAATCTCAGCTGAAAATGCACAATGAATCGGGAAGGATTTATGTAATTAATTGACCAGTCTTAACCTGTTATCGTGATGTAAGGAATTTGGAACTCATTAATTTGGGCTCTGACAGATTTCATATTAGGCCTGGCAAATATGGATTGAACCTCTTATTCATTGTAGCAGTTAGAATTTTCATGACAGTGAGGATTAGTGAGGAAGACCTATTGCAGGAGTCAAACTGCCTCCCTTTGTAATCAACGGCACTGTTTTCAGTTAACGGATAATGAAAAAAAAAAAGGGAGAGGACATCATTGTGTAGCATGAAAGGGTGGAGATAATGCCCAATATGCTGAAATGTACATTGAGCGCTAACACTCACAATTACAGCCTCCAAGAGTCTTGTTATCTGGAAGCCTGGTAATTATGTGTCTACCATCTGATGGGCAAACACTTTTTTCTTTGCTTCTTAAAAATGAAACAGTAATTTAAAGATACATAACATCAGAGAAATGGGAAATTTACCATTGTTATAATAGTACTATGTGATATCAGTACTTCAAAACAAAAGGGTTTGGGGAGGGAGGCAAAATTAAAAGGATCACACATTAATGTCTTCAGAACCCTTTAGTTTTGATTATTTTAGTTAAAAGGTAGCTAATATCTGGGTTGTAATTTTCACAATTTTCATTTTTCAATATAATTGTTTTTAGCACTTTATTGCCCATAGGAGTGGACACAGACAGAAGAAGGCCCCTGTGTATGAACAATATATGGGCCCTTTGTTGTCCAATAGCTCCTCATAATGTATAATTCCAGCTGCTTTGGAGGTAGAAGTGGCCCCCTTACCTCTTTGTCCCCTCTGCGGCTGCACATAATATACCAATGTATATATTGACATATATGTTATATTTTTATTTGTTATATTTTTATTTTTTTTATATTTTTTTATTATTATTATTCATTAATAATTTATTTATTTTTTATTTATTATTATTTATTATTATTTCATTTTTATTCTTTATTATTTTTTCATTTTATTTCTATAATATATACTTCATTAATTAATTTTTGCACAGGTTTACAGTTTTCTCCATTTATCGATCCTTTTGGCTTCATTTAATAGTCATATGTGCTCTCCATCTGAGTTATATCTAAGGCCTCTTTCACACTTCAGTCGTTCGGCATCAGTCAAAATCCGCCTTTTAGCGGAAAAAAACAGATCCGCCTTTTTTTTTTTGGCGGAATCTGTTTATTTCCCATAGAGTTGCATTGGTGACGGCTTGCGATGGATGGTCGTCCGTTCGATCCGTCATCCGATGGATCCGTCAGAAATTTGGCGTCCACTGTCTGTAGCTTGGCTACTGTTTCCTACTATTGCAAATTATACCTCTAATATTTTGCAGGCATATCTATTCTGTATATACCACTTTAATGTGCTTGTTTTATTACATTTATTACATATGCTACAGAAGATGTTTATCCATCAGCAAAAAGTGAAAATTATTTACTCAAGGAATATTAAAAAGAATCCGTATAGAAGTGATCCCCAAGTTTTCCTACCATGAGATCCATATTCAGCTCTGAGAAATGGTCACAAGTCACATCCAGTGCCCTCACTCCCCTCAGGCATTATAGGCAGTATATTTACATCCAGGGGTCCACACTTCACCCCATTTGGTATTATCGCATCAAGCACACTCATCATACTATCTCATGCCGCTTCAAACATCTCCTCTGACTGGCAGTATCATCCTATCTCCAGCCTCCCATATTTATCCCACCCTTACTTTCCACCAGTATACAGTATGTGCTTCCAGGTCAGCTCTTCTGTGGATGGCTACTCACTATAGTCAGGGGTGAACCTAGACTCTGTACTGCCTGAGATGAACTGCAAAACGGCGCCCCCCCAATTTGAGCGAGGAAGGTTGCGGCGCGCTGTGCGCGCCGCGGAAAATGTTAGGCCACGCCCGACCACACCCATTTCACAACTAGTCACACCCATGTCCACGCCCGACCACACCCATTTAGCACTGGTGATCACACTGACTGGTATACTGAGGGCACAGTGACTGGTACTATGAACCGGAGAGAAAAGAAAGAACAGGAGAGAGAAAGAAAGAAACAGAGAGAAAGGAGAGAGAGAAAAGAGGAAGAGAAAGCAGAGAAAGAACAAGAGGAAAGAAAGAGAAATAAATAAACAAAGAAAGGGAAAGAAAGAACAAGAGAGAAAAAAAACAGAGGGAAACAAAGAACAAGAGAGAGAAAGAAAAGAATAGGAAGAAAAGAACAGAGAGAGAGATAGAAAGAAAAGAAATGGGAAAGAAAGAAAAGAAGAAAGAACAGAGAGAAAGAAAGAACAGAGAGAGAAGAAAGAGAAAGAAAAAGAACAGAGAGAAAGAAAGAAGAGGGAAAGAAAAAAAGAAAGAGAAGAGAGAAAGAAAAAGAAAGAGAGGAGAAAGAAAGATGGAAAGAAAAAAAGAACAGATAGAAAGAAAGAGGGAAAGAAGAGAAGAGAAGAACAGAGAGAAAGAAAAAGAACAGAGAGAGAAAGAAAGAGGGAAAGAAAAAGAACAGAAGAAAGAAAGAGGGGAAAGAAAGAACAGAGAGAAGAAAGAAAGAGGAAGAAAAGAAAAAAAGAACAGATAGAAAGAAAGAGGGGAAGAAGAAAGAAAGAAAAGAACAAGAGAGAAGAAAGAGAAAGAAAAAAAAAGAGAAAAGAAAGAGGGAAAGAAAGAAAGAGAGAAAGAGAAAGAAAGAGAAAGAAAGAAAGAGAGAAAGAAAAGAAAGAAAGAAAGAAAGAGAAGAGAAAGAAAGAAAGAGACAGAGAGAAAGAAAAAGAACAGAGAGAAGAAAGATGGGAAAGAAAGAACAGAAGAAAGAACAGAGAGAGAAAGAAAGAGGGGAAAGAAAGAACAGAGAGAGAAAGAAAAAAAGAACAGAGAGAAAGAAAGAAAGAGGGAAAGAACAGAGAGAGAGAAAAGAAAGAGGGGAAGAGACAGAGAGAGAGAGAAAAAGAAAGAGGGGAAAGAACAGAGAGATAGAGAAAAAGAAAGAAACAGAGAGAGATAGAAAGAAAGAGGGGAAAGAAAGAACAGAGAGAAAGAAAGAAAGAAAAAGAACAGAGAAAGAAAGATGGGAAAGAAAGAACAGAGAGAAAGAAAGAAAGAACAGAGAGAAAGAAACAAAGATTCTATAAAGATACTATAGCAGCCCGGCTCCCATTGTAGTGCCCACCTGAGCCTCCCGGTGCAGGACATATGATCCGCTCACATGGCCGACATCCCCGATTCCAAGGCGAGGACACGGTAATGGATCTGAAGCATTCCCTGAAGTGCCTCCATGGTTCCGTCACAATCTCCTCCTGGAATTACCTAATTTCCGGTCATCTTCCAGCACATCACTTCTGGTGGAACATCACGTGCGAGTTTTAAAGTGCTCCTCGGGGCTCCGGCATGTACTCCTGTGTCCACGGGAAAAGCTCCCAGCCGGGACAGCGGGGCAGACCCTCAAAATCAGTAGTGTCCCGCTGAATTCAGGATGCTTGGGAGGTATGAATGCTCTCCACCATACACCTTGTACACGCACGGCTCTGCACACCTCATACACACACGGTTCCGCTTTGTATGCCTCGTACACACACGGCTCCGCTCCGTCCACCTCACACACACAAGGCTCCACTCAGTATACACATGGCTCCACTCCGTACACCTTATACACACGCAGCCACGCTTTGTACACCTTGTACACACACGACTCCACTCCGTAAACCATGTACACATGCGGCTTTGCAGCATACACCTCGTACACACGTGGTTCTGCTCCGTACACCTTGTACACACGCGGCTCCGCTACATACACACAAGGCTCCACTCCATACACACACGGCTCTGCTCCGCTCTGTACACACACGGCTCAAGCACGGAGCCCTGTGTGTACGGAGCTGAGCGGCTCAACTCCATACACTTCGCACACACAGGGCTCCGTTTCGTACACACACAGAACTGCTATATCCACCTCGTACACACGGCTCCACTCCGTAAACCTCGTATACGCGCGGCTCAGCTCCGTAAACCTCGTACACGAGCGGCTCGGCTCCGTAATCCTCGTACAGACACACGGCTCCGCTCCATCCAACTCGTACACACAAGGCTCCGCTCCATACACCTCATACACACACAGCTCCGCTACGTACACCTCGTACACACACGGCTCTGCTCTGTACACCTCGCACACAGTACAGCACTGCTACATCCACCACTTACACACACGGCTCCGCTCCGTACACCTCGTACTCACACGGCTCCGCTCCGTACACCTCGTACACAGTACAGAACTGCTACATCCATCTTGTACACACACGGCTCCGCTATGTACAACTCGTACACACACGGCTCTGCTCCGTACACCTCGTACACAGTACAACACTGCTACATCCACCTCGTACACATACGGCTCCGCTACGTACACCTCGTACACACACGGCTCCGCTACGTACACCTCGTACACAGTACAGCACTGCTACATCCACCTCGTACCCACACGGCTCCGCTCCGTACACCTCGTACTCACACGGCTCCGCTCCGTACACCTCGTACACACACGGCTCCGTACACCTCATACATACACGGCTCCGCTCCGTACACCTCTACACAGTACAGCACTGATACATCCACCTCGTACACACACGGCTCCGCTCCGTACACCTCGTACACACACGGCTCTGCTCCGTACACCTCGTACACAGTACAGCACTGCTACATCCACCTCGTAAACACATGTCTCAGCTCCGTACACCTCGTACTCACACGGCTCCGCTCCGTACACCTCGTACACACACGGCTCCGCTCCGTACACCTCATACACACACGGCTCCGCTCCGTATACCTCGCACACACATGGTTCTGCTCTGCACACCTCGTACACACACGGCTACGCGCCATACACTTTTCTCACACGGCTCTGCTACATCCAACTTGTACACACTACAGCTCTGCTACATCCACACTGTAAACCCGTCCCGACCCCACATACAAACTTACCCTCAGTCATCCAGCACCATGACAACCATCACAGCAGTCCTGCACACAAGGAGGACACTGATCATGTGACCCCTGACTCCTCTCCTCCTGTGACCTCATCACAGGTCCTGTGGGCACAGAAGAGTTCGGCATAGCAGCGTCATTGACAGCTGTGACAGGCTGAGCTGTAAAGGCAAGGAATGGGTGCATGGGGGGCGTGGCGGCTCGTCTCCCTGCAGGACATATAGTGTCCAGAGCGGGACAGCTGGTGGAGGGGGTCAGATGTGACTGTGTGAGGGATTAAGGAGAGCCGGCCGGCACCACACCACGTGTTATGAGTTCCGCTCTGCCGCCCCCTGGCTGCCGCCGCCTGAGACAACAGGCTCAACTCGCCTCATTATAGCGGCGTCCCTGACTATAGTCACCCTCTGGAGACCTTCATCTTCATAGCTGTTTGCTAATGGACCAAGCTGGCAGACAGCCACAAGCCTCACATCATCAAACCACAAGCCACATGTGACTCCCAAGCCACAGGTTATGGACCCCTGCCATATAATGAGCTTACAGCGATACCATTTTGTGATGTGATTGTTGCTTGCTAAGTACTGAGTCTCCAAACCTACTTAGCCAAGGTCTACCATATAGTCTTGTTTCGGCCTACAAGTATAGTGTGCTTGCACCTACATAATACTTCTGGGTGGTGCCTTAATTAGCAACTACTTTACAACATTATTACCAGCATTTTATATTATTAGTACCCCTCCATCTCCCAAGCCTGTTTTCGCTTTCATGACCAAGCCAAATTTTACAAATCTGACCAGTGTCACTTTATGTGGTGATAACTCTGAAATGCTTCAATGGATCCCACTGATTCTGAGATTACTTTTTGTGACATATTGTACTTCATGACAGTGGAAAAATTTTCTCGATATAACTTGCCTTTATTTGTGAAAAAAACAAACAAATTTGGCAAAAATCTCACAATTTTTAAAATGCATTTTTTATGCCCTTACAATATACAAAAAAGTTGCACTTTATCATGCTAAAACATATCAATGTGAAATATATGAAATATGAAGAACAATACTGCTTCTGCATATTAGGAAAAAAATGAGACGCTTAGCACATAATTTGGCCAATTCATGCCTGCCTATCAACCAAACCGTCTCAAAACTGATGGGTCCCTACATATCTAATATGAATACCTCTCTTAGGCTGAAGTCTGAATTCCAGGGTGAATGTGGATTTTTATTATTTTGTAATTTTTAAAAAATATTTTTTCAATTTTTGTTTTACTTTTTTTCTACTTTTTTGCCTAGTCCCTCTATGGAAATTTCACTTTTTGCAGTGTGATCGCAGTTATAAAGCATTGCAATGCATGAGCACAGCTCTTGTGAGTGCAAAATCGGCTTGATGTATCCATACAGTCAAGGTCGGGAAATCCTTCCCAACCAGGACGCATGGCTACGTCTAAGGTCGCGTAGCGTTAAAGTTTCACAATATAGCATAATACATAACACAAATATAGCAAACAAATAAGTTACAGACTGGTACATGGGGAAATAGGACCCACTTTTCCCTGACAGGGCTACCATCTGCAAGGGATGCGGAGATACTTTTTAATAAAGGTTCCGTTGGCCGGCAGACTCCCATTAGGTATGTACCGTATATGTATTTATTTTGACATAACATATAGTATTAATATTGTATAGGAGTTTCTTTTTATATGGTAATTATCAGGAATGTCACACCTACCTCATTCTATTGTGGTCCATGTAGGATAGCTATGAGAATAGGTCTACCAATTTCATATTTCTAATTAGATACGGTTTATTGGAGTTTACAAAGCTGTCGTAATTAATGAATTGCCTGTAGGAATCCCGATGGCTTAGTCATGTAAATATATTGTAACGACCCATCTATGTGACTGTCTCATATTGTATCTGTGATGCCCCAAAGAGACCTACACACAATCTATGGACAACCTCCCTCTTTATAAGTTGGCCCAACAGTCCAGATTGACCTTTTAGCCCTTATGCATTATTTCACATGCTATGGTCTCTAATTCAGCACCTAAGGGCGTGTTCACACTCAGTTTTTTTCTTTTCACAAACTCTCAAAAAAATACAAGGAATTCAAAAACCTTGAGTTTTGATTGGGTGAGTTTAAGACTTTATGCTTTGAAGATGCCTAAAAAAACCCCTCAGTGTGGATATACCTTAAACCTACACTGTGCAACATGCGTGCTTAATAGCCTTTATGACACTGTGCAACATCTGGCCTAGGCTATGTATTCAGCCTGGATCAGTAATAACTGTGCACAGTACGTCTTATGTATCAAGTTACCATTTCCATTGCACGTTCCCTGAAGATATTTACATTTAGAATAAGAATAACGAAGGATTGGGCTTGTTGGATTTCAACATGTCTGATTCCACTATTATCTTGGAGGAAAACTTCCCTAGACCTGAGAGAGGCTTATATTCTTCTTTTCTATTTGGACAATTTAATGGTTTATTTTTGGGGAGGAAACGAGGGTGCTCATGTACTGTATGTGGTCAACTCTACGACAGTTGGCCTTGGGTCTCTGTCCCGCTATTGCTTGGCACTACAATAGTTATCGGTATTGATCATTGAACATAGTAGAGCCATAAATATGTCCCAGCATTTAGGTTTCCGGTCAGAAATAGGCATTGGATTTTACTATTGAAATTCAACAATGACAGTTTTTTCATTATCTGAAACTTCCACTACGCACGGTTTCAGTTTCCATATGGATTTTTACTAGTGTTTGACCGTGTCTCTTACTGGAATTCTAAGCTTATTTTATCTTTCAGCATCAAGTTACTCTACTAATCTCTCTCGTAGAGTAACCTAAACCGCAGAGATGTCACTATAGTATGCGGACAGCGGTGTTCTCTGGTTCCCATGCAAAGACATAAGATATATGAAGATAGATGTGATCGGTCTATGATGCTAGTGTAAATTACCATTAGGTATACTGTCATCAGGTGTCTCATGTAAATACAGTTTGGCCAGTCCTAAAGGTTTCAAAAATAAAAAACCTAAAAATATATTGCACAAGATACTGCACCTGAGTATTCCTAGAAAAATAATTATATTGTACGAGGAAATCTTGTGATAACCTCTTCCTTTTCCTTTTTATACAATAGAGCCCTCCTATGTTGTAATTAAAGGGATCGGGCGATATTGTCCGTTTATATGCCCAATTAAGGAACATATACATCGTAGAGGATGGTCCGCTCTTCTTGTGCGAGAACATGAACTGCCATTAACTGGAATAGCCACCACGTAATGCTACATCCCCCCACACTCTTATCAGGTTCTTTAACCACTTAGCTAATTTTGACCTTAATAACTGGGCCAAATTTTTGAATTTTGACCAGTGTCTCTTTATGTGGTAATATCTCTGGAATGCTTCAATGGATCCCAGTGATTCTGAGACTGTTTTTTCGTTACATATTGTACTTCATGTTAGTGATAAAACTTGCTCGATATGCGTATATTTATGAAAATATCTAAAATTTTACAATTTGAAAGTTTAGCAATTTTCAAACTTTTCATTTTTATGCCCTTAAATCAGATAGTTATGTCACATAAAATAGTTAATAAATAACATTTACCAAATGTCTATGTTACATCAGCACAATTTTTGAAACATAATTTTTTTGTTAGAAAGTTAGAAGGGTTCAAAGATGATCAGCAATTTCTAATTTTTTCAACAAAATTTACAAAACCATTTTTTAGGCACCACATCACATTTGACGGGTCTATATGATTGAAAATACCCCAAAGTAACACCATTCTAAAAACTGCACCCCTCAAGGTGTTCAAAACTACACACAAGAAGTTTTTTAACCCTTCAGGTTCTTCACAGGAATTAATGGAATGTGGAAGGAAAAAATTAACATTTTACTTTTTTCACAAAGGGTAACAGGAGAAAATGGACCCCAAAATTTGTTGTGTAATTTATCCTGAGTACGCTGATACCCAATATGTGGGAGTAAACTCCTGATTGGGTGCACGGCAGGGCTTAGAAGAGAATGAGCTCATTTTGACTTTTCGAACGCAAAAGTACCTGGGATCAAGAGCGGACGCCATGTCGTGTTTGGAGAGCTCCTGATGTGCCTAAACAGTGGAAACCCCCCACAAGTGACACCATTTTGGAAACTACACACCTCAAGGATTTTATCCAGCGGTATAGTGAGCATTTTGAACCCACAAGTACCACACAGAATTTGATAGCATAAGGTTGTCACATTGAAAAAGTTAAGTTTTTTTCACAAAAATCTTGATTTAGCCCCAAATTTCTCACTTTTGCAAGAGGTAACACCAAAAATTTGTCCCCACATTTTGTTAGCCCCTTTGTTATGAGAGTGGCGATACCCTATATATTGCTAAAAAGTTTTGTTTAGAAAAACAGCAGGGCTCAGGACTGAAGGAGCCATATTTGAATTTTGGAACACAAATTTGCTGAAATAGATTGCGGGCGACATGTCACATTTGCAGGTCCCATAAGGAGATTTTATCCAGGGGTATTGTGAGGATTTTGAACCCAAACGTACTACACAGAATTTGATAACATTAGGTTGTCATACTGATTATGTTGTCATTATTGTTGAGCGCAAGTGCTCGCTACTCGAGTTTGCATTGGGTGCTCGGGTTTGGATGAAGTATCTCGAGTGACAAGCTCGAGTGTCTTCCCTGCATTTTTTTGCGGCTGATAGACACCAAAAATAAAACTTTTGGGGATTGTCCATGTATGGCAGGCAATTCCTACATGTTTTTTGGTGGTCTAATAGCGGCGAAACATGCAGGGCAGAGACTCGAGCATCTCACTCGAGCTCCCATGATACTCGGTGCATACCCGAGCACCTGATGCAAACTCGATTAGTGAGCCCTTTTGCTCAACACTAGTCATATCGTCATAGTTTTTTTAATTTTGAAAAAACACTAAGCCTAAGCCCAACCCTAACCTCAACCCTAACCCTTAGCCCAACCCTAACATGCCCTGGCATACAAATTATTGGCTTTTTATCACTGCAATAGGGTCTATCACAGTGATCAAAATGAGCCAATGGAAAAATACTTTTGCTGCTGCCAGGTGCCAGTCGGCAGATCTGGGGAAGGAATTTTTTTCGGGAAGATGATGCCAAGGGCCTGGGAACAGTGAACAAGGTCCAGGAAATGGCTGAGGTACCAGGAGGGAGTGGGGGCGGGGCTCAGGGGCATCATGTCTCTGTCCTCTGACATCTATATTACGTCAAAAGAGAGATGAATGATTTTTATAGCAGGCATACCTTTTTTATAATCCTTTGTTCATGGTGCACAACATAATCAAGAAGTTTACAACTCATGGCACTGTAGCTAATCACCTTGGACGATGACGGCAGAGAAAAATTGATGAAAGGTTGCAACACAGGATAGTCCAGATAATAGATAAGCAGCCCAAATCAAGTTCCAAAGAAATCCAAGCTGTCCTGCAGGCTCAGGGTGCATCAGTGTCAGTGCGAACTATCTGTCAACATTTGAATTAAATTAAACACTATGGTAAGAAACCCACGAGGACCTGATTTCTGACACAGAGACATAAAAAAAACTAGACTGCAGTTTGTCAAAATGTACGTGAGTAAGCCAAAATCCTTGAGGGAAAGTGTCTTGTGAACAGATGAAACCGAAAAAGTAATAAGGTCTGCAAAGAAAAGAACACAGTACCTACAGTCAAATATGGTGGAAATTCAAAGATGTTTTGGCCATGTTTTGCTACCTCTGGCACTGGGTGCCTTGATTGTGTGCAAGGCATCATGAAATCTGAAGATTACTAAAGATTTTTGGAATGCAATGTAGTGCCCAGTGTCAGAAAGCTGGGTTTGTGTCTTAGGTCATGGGTCTTCCAGCAGGACAATGAGCCCAAACATACTGCAAGAAGCACCCAGAAATGGATGGAAACAAAGCACCTGTGAGTTCTTAAGTGGCCAGCAATAGGTCCGGATCTAAATCCCATTGGACTCCCGTGAAGACACTGAAGAGTTTTTAAAATTGCTTTTGGTAGAAGGCAACCTTCAAATATGAGAGACCTGGAGCAGTTTGCAAAAGAAGAGTGGCCCAAAATTCCAGTTGAAAGGTGCAATAACCTTGTTGATGGTTATAGGAAGCGACTGATTGTAGCTATTTATTCCTAAGGATGTGCAACCAATTATTATATTGAGGGTGCCAACATTTTGTTCTGCCCATTTTGGGGTTTAGTGTGAAATTATGATCAATTTGCCTCTTTTCTCTCTTTTTTGTGTTGTCCAATTCTCACAAAAGAAATAAACATGTGTAAGCAAAACATGTATGATTGCAATAATTTTCTGGGAGAAATACTTTGTTTTCTGGAACAATTTCAAGGGTGCGAACACTTTTGGCCATGAATGTACATGTCTAGGATTAGTATTAGCATCTCTTACTATAAGCTGCTAAGTTTTCCACTTTATGTTTACTACTCCTTATTTTATACTGAGTAATTCTACAATTGAGGAAATGGTGATCCAGCTTTACACTAATATGATGAATGTTACAATATTATTTTTCTACAATCCGTTTGTAACTGCAATGATCATTGGTATACTGTAATTTAGCTGGTGATGTACATTTGGAAACGTTAACTCCTTGCTTGGATTTTAAGTAGCTGCCATAGACGTCAATGGAGAGGATCGTGCAAATTTGCAGCCTCTTTTAAACTCTGCTGGGAAAGTGGTTGTTGTGAATCAATGAAAGGAGTCACAGAATCTCTGTTCTTCCAATAGGTGAGGCTCTTTGAGTTGAGACCACATCTATCAGTCGTTAATGATCAATTATTTCTGTTCAGATGATTTATTATTGGAATAATATGGATAACTTTTTTCATGGCACGACACGACTTGTTTTTTTCTTTTTTTTTTTTACCAAGATAAATGGGCCACATTAGGAGTGAGCCGCCAAATTCCAACTCGATAGGCATAAAAAAACCTTCTGCTGGACAGAGAATGCAACAACTATTAAATGGTTTGCTTCATTAAATACATTTGGCGCCAATCTCTCCACTCTGCAATTTGATTGGAGTAATATATACCATTGGTAAGAAATGGGGCAGTTCTATTATTAATTCTCACATGCAACATTCAGAGTGTCTGGCACAGATATATCCAAAATTATCATCCATAGATGCCCCCAAAGGTTCTGTCTTCTCCGACAGCTCCACAGAGGGTTCTCTTTGCCCCATAAAGCCAAACCTGTGTGACTGTTCGAGGTCCTCTCTGGTTCTGAAGCTTGAAGATCTCGTCTTCATGTCAGATGTCCGGATCTACTGTTGGCACTGACGTCTGTTACAATGAAGGGATTTGGCAGGTTGACAACAACGAATAAGATGCACCTTCTTGCCTGTATTTTCTTCAAGCGGTATGTCAAAATTTTAACAATCAAGGGAATATTATGAAGGGGTCTTTTTCTTCTATGTCAACTTTGATAATCTATATATAAGCAATCATCACAAGGAACCGAGAAGAAACAAAAGCCCCATAATGTATTAAATTCTAGGAGCACAAAATGGTATGTCACACATAAGCAAAGCAGAAACCAATGTCACAACTAGGTCATTGTGTTCCAATGTTGTACTTCAAAGGTCACCATTGCAATCTGTCTACACGTTCCTCCAGTCCATGGTATCTCATCTGAGACTGCCAATTAGCACAATCTGAAATGAGACATGGTCACCTGATTCACGTCAAATGAGCTGACATCACCAACTAATTTCACACTTTGTGCTTGGAAGATGGCAGTGATGACTCTCAGCCACTCTCGCAATTACACGAAAAGAGACTTTTTATATGAGGAAGCTCATAAGAAATTTAACCCTCTCTGAGCCGGATGAGTGAGCACATTTCTTGTTAGGCAGCGCAAAAATATCTTGTTTAATCGGCGCGTTATTCCATTAAGGCAGGACTACATGAAAGCAGCCATCACACAAAGTTTTGTGACCTGCGCCAATGTGCACTGGTGCATACAATCAGAAAATATTAAGTCACACATGTTTGGAACAATGCGACTATCCCAAAGGGAAGCATTTTCAGGCAACTTTTCCAGATCATTGCCCATTAAAATGTCAGGAGTTCTCCATAGGCAGGAAAGGTTTCTGGCCATTTAATGTCATTTACTCCCTTAGCATTTCCTTTTTTTTTAACAAAACAACTAAACAAGAAGGAAAAAAAATGTAAAAATGAAACGGCACAGATCGGAGGATGAATAAAACTGAATTAATATAGTTCACATATGAACGATCAGCCAACTGTGAGATGGAAAACGAAAGCTCAACTAAGTGCGTATTAGAAAATGAAAGAACTGCATGTGCCCGATAAGGCCTCATTCAGACCACCGTTACTCACAGATGTGTTTTATATGTGTTTTTCACAGTTAGAGCACGTACCCAATGTAGCCTATGGGGCTATACATAAGTCTACATTTTTTTTTGCAAAAGAAGTGTTTACAAAAAAAATATGGATATTTGTCCGCATTTGAGTCACAGTCAAGTGAATGCCATCAATGTGTCATGCAAATTCTGTCAGTTTTTTTTTACTATTTAATGAGTAGGAAAAGCTTAAAATTTGATAGATGTCACATTAAGGCCGGGGTCACACTGGCGAGAAACCGAGTCTCACACCTCAATACCGCCGGCACTGGAGACTGGAGTGTGTGGCTGCATGTATTTCTATGCAGCTGAACGCTCTGGTCCAAGTGCCGGCGGCAGTGCCGGGTATTGATGCAAGAGACTCGCGCGCGAGTTTCTTGCATTGCACTCACCAGTGTGACCCCGGACTAATGGTGAAAATGGACATATGCGCCAAAAATTAATGAAAAATCAGATTCTACACATTGATGAAAAAAATTCAAGATTTTTCTCATATGTTTAAAAAATGAATGAGATATAATTTTTAAGCTTAGCTGAATGCTCCTCTTGAAGAGGCTGTTCGGTTTTAGAAAACTATCGCTTCTTTTTTACAGCAAAATCTCCATAGCCGTCCATGAGTTGAGTCTAGTATTATGGTTTAGTGGAAATGCCTGAACTGCAATACAACTCCCAGCGTGTGGTCAGTGTGGCACGGTTTTTCAGGAAAGCATTAATGTTTTTCTAATTCTGAACAAACTTTTTATAAAAAAATCAGCCTGTGATATTTAGGGCCAAGATTTCTTCTACCCCAGATAACTATGCAGAGGCCTTTTGTGATTTCACTTTTCTTGGAGGGCCAGATATCCCCCATTATTGCATATTGGTCATATTGAAGAAAATCCTTCACCAGGTTTTTGCTTTTGCATCAAAGTGCAGCATGATGTAGGGGTAAAAACGATGTATCACTTAGTTCACTGGGTGCAGCAGTTGTGATAGTAAGCCGCCCGCCAGGGCTGTGGGGTACTCGGCACCGAGCTCGTTCACTTCTATGGGGGATGTCACGGTAGCTGCAGCTCGGTCCGTGGCCCTGGGGCTCACCTTAAATGTGGGATATTTACAGGGGATTAAAGTGTTTGTAGAATGTTCGTGACGCCACCTGTGGTTCCTGGTCAGGGTGACCAGCGCTGCTGTATAGGTCCACTGAAGGGTTGGTATTAGGCAGCAAGGTGTTAAGCCTTCCACAGGTAAGGCTGGGGACCTTCAGGGTAGTTAAGCTGTGTAGGGGTGCAGGATGGAGGAGGGGAGTTCGGCCGCAGGAGTAATAATGGGAACACACACACAATAGTCTCTTTCTGTACCTTTACTGATGGAATTGCAGGCACATCCCGGGATACTGGCAGGGTGAAGGATGCACGTCCAGTTCTTCCCACTGAGTAGGTGTAGGGCCTCCTTACTCCTGTAATGTGAGTCTCTGACCTGTATGAAACGAGGCCTAACTCTGTCTTCAACTTTACACCCGGCTGACTTTGTGTAGGACCTTCTATTGGAAAGAACACAGTCTCTAATGGTTGGCCGACCAGACTCCTGTCCTCCTGACCCAGTTACGTATCAACACTTATGGGCTCCTGCGTCTTGTAGTCCCGCAGGGTCTCTGGTATCTCCAGCCTAGTCAGAACTGAGGTAACCGAGTGCAGTTCTGTGAGCAAGTGTGCCGACGCTTTGAGAGCGGTGAAGAAGGAGAAGAAGCAGTCCACCATCTGCTAGTGTGTGATAGTGTGAGGGTCGAGTAGGACGAAAGGCGAGTGGATAAGAAGAGAGTAACAGAGGTGGAAATAGCATTGATAGCTTACCTCTACTCTGATTTACCGGACACCGGGTCCGAGCTTGCTGGATCCTTCATGACTAGCAGGAGATACCAGAGACCCTGCGGGACTACAAGTCGCAGGAGCCCATAAGTGTTGATACGTAACTGGGTCAGGAGGACAGGAGTCTGGTCGGCCAAATAATAGAAGTCAATGGAACCGGATCAGACTTTTGTGCAATCCGTCAAAAGTCTGATCCGGATTCTGGAAATCAGGGTCTACTACTACTACTACTATACTACTACTACTACTACTACTACATTTTCCAGTGTCTCCGGGCATCCAAAACCCTCTTTTTCTGGGTTCAAAAGTTCAGGTCGGATCCAGCAAAAAAAACGGGTCCGTTGCATCAGTTTTTTTATTTCAGCGCCGGATCCGTCCCTTCAGGTGTTCGACGGATCATGCCTGATACAAAAGAATGGATGTGTGAAATAGGCCTAAGTATTTGCTGCAGAAATTTTAGCATCATTTCTGCATTTATATGTGCAATGTGTAAGCGCACGTTCACACTGTGAACACACATTTAACCAACAAAACTCAAGAAAAAAAACAAAATGAGCATTTACCCTTGTCGTCACTGCTTGTCTCGTTAACCCTTTCCTCCTGGGAATGTGGTACCAGAGAGAATAAGACACAGACACAGAGTATGCGTCAATAAACTCTGCCCTTTATTGCTGGATACGGGATTTATATACATCCCTGAAGCAGGAAGCGGAATTACCATATATGGCGGTTAATACAACTTATCACTAAAACACGTAGAATACTGATTTTAACCGAAAACTCCATTCTTGCCCTTGTCTCCCAGAACTACTCAGGCGGGCGGGGGTGTATTGACTAAAATGAGGAACATCTTATCTTGACTTCTGGTACTCATCAGCCTGTCTAAAAGAAAACAAGGCCACTGAGTTAAAAAAAAAAGAAAAAATGCTAGTTCAGCTCTAACATTCCCTCCTTTTGTTCCTTCATTTGATCAATACACGTCAAACAGATTTAAAAAACTAAATAGATAGCAAGACATATCAATAAAATCTGTAGGCCAGCTTGTATCACCCCAGTCAGCCAACCCCCTATACCTTTGAACCAATTTGCGGGGTTAAGAAAGGAGAAAGTGTTTGCCCACCATGAATCTTGATTCTTCAGATTTGCCTCATCATATAGTTTCCTTAACTTTATGACATCCTCTAGCTTATGTTTAAGGGTTAAAACACTAGAATTATCAATATAATGACAACATGCAGGTCCAATAATCTGGCACATCCCTCCTTGAGCTGCAGTCAGGTAATCTAACACGAGGGTATGTTGGTTAGTAACAATAATTAACTGGTTCTGTACTGCAAGGGACCCATTGATGATATCTAAAATATCCCATATTTGATCATCTAGGTAATCTGTGGATTCTACCAACTTATCCCATGTCTGAGCTATCATTGGGTAGATAAATAATGCACTGAAAAATTTATTTGCTATCCCCATCTCCACTATATGTGGTCTCCCATTTGGGCAAGGTCTATTGTCTGCAGATAGTTTATGTAGTGTATGTTTTGGAATAGATAATGGATCTAATCTGTCCGGAGTGATGAGATAGGTGGCTGGTGTCAATCTAGCTAGGGTGCATTTCCCGGTGACTCCTACTGGAAGCCACTTAAATGCCTTGTCCCCACATACCCAATACATTGATGGTGGAAGGTTCCATATAGCTGAATGCTGTAATACTAATCGGTGTGCCAAATCTATAAACTTTGAAATATTACTCATCATGCACCATCCGGGTTTTTGTCCTAGTGGGGAGCAGTATCCCGCGGTAGGTTCTCCGCAGGAGGGAGTGTTCTTCTGATACCCTTCATCTTTATTACACCTCAGGTTTCCTGGTTTGTTAGCACAAGTTTCATCATTACCATTTTCAAAGAAAACATTATTTTTCCATCTATCAGTGTGTAGGTATCGCTCCAATAGGGAGGGCTTGAAAGCATCTGAGCTTCCTGAAGTGACCCCAAAACTTATTTTTAACCCCTGTGTCGGTATTTCTCCCAAAAAGGTTATGCTAGTTCTATTTCTGGGTACCCATGCCCCACCTTTAAAAGATAGATACAGTCTTGGAATTATCTGTCCTGTTAGATTTCCCTGCCACCATGGAAAATCAGTCCAACCCACTACCGGTATTCCTACCGTGGTGTTCCAAAGTTTTTGAGTGGCATTGTTGCTTAATGTGTCTGAACAGTTACCCCAAGAGTTAATTTCTTCCCACGAGACTGGGACTGCAAGAAATGGTAGACTGGTGGATGTCACCGGCGCGTGTGTACAAATCCAACAGTTTGCAACAGTTTGGTTTTGTTCTTTCAGTCCATCCACTAAAGCTAAGTGGTGTCTAATGAACCTGTTATCATCCCCATCTACACGGCTAAGTCTGTTCCAAGCATCCGTTACTGTAAGGATGCAAGCAAATGTCATTAGTAGCATCATTCCTCTTCTGGAGGCTCTCCAAGGATCTTCTTATAATGCGATGCGTGGATCCAAGTTTCCTTGCCTTGTAGCTTGACTGCGGTACTTGTCGTCATTAGAACTTGAAAAGGTCCATCAAATCTCGGATCCAGACTCTTTCTCACGTGTCTTTTAATGACTACCCAGTCTCCGGGCTGCAGGCTGTGACTCCCAGGATCCTGGTTCGGATCTGGAAGAGAACTGAAGACATTATCATGTACTTTCTTAAGTCTTTTATGCAAATCCCTTACATATGAGCTTAATACATGGTTACTCATTTCCAGTGCTTGGGGAAAGAAACATCCTAAGCTAGGCACTTTGCCAAATAGTACTTCATACGGAGAAAGTCCAGTTCTCCTATTTGGAGTATACCTTACTGAATATAGGGCTAAGGGTAAACATTCAGGCCAAGATTTCCTTGTTTCAGCCATGGCCTTTTGGATTTTTAGTTTCAATGTCCCATTTAGTCTTTCTACTTTTCCACTGCTTTGTGGATGGTATGGGATGTGGAAAGCTTGTTGAATTCCTAGAGCTGTCAAAACTTCATTCATTATTTCACCTGTGAAATGTGTACCTCTGTCACTTTCGATCACCTCTGGTACTCCATACCTGCACACCACCTCTGCAAGCAGCTTCTTTGCGGTTGTCGCAGCCTTGGCAATCGGGAACGCCTCCGGCCATCCTGAGAATAAATCAATACAGACCAACACATACTCCCATGACCCTGATTTTGGCAGCTGAATATAATCAATCTGCAGTCTCTGGAAAGGATAGAGGGTTCGAGGGGCGTGTTTGGGTGGTGTCTTGACTACCCTTCCCTGATTATGTGTAGCACATACCATGCATCCCTGGATCAAGCCTTCTATACAGGTGGAAAAGCCTGGTGCCACCCAATGCTTCTGCATCACACTCATCACAGCAGTTTTGGACTGGTGGGTTGGCCCATGTAACATCTGGGCGACCGCAGGGTACAACGCCCTTGGAAGGCATCGACGCATCCCTCTTCCCCATACCCCATTTGCTTCATTCAGACATGCACCTTCTTTTTCCCACTTTTCTACTTCCTCCTGGTGCACCTGAGCCAGCATCTGAGATAAGGCATCCTCCAAAACAAAGGGATTTTTGGGAGCGCTTACCTGGTGCATCGTTACCCCTTGGAGTGGTCTACTGGCTGCTGTTTTTGCTGCTGCATCGGCCATTGCGTTTCCTTTACTCACCTGATCAGTGCGTCTGGTATGTGCTTTAACTTTTATGACAGCTACCTCTTTTGGTAATTGTAATGCATCAATTAACTGCTGGACTGCGTCAGCATTTTTAATGGGATGTCCTGCTGCCGTCAGGAATCCTCTAGATTTCCAAATTGGACCAAAATCATGAGCTATACCGAATGCGTATCTAGAATCTGTGTAGATGTTAACAATTCTACCTTCAGCTATCTTACAGGCCTCGGTCAGAGCCTTAAGTTCAGCCTCCTGGGCTGACTGATGTGGGAGCATTGGTTCTGCCTTGATTACCGCATTCAGGGAGACGATGGCATACCCAGTGTGGAAGGTACCTGAGTCATCTTGGTGGCGAGATCCATCTACAAAAAATTCAAAATCAGCATTAGGTCTTTCAGTTTCAAACACTGTGGGTAGGCCTGCTGTTTCCTGTGCCATAAGCTGAACACATAGAGATAGAGATATAGCAAATAAACTCAGAACTCAACTTCAGTAGAGTGATGATTTTTAATCGTGTCCACAGTAATAACAGAAACGTTTCGGTCCTGAACTTGGACCTTCATCAGTCACATGGACTACTGTGAGTAGGTGGACCCAGCAAAAAGAGGGGCTATGCCCGGAATATCAGGTTTAAATTCTGTTCAATATAGGTGATCAAATATGGCAGCGGTTACCTGGGGGGTCCCGGTGGAGCAAAAATGTGCCTGAGGTGGACGCGGTATCCGCCGCTAGTCCGTGCATGTGAACACAATCATGAGGAATCTCCTCTCTTGGATCTTCTTTGTACAATACCGTACCTGACCCCTCCTTTAGATCCGAGAGAGGTAACAATGTGGCAGGATTAAGTGTGGTACATCTCTGCAGAGAAACATTTGGAGGCATTAAAAGTGCACATTGTAATAGAAGGTGACGTGCAGCTGAAAGATGTGCCGGCTGCACCTGGTTCAGTATGGTGTATACATCATGAGGTGTAAGTACTGTAAGTGGGTGATCAAGAACAATGTCTGACGATTTGTGGAGCAATAGTCCTACAGCATGTAATGCCCGTACACAGGACTGGGCACCTCTAGCCACTACATCTAGTCTTCCACTGAAATAGGCTACTGGCCTTTGATTGTCACCATGTAACTGGGTCAATACCCCTGCTGCGTGTCCCTGCTGTTTGTGGAGATACAGGGTGAATGGTAGTTCGTAGTTGGGGGTTCCTAGCGCTGGAGCTGCCACAATCCTGTTTTTGAGAGAATAAAAACAGTCTATACCTTCAGGAGTTAGTTTAAAAAGGCACCATGGTGATACAGTCATAGAGAGGTTGCATGAGGATTGACACAGCATGTATCCACTGTCTGCAGTAGGAAACCAGTCCAAGAAATGTCCTAAGAGCGGCAACATTAACAGGAATAGGAAAATTCTGTACAGCTTCTTTGCGAGCGCTGGTCAGATGTCGCGCCGCCGGTGTAATGCAATGTCCCAAAAAGATAACTGAAGATTTACAAAACTGAAGTTTATCCTTTGACGCTTTACATCCAGCTTGGTACAGAAACAACATGAGTGATATTGTTGCAGTGTGACATTGTTTCCTGGAGGGGGCACAAATCAGTAAATCATCAACATATTGCAGAACAACTACTTTTGGCATTTTCCATTTTTCCAGTATCTCTTGCATACTGGCAATATACATAGTGGGTGAATTCTGGGCACCCTGGGGCAATACTGTCCAAGTATACTGATTCCCTTGAAATGTAAAAGCAAACAAATACTGGCATTCAGGGTGCAATGGGACGCTAAAAAATGCGTTTGCCAAGTCAATCACTGAAAAACAAAGAGCACTAGCTGGGATCTGAGACAGAAGGGTGTGAGGATTTGGAACAACTGGTGTGAGGAGCTCTGTAGCTTTGTTCACTAGCCGAAGATCATGGACCATTCTGTACGCTGCTGGCTGCCCCGGTGCTGTTTACTTTTTAACTGGGAACAGAGGGGTGTTACAAGGGGACTGGGTCTTAACTAAAACACCACTTGCTACCAGTTTCTGTACCTGCTGAGCTATAGCCGACTCTTGAGCCGAACTAAGAGGATACTGTCTCTGTTGGGGCAGGATTGCACCTGGCTTTAATTTGACCATGACTGGCTGCACCCTTAGTCTGCCCACATCTGTTTTATCTGAAGCCCAGAAATCATGCGGTATCACACCTTCTAACATTGAAGGAAATTCATTTGTGTCCTCTATGCTGGCAACATCTAGTGACATGATTTTACAAAGAGTGCTTGGCTTCAATCCTGGTGTCATAGTGACAGTCCCATCAGGATGATACTCAATATGTGCTTGTAATTGAGACAATACATCACATCCTAAAAGATTACATTGACCCCGCGGTGATACCATTAACTGTGTGTGTACAGTGTTCCTTGAATTTGCAGGGGAATCTTTTTAGTGACGGGATAGATGGAGAGTTGTAAGGAGTCGCTATAACATGGTGGGAGAAATCACTCTTCCCAAATGGCCAGTCCTCTTCTGTAATTACTGAATTGTCTGCCCCCATGTCCACTTGGAACTCAACCTCATGTCCCCCTGGTAGGTTCACCTGCACTGTGCAATTAGGAGTGGGGGGTAAGGAGACAAGAGGGTTCATGTGCAAGCTACCATTATCCTATGGGAGCGGCCCTAATTGGTCTTGGGGGCCTCTTGCAGGCGGGTCATTTGGATATGGATTAGTTGGACAGGCTGGATATGGATTAGTTCTGCAATCTCTCCTGAAATGTCCTGGTTTTCTGCACACGTAGCACAATTTCTGTCCATCTCCTGGCACACGTCTCCCCTCCCTGTTGTTTTCAGGACAAGTACCTACAGCATGTAACCTTGCACCTCTCTTTGCTTGCGCGAAATCATGTTGTGCCCCCTGTGCTATTCTGGCTAGATCCTCTGCTTTAACTGACCTCCAATCTGGTCTACTTACTTTCACCTTTTCTGCCACTTCCTTTTTCAACCCATTCATATATGCACTTGCCAGTATCCTCTCACTAGTCTTGTTTTCTGGACAAAACCCATTTCTACCCAAGTTTTTCTTAGGGCCCAGAAATAATCTTTTGGCTCCTCTTCCTTTCCCTGAACTCTGTCTTCTAGTGTAACCTCCTTCTCTGCCTGTCTATCTTTACATGCTTTTTTCAACGCTTCTGTAAACAGAATCCCTGCTGCTGCGTCATTGGCTTCTGCATTATCAGGTCCGGTCCTACCAACATAACACTTGTATGTCTCATCTATCAGTCTATCGTATCTGGCTTCATCTGCCAATTTCCCTTTCATAAGTGCTTCCAGATCCTGTCTAGTTGCCTTATACGTATCCTGCATTGTAGCTAGCATTCTAGCGAATCCCATTGGTGTCTGTGAAGGGTCCGGGAGTTGCGTTATTAGAGCCAACTGCTCTGAAGGGCTCCAGGGTCTGTACAACACTGCTGTCCGGGGGGCGCCTGGAGCTGGTCCGTCCCCCTCGCCTCCCGCAGCACCCAGGGTACCAGGTACCATTACTGTCCTCATTGGAAATAGGTTGGCCGGGGAGGTCTGGGTCCACCACAACCTACACAGACATCTACCGTCAGGGGATTTTGCTGTCCACACCTGGGACAGACCCAACAGTTCGGTCCGTGGGAAGTCAGTGGGAAAGTCTGATACTGGGGTGGAGGTAACGTAGGGGGCAAACAGGAGAGTAAGTCAATCATCTCTGTTTTTGTCAGTCTGTAATGTCTGTCTCCTAATTCTTCAGTCTTTCCCTCTAAGTAATCACACGCACTCATCCACAGGTTCACTGTTTTCAACAGTCCTTTGTCTCTCAACCATCCATGATGTGAGTTAAAGAACCTTTTCCATTTATCACTGTTCAATTCTCTGTTTTCATTCATGCCTGCTTTACATAATACTTTGTCAATGCCTACCAACGCTTGCTTTCCCTCTCTGCGTACCACTAAATCTTTGGCAGTAATGCCTTCCTTGGCATTTTGGTTCCCCATTTTTGTATCTCCTCACCTAGAAGAGATTCTCCTGTCACTTAGACAATTCTGTCACCAAGACTCTGTCACCAAGACAATTCCGTCACTTAGACAATGGGCCACAAAGGTTTCTGAACCATTCCGCTGCTTGCTTGCCAAGATTTGTACGCTAACCAAATAAATAATCCGATCACACAAACACCAAGAAAAAACCACACCACAATCATTGGATCCATACTGTCATTTTTCAAAGGAGGAAAGGCAGGACTGACAATTAATCCGAGGGTCTACTGGTTCAAAGGAACCTTGAGCCAGGAACACCTGTGAATTACCTGGAAAGCCGACCGCTCGGGGAGGAGGGAGTCCACTATACAGTGATATAGATTTTCAGGTAGAATATAATAAGTATTCTTACCTCAGCGCTGTATGTATATCACCAAGAGAGAGCTCCGCTCATCCTACGTCTCCGGATCGGTCGGACTTTCTCAGAGTAGATTAACTCAAGGTCCCTGTTCGGGCGCCAGCTGTCATCACTGCTTGTCTCGTTAACCCTTTCCTCCTGGGAATGTGGTACCAGAGAGAATAAGACACAGACACAGAGTATGCATCAATAAACTCTGCCCTTTATTGCTGGATACGGGATTTATATACATCCCTGAAGCAGGAAGCGGAATTACCATATATGGCGGTTAATACAACTTATCACTAAAACACGTAGAATACTGATTTTAACCGAAAACTCCATTCTTGCCCTTGTCTCCCAGAACTACTCAGGCGGACGGGGTGTATTGACTAAAATGAGGAACATCTTATCTTGACTTCTGGTACTCATCAGCCTGTCTAAAAGAAAACAAGGCCTCTGAGTTAAAAAAAAAGAAAAAATGCTGGTTCAGCTCTAACACCCTGTAGTAAGTAAATAACTAAATAGTAATATTACATGTAAATAACATGGGGTAGATAGTTATCTCTATTTCGGCTGACATGAGATAAGGTTAAAATACTAGAGACAGGTTAGGACAGTCCTGATTAGGACTCCTTGTTGTGGTGGGATGACCTTTACTTTTTTTTTAAATCAAACTAGTGTTAAGAATCCTATGCTATTTACATGTACTATTACTATTTACGTACTACGGGGTATATGCTCATTTAGATTTTTTCTTGGGTTTGGTCTGTGAAATGATTACATTGAGGAGTGTGAGATGCCAGCATTGGATATAATAGTTGTGACATGTGTATAGTGTTCCCCCAGGCTTAATAATCAGAAGACGCACCAGAGATGCTCGTGAGAGGTTTGCAGGATTCTGCATTGAGCACCAATAAATCTCTTTTTCTCAATTCTTGAAAACTCATTTTTTGGATATAAATAAAACAGACGTATAGAAAAACGGATGAAAATCAGATAAAAAACAATCAATAAAATTGTTTTCACTTTGTAATCCCCCCAAAAAAAACAGATGACTGACTCAGACCTAACTTTGTAAGTCGCGAACAGAGATGAGCGAATTTGTTTGGATTTTGGCCCCGAATCTGATTTTGACATATTCGTGCCATATTCAAACACTATTCGTGCCGAATGTATGTGTTATGATCGGTTCCGAACATATTTGGTAATTTCTACTCCCATTGACTCTAATGACGTTCGGCTGTGTTCGACGAATATTGCAAAAACAATATTCGAGTCCGATCGTATTCGGAACCGAATCCGAACAAATTCGCTCATCTCTAGTCACAAAGTTATCCAAGCTCATTCATAAAAGTTGCTTATCACTCACACAGACCACTTCACCCAGGTTTATGAGATTTTCAGCATATATTTATTTTATATCTTCAGTAATTTGCTAATTATTTGAACCCCCCCCAAGAAATAGATCAATGTGAAATCAGAGACTTGCAAGAGATGTCCCAGTCAAACATCTGTTGTTGAGCTGATGACTTTGTGCTATTTGTGCCATCGTGCTCTTCTTTTTCCATTGTACTGTAGCCTCACGTACTGTTCCTATAGGTTAGGGAGTCATTTGCCTTCACTCAGAAAGCTGCAAGATCCTGGAGTGATCATTCATTGCCTCTTTCATGAGTCTTCCATGTGTTGTGACATGTAAGGACTGTACAGCATTCCCTGTCACCCTTTGCAATGTTCCATCAGATCCTTTGTCACCCTCCACAGAGTTCCATCAGATAAGTGTCATTTTGCATAGACAGCACATGTTACAAAAGATCAGTTTTAATAAGACCTCAGTGGGGTCCTGTGTCTTAATGGTGAGAAGACAGAAGCATAACGACGGAACCGAGAATATCAGAACACACTCCCGCTGGGAGGGATCAATGTCATCCTACTGAAATGTCAGCAGACAATAGCTGGTGTCTGAGAAGACTATTTCATTTGGATTGAATTGTGTCGTCTTTCCTTTCTTTCTTATGTAAAATTTTCATTGATATTTTTACATTTGTACGTCAACATTTTTCAAATATAAAAATATTGAGTGTAGAAAAATAAAAGAACATGTAATCCTAAAATCTGGTGGATATGCCAATAGTACAACCTTTACAACAGGGAATCCTACAGGTTATTATTAATAATAATAATAATAATCTTTATTTATATAGCGCCAACATATTCCGCAGCGCTTTACAGTTTAACAGTTTCAAAACACAAGTCATAAGTAACAACGTTAACAATACAATAATTAAAGCAAAATAAGCCGCCCCTGCTCGTGAGAGCTTACAATCTACCATTATTATCATGGTATTATTATGAAAATTATTATCCGGGACATGAAAAACACAGCTGCTTTTTCCCAATAAAGCACCACTCCTGTCCCATTCCCTTCAATAAGGTGGAGCTGTAATACCAGCAAAAAACATAGCAAAATGTGGCAGTTTAGGAAGAAAGCAGACAAGTTTTTCTAACACTATGCAACCCCTTAAATGTTTATTTATAAAAGGCCATCCCAAAAGCCCCGTCACACACAGCGATCTCGCTGTTGAGTCATTAGTTTTGTGACGCAACAGCGATCTCCCCTGCGATATCGCTGTGTGACACTGATCAGTGACCGGCCCCCCTGCCGGGTATCGCTGATCGTTGTCCAAAGGCCAGGACATTTCTTTGATCGTTGGTCTCCCGCTGGCCAGCACGCATCACTGCGTGTGGCAGGCAGGAGACCAGCGATCAGCTGGTAGCCAAGGTACACATCGGGTTTCCAGGCGCCGGGCGGTGCCTGGAAACCCGATGTGTACGTTGGATACCAGCGCGTTGCTGCAGGGGAGCTGGTAACCAAGGTACACATCAGGTTTCCAGGCGCCGCGAGCTGGTATCCAACTTACACTGCGGGTAACTAAGCGACGTTACCCGCAGTGTCGCTGTCCTGATTGCTGCCTGAGCTGCCTGTTTGGCAGCTCACCAGCGATCATGTAGCGACACACCAGCGATCCTGACAAGTGCATATCGTTGTCGGGATCACTGGTGTGTCGCTATGTGTGACGGGGCATGTTTCCACATTCAGTATTTGCTGTGGATTGGACGCTGCCTACAGCCGCAGTGTCTGCAGCGGCCAGATGTTATAGCATAGTAAATGGGATTTTATGAAATTTCTAGACCGCAACATGTCTATTTATCTTGCGGAGTCGCTCAGTCTCCGCAAGATAAATAGCACCATCCTATGTATAGGGTGCGGTGATTCCGCATGTGTTCAATGAATAGAGCGGGTATCTGCTTTGGATGGAGCGGGTATCTGCTGCATTAAAAGCGCTGCCAATACAGAACGTGGAATAAACAAAAAACCTGACTGGCACATCCAGACTAATGTGAACTAGGTGCAAACCAAGGGAAGCTACCCCCATGTACAACATACAAAAAAAAAAAAAAAAAAAAGGCTGCACTCAAGCATACTAAAGCATGACAACATGGAATACATGAAATTTAGAATAGCAATATGGCTTTTGAATATAAGGAAAAATTTGAGACGCTTAGTATAAACATTTGGCCAAACATTTTAAAGCCCACCAACCATCGTCAAGGTGGTCTCAATTCTGGTGAGTCCCTGACCTAATGTGAACATACCTCTATTAGGCTGATATCTGAATTTCTGGTGAATATGCACCTCTGTCAGTAATGCCTGCATTTATGGGTAAAGTTGGGACCTGGTGTAATTAAAATCACCACCTGGTGGGGGCGGAGTGCTCGGTCAGCAAGCTAACATTCAATAAACAAAAAAACCTGACTGGCACATCCAGACTAATGTGAACTAGGTGCAAACCAAGGGTAGCTACCCCCATGTAAAACATACAAAAAAAAAAAAAAAAAAAAAGGCTGCACTCAAGCATACTAAAGCATGACAACATGGAATACATGAAATTTAGAATAGCAATATGGCTTTTGAATATAAGGAAAATTTTGAGACGCTTAGTATAAACATTTGGCCAAACATTTTAAAGCCCACCAACCATCGTCAAGGTGGTCTCAATTCTGGTGAGTCCCTGACCTAATGTGAACATACCTCTATTAGGCTGATATCTGAATTTCTGGGTGAATATGCACCTCTGTCAGTAATGCCTGCATTTATGGGTAAAGTTGGGACCTGGTGTAATTAAAATCACCACCTGGTGGGGAAGGAGTGGAAACATACCCTTAAAACATTTTCATGTGGTACATACAAGACAATGCATAAAACACAATTTTCATTCGTTGTATGGCAAATACAAAGAGACTATGTGGCTCAGGGGCGGATATACCATTGGTGCAACCTGTGCAGGTGACACACCCACCAGGGCCGTGGGGTACTCGGAACCAGGTCGGGCAGTTCTTTGGGGAAATCACGGGGGCCGTGACCCGACGTCGTGGCCCTGGCTGTGCCGTAAAAAATGGGGAATATGTCTATGGGATTTAACGTGATGCCACCTGTGGTGTTCGGCAACAGATGGCCGATGCTTCTAAAGGAGACCGCTGGAGCTGATGATGACACAGCTGGGATGGTCCTGCTACCCACAGGTGGAGCGGGGCCCCAGGGCTACCAGTTCTGTTTATGTCAGGCTTTGTGGACGTTGGGGTGCAGGACTGAGGGTGCAAGAAATGACTGGAAGACATGAGGACTGTAGTTTCATTTACCTTTACTTGATGGTTCAAGATGCAAACCAGGGCACTGATAACAGATGGTAATGGAGATCCAGGCAGCCTGGAAGCAATTTAGGATCCACTCAGTCAGGTGAGTTTGGAGGCCTTCCTATTGCGCTGTCCTCTGAGGCCCTTGCTGCCTAAAGCTATGCCCAGGCCTCTGTTCTCTCTCGTCCTTAAGTCCTTGTCCGTATGGCACACAGCTCGATCCTATCAACGGTAGCGCTCCTTGTGGCAGTTCCGGGCTCTCATATGCTCCTGTGCCGCCGGGTATTAGATGGGGCCAGGAGACCTGCAGTCCCCTGAACTCCGGATTCAGCTGCCGGGAATTCAGTACCCACACAACCACGAACTCCGGCATCCGGTTTCTAGCGCTTAACTCTGGGGTGAGCTTGGTTACAACTCCACTCCCCCAGTTCTCCTACACTTCTCTCCTCTTCTCTCACTCTCTCCGACTCCACCGAACCACGCCTCCAGGCCAGAACTTATAGGGAAGCTGTTAGAGCTCCCCCTTCTGGTCTGGAGTCAGGAAAAGTGATGGATGCTGGAGTTACCTGGTAAGGGGACCCCTCCTTGCTTCCAGGCATGACATCACCCCCTGTGAGGGAGGCAATGCCACTGTGGCAACCGGACTCCTGGGGTGCCACACAGGCGCACAGGGGCCCAACATATAAGGGGGTCCATTTACACCTCCAAAGCAGGTAAAATTGTGCATTATGATATCCTATAGGACTGCAAAGAGCCCATATATTGTTCTTGCACAGGGGCCCTCTTCTGTCTGTGTCCACCAGTGATGTGGCTCCTCTTTAAAAAGCCACATGGCCACCATGCACTGCACTACAGGCTGTCTGATCATGGTTGTGATGTAATGAGCCCTTAGCGTCTAAGAATATGAACCCATACTTTGCACGTTGAAGGGTTGACCCTTTTCCAAACACGTTTTCACGTCTGCTCAGCTGTCTGTCTTGCTGGGTCCATTGCTGAGTTTTCACCCTTGCCTAGGTGACTGTTGTTTGTCTGTAGAGGTGACATCACCAGGGGTGTTACTATAGAGGTGCAGGGGTTTTAGTCGTACCCGGGACCTAGAACCTGAAGGCCAATATTACTAAAAATCCATGAAATCTGGAACATGTCAATTTCTCTTGACAGTATGCTGAGTTTTTTGTGTGGAATTTCCCCATAGACTTGCATTAGGTGCGAAAATTCTGCACGTACAAAACGCACGTGTGTTAAGTGTGTTTCCAAGGTGGAAATGTATCACAAATGCATGTAAGCTGCACATGACTATATGAATAATGTTTTGTTAAAGCGAAATACCAGGAAGTATCAAAAACAATGGAGCTTTATTTAAAGTATTGCAGACCAACAAGAGACAAAAACGCAATAAAAACATGTTAAAAACCGCACACAAAACCACAAAAAAAACGCAAGTAGCCTAATTTAAATAATAGGTGCAGAAATTCAGCAGGATCATAAACTCACCAAAAGCTCATCGTGGGAATGTAGTCTAATAACTATGGTGAAAGTCATGAAAGACAGTTTTTTGGCACAAATTACGCCAGAATTTTGGCATACTTGATTTGTTAAATGTGCCCCGTTGGGTTATCACAGTAGAATGTACCTTATTAATGCAAGAAAACAAACATTGTGAAATTACGATAAGACATTATCTTGGTGGAGTAAAGCCAATGCAGAAAACCTAGTAAAGCTCACAAACGATTATAAAATGATCATTACAGAGGAAAACTATAAAAGCACACAAATACATATCATTGTGATGTAATTACGCTAGTATGCAACAATGAAACATAAGTCCCTACCCCACATAAGAGGCTGGAACTGTCCTTACCCTATGACCTGCGTTTGTGTTACTCTGCTACTAAAAATAATTTTTTAATGTAATATTTTTCTAATAAAATGATCAATCTTTAAAAAAGCTTTGGTTCCAGCCTCATATGTGGGGTAGGGACTTATGTTTCATGTTATATTGAGCTTTGTATAATAGGTGTATATTCCAATTGGGATTTTTTCAGTAGTAGTATGCAACAATGTAGAAATAGATTCACTTGTGAAAATGCCGCAGAAAGCAGATTTTAATAAATGCTCACTATTACTGTCACGGGATACCGCGACAGAGAGGGGCCAGAAGATCGTGGCATCTGATTACACAAACTCCTGCACTTATTTGAACTGTTTCACCATTCTATTAAACAGTGCAGGTTTCCTTGCTGTTATAGCAAGGGTTAATCAATTCAGTTGCTCTCCTGGAGCTTTCCATCCTGAATTGTCTCAGCTGTTCTGAGTTGCCACTCCCCTCTGGTATATATTCTCACCACTGGCACTGGAGTTACCAGTGATAGTTCTACTTCCTGGTTTGGTGGTGAAGGAAAAAGTTCAATGTTTGGAGTTGGCGGTTGGAAAGTTTTTCTGGCGATTGATGCGTAGAGTTGGTGTTATGTTCTGCTACAAGCACTAAAGAAAGAAAGGGATATCTGTCCCTACAATAGAACTAAGCTCAATCCCTACGATGTAACGGGGAACCTGATCCTGCAATCAGACCCGCTAAAGTCCTCAGCTAGTCTGAACGAAGACCTATAGATGCGAGGAAGGGATCCCTACAAGCAAGCACTAGGGACTGGGAGAAAAGATGGACACCTCCTAACAGAAGTTGGAGCAGTAAAAAGAAAAACAAAACAACATAGAACATAGAGGTCTGAAGACCAAGCAAAACTATTTGAGTAAGGTAACAAAGCACCCGGCTAGCTTAAGAGTAGAAATTACAATGAAGTCCAGCAAAGCCAGAAGGGCGGAGCAGGACTAAATAGGCCACAAAGGTCATGTGACCAGCAAGATAGAAAAAACCTAACAGGAGAGTTCTAACAGTACCCCCCTTTCTAAGAGGATCCTCCGGATCCCCTAGGCCCAGGCTTACCCGGAAACCTCTTGTGAAACGCTCTGACAAGTCTGGACGCAGAAACATCATCCGCCCTCACCCATGAGTTATCCTCGGGTCCAAAACCCTTCCAAGCGACGAGATACTGCAAACTCCCTCTATACCGTCTAGAATTTAGGATGCGGGAAATTTCATATTCCCCGTCCTCCACCACCGGGGAACAGTGGCAGAGGCGTCTCCATCCGACACATCAGCTCTTTTCAACAGAGAAACATGAAACACCGGATTAATCTTCCAGGAGGTAGGAACCTCCAATCTAACAGCCGATTGGTTAACAACCTGAAGCACCTTAAAGGGCCCTACAAACTTGGGACCCAATTTTTTAGAAGGAATCCTCAACCTCAGATTCTTAGAGGATAACCAAACCATGTCACCAATAGCAAACAAAACCTCTTGCCGTTTCCTATCAAAGTACCTTTTAGATTTTCTGTTATCCTCCTGAAGATTACCACGCACATCCGTCCAAACTCTCTCCAAATCACCGGAAAAATTCTCCTCATCAGGCATGGCCGATACCAATTTGGAGAATGACCCGAACGACGGATGTCTCCCAGTACAACATAAAACAGGCGAACAACCAGCAGAAGAGGATGTATGGTTGTTAAGAGCGAATTCAGCAAGTGGCAGAAACTCAGACCACCCCTCTTGATTGTCTGCCACAAAACAATGCAAGAACTGCTCAACATCCTGGTTTTTCCTTTCTGTCTGGCCATTAGACTCAGGATGATATCCGGATGAAAACGACAAATGAACTCCCAACCTGTCACAAAAGGCGCGCCAAAAACGAGCCACGAACTGAGGTCCCCTATCAGAAA
Source organism: Oophaga sylvatica (assembly GCA_033576555.1). Lineage (NCBI taxonomy): Eukaryota > Metazoa > Chordata > Amphibia > Anura > Dendrobatidae > Oophaga > Oophaga sylvatica. Next base: position 61,123,786 of record JARQOD010000006.1, on the reverse strand, counting down.
CAATGTCAGTAGGAACGCCATGTAGTCTGACAATCTCCTTGACAAAGGCCTTAGCGAGAGTCTTAGCACAGGGCAGTTTGATGAAAGGAACCAAGTGACACATCTTGCACATCCACGACCACCCAGATGACAGTGAAACCCTCAGAGGGGGAAGGTCAGTAATAAAGTCCATTGCCAAATGTGTCCAAGGAGCACTAGGAACCTCCAGAGGGCAAAGCAACCCCGCAGCAGGAGTATGTGAAGACTTAGATCTAGCACACACAGTGCATTGACGCACCCACTTAATGACTTCCTTCTGCCCTCCAGGCCACCAAAAACTGCGACCCACAAGTCTCTTGGTCTCAGAGATTCAAGGATGACCTGCCAACCGAGACTCATGACACTCAACAAACAAATCTCTCCTAAACGTCCCAGGCACAAACAATCTCCCATGGGGAGTGTTAGATGGGGCATTCTCCTGTGCTTTAAGAATCTCATCTTCCAACACAGAGTCCAAAGCAGCATCACAACCCCTTCTTGTAAAATGTTCTCCTCCTCCTCAACACCAACCATGGGAGAAAAGCTGCGAGACAAAGCATCGGCTTTCACATTCTTAGTACCTGGTGTAGGGATGTGGTCTCGCTGGTGTGCGACCGGAGGTAAGCAGGAGGGCGACTCTTCCAGGTTCTTTAAGCAAGTTTATTACAACTTCATAAACTTGCCTTAAAACAGAAAAGAAAACAGCCTTCTCTGGCACAAAGTAACAAAAACAGATATAAAGTCCTGGTACTCTAACTGAGCACTCTTTCAGCAACCAGACTGGTGGTCTCCTCAGAACTCCCACACTGGAGGTTTCCACACCTCCAGCCACTCACACCTGTGGTCAGCAGCAGGCTCACTTATATACATCAGACATTCAGCTAACACAGAGCACATGACCTGTCATGTGCTCTTGTGACCTCATCACAGGTCCTCAAACCACATACAAAGGTATAGTGAAGTCTTACTATCACTACATACCTCCCCCCTCTGCCTAAAGCCGTGGCTTGGCACATTTCATTCACCGACTAGAAACTCCTTTCAGTCGTCTCCACAATCAGCCGGTCTGTCACAGTTTGCCTTAGGTCACTGAGTCCTGATCTAATTGAGGTGTCACTGCCTCTAGCTCTCATTTCAGGCCATCTATGTTCTGTCTTAGTTTCACTTCGATGACCTTCATTCTGCAGCGAACCTCTGCGCCTCTCTATACTGTGGGTTGAAGGTGACTGCCTTTTTTTTCTCAACTCTTGCAGCTGTCTGTTGGTCTGCTTCTTCTCAAGTTTTAGCTGCTCTATTCTTCCCTGGTTCACCTCCAAGAGCATCCGGATCTTCCCAAGACTTTCCACCAATGCCCTCCGACTTGGAGGTTTTCTTGTTGGCTCCCGACATCTCTGCTTCTCGTGGAGGTATTGTAGTGGCATAGCTCTTATGTCTGCCTCCCGCTTCACTGTGACTTTCCGGTGTGGCCATCTGGGTGGCGGTTCCCTTACTGGCTTTCTTTCGCCGTCGAGGCCCCTTCTTTGGTCGACCTCTCCAGTTCACTCTCTTCCCGTACGCATGGACCGGGAGAGCGCAGTCGTTCGATTTCCTGGTCTGTCGTGGATTTCCTGAGCTGTGCGTTAGCTTCCTTCTCTATCTGGAGTTTTTGGAGAATTTTCTCTTGCTCCTCTGCCCAGCATCGGTGCTCTTCTTCTCTCCGTAGAAGTTCCTGCTGATGCTTCTCCTGGGCCTCTCTGAGCATCTCCGTATCTTTCACTAGGACTTGGTTCGCCGTCAGGCACGCTGATAGTTGACCTTGGACTTTAGAGAGTTCTTTCTCCAGGTCCTTCATTCGTTGCTCAATCTCTTGTCCCCGTATCTTTTCTCGCATGACTGTCTCTTTAAGCAGCTCTATCTCATGGCCCTGCTCTCTTTTATCCAGTACATGTGGCACCATCCTTCTCCCCTTTTTTCTCTTCTTAGAGAGCATAGGCTGTCTGGCCTTCCTGCAGCCCCTGCGGTGAGAGAAGGTCTGCCACTTGTACCTGACTCCACCTTGCTGCACTCGCTTTCACTTGCGGTTAAGTTACAGTCTGCATAGGAGTCATTCCCACTCCCTCTGTCATCTTGGAACGGCAAGTCCCCACTTAACCAGGTGTCGGCCCCTATTCCTGGGGCGACCCAGTTTTCTGCGGACCTATATTTGGTCACCCCAAAGTCCTCACTTTGGTCTGAGCCACCTTTTCTTATGGCTACCAGGCACTGGGTATCTTTGACTTTAGGGGTGGCTACCTCTGTTTTACCCACCACACTATCAGCAACCACTACAGCCTCCTGCAGAGGTGGGCCTCTCTTAGGGTCATTCTGGTTCCCTTCTGAGCAATCAGCCAGTGCTTCGTCCCACACCTCCCAAAACCGTTTACAATCCTGGCTAGGGTTGAGCATTCCGATACTGCAAATATCGGGTATCGGCCGATATTGGCTGTATCGGAATTCCGATTCCGAGTTCCGATATTTTCGTCTTATCGGATACCGGAATCGGGATTGTCACTGTCACTGTCAGTGTCCGTCGGTCGGGTCTGTCAGGAGTCAGCGGCACTTACCTGTCAGAAGATCTCCGGCGGTCACGTCCTGGACTGCTTGATGGCCGCAATCTTCTTTCCCCGGCGGTCACATGCAGTTTCTCGCGATAACTGCAGTGACTGCTGGGTAATCCCGGCCGTAAAGCAGTCAGTCCGATGACGTCACCGCCGGGGAAGCAGGTAATCAGCTGTGCTGCGTCGCGATGACAGGCTCTGCCTGTCATTGCGATGTAGCAGAGTTGGATCGTCGTGGGACTGTCGTTATGGACTGCGTCGGACAGGTGGTATACTGTTGGTTTGTTTTTTTTCTTTTTTTACAGGAGATCGATGGCGTCGCAGGAATGAGAGTACAATAAAATTAATGAAAACTGTGTTGTCTCTTTTATTTCATTAAAATACTTTTTTCTTGCTGTGTCTTTTTTTTATGCATTTAATAACTTTGGGATTAATAATGGATCGGTGTCTTATTGACGCCTCTCCATTATTAACCGGGCTTATTGTCACCGTGCAATCAACGGTGACATTAACCCCTTATTACCCCGCTTGCCACCGCTACAGGGCAAGTGGGAAGAGCCGGGTAAAGTGCCACAATTGGCACATCTTTTGATGCGCCAAATGTGGGGCTGCTGTAGCCTGGTATTATCAGGCTGTTGAGGGCCAAAATCCATGGGCCTTGACAGTCTTTTAATACCAGGCCGCAGCAGTCTGCATTTTACTTGGCTGGTTAACAAAAATAGGGGGGATCCCCACGCCGTTTTTTTTTCGAGGGGATCCCCTATTTTTGTTAACCAGCCAAGCTAAGCAGACTGCTGTGGCCTGGTATTATCAGGCTTGCAAGGTCCATGGATATTGGATCCTTACCAGCCTGAAAAACCAGGCCTCAGCGGTCTGCTTCATCTTGCTGGTTAACAAAAATAGGGGGGACCCCATGCCAATTTTTTTCGAGGGGATCCCCTATTTTTGTTAATCAGCCAAGATATGCAGACTGCTGTGGCCTGGTATTATCAGGCTGGCAAGGTCCATGGATCTTGGCTCAACATTCTGAAAATCCAGGCCTCAGCGGTCTGCTTCATCTGGCTGGTTAACAAAAATAGGGGGGACCCCACGCCAATTTTTTTCGAGGGGATCCCCTATTTTTGTTAATCAGCCAAGATATGCAGACTGCTGTGGCCTGGTATTATCAGGCTGGCAAGGTCCATGGATCTTGGCTCCTTAACAGCCTGAAAATCCAGGCCTCAGCGGTCTGCTTCATCTGGCTGGTTAACAAAAATAGGGGGGACCCCACGCCAATTTTTTTCGAGGGGATCCCCTATTTTTGTTAATCAGCCAAGATATGCAGACTGCTGTGGCCTAGTATTATCAGGCTGGCAAGGTCCATGGATCTTGGCTCCTTAACAGCCTGAAAATCCAGGCCTCAGCGGTCTGCTTCATCTGGCTGGTTAACAAAAACAGGGGGACCCCACGCCATTTTTTTTTCGAAGGGAACCCCTATTTTTGTTAATCAGTTCCCTTTGACGTCACTGATTGTGTCCCTGGCTGACCTGAAGTGAAAGTGGAAAGCAATCAATTAAGCTTTCCACTTAAGGGCCCGTCTCACATAGCGATATCGCTACCGAGATCGCTGCTGAGTCACTAGTTTTGTGACGCAGCAGCGAGCTCACCAGCGATATCGCTGTGTGTGACATTCAGCGACGATCAGCCCCCCTGCCGGGTATCGCTGATCGTCGCTGAAATGTCAGGACCTTTTTTTGATCGCTGGTTTCCCTCTGACAGGCACGCATCGCTGCGTGTGACAGGCGGGAGACCAGCGATCCGCTGGTAACCAAGGTACACAGCGGGTTTCCAGGCGCGGGGCTGTGCCTAGAAACCCGCTGTGTACCTTGGATACCAGCGCCCTGATGCAGGGAGCTGGTATCCAAGGTACACAGCGGGTTTCCAAGCGCTGCGCGGTGCCTGGAAACCCGCTGTGTACCTTGGTTACCAGCGGATCGCTGGTCTCCCGCCTGTCACACGCAGCGATGCGTGCCTGTCAGAGGGAAACCAGCGATCAAAAAAAGGTCCTGACATTTCTGCGACGATCAGCGATACCCGGCAGGGGGGCTGATCGTCGCTGAATGTCACACACAGCGATATCGCTGGTGAGCTCGCTGCTGCGTCACAAAGCTTGTGACTCAGCAGCGATCTCGGTAGCGATATCGCTATGTGAGACGGGCCCTTAAGCGATGTTACCCGCAGTGTCGCTGTCCCAGATCGCTGCCTGAGCTGCCTGTTTGGCAGCTCAGCAGCGATCATGTAGCGATACACCAGCGATCCTGACAAGTGCATATCGTTGTCGGGATCGCTGGTGTATCGTTATGTGACACCCAGCCTTTACTCTCCTGTCAGGCAGGAGAGGAACTCATTCATTTGGGGTTTACTGTGAGGCTGCAGCATTAGCTGCGGTCCCTGCAGTAAACATTAACCCTTTCTGAAGGATTACACCGTGGGACCTGACTGTGCATGGGATAGGTAAGAATAATTTTGCTTTTTTATTTTATTTTTATTACAGGAAATGGTTTTTGCAGTAAAATAAAATATGGTCAAAAACATGTGTCTTTATTTCATTAAAATGATTTTTAATTAAAGTGTGTGGTGTTTTATTTTTATTTCATGCAATAGGATTAATAATTGATAGTTGTCTAATTGACAGCTCTCAATTATTAACCTGGCTTAAGGTCACCTTTCAATAGCAAGGTGGCTTTAACCCCATATTAACCCATTCGCCACCGCTACAGGGCAATGGGAATAGACGGGCAAAGTGCCAGAAAGGGCGAATCTAATTATAGATTTGTCTTTCCTGGGTGTCTGGGGGCAGATGTTAGTAGCCGGGGGGCAAAAATAATGGTCCCTCTCTGGGCTATTATTATCTGCCCCCACTCACTGGCTTTGTCTGTCTGGTTGCGAAAATAGGGCGGGAGCCCACGCATTTTTTTTCAGCAATTTTACACCTCATATATATATATACATGTCATTGAATTTGTGACACATATATATATATATTTATATTTGTAGTTCATACACTTCTACATAGTATAATAGCCGCTAATTCAATTGCCGGCTTTTGTGAAAATGCAGAACCCGACATGAAATGACACTTGGTGTACATAGGGTTAACCATGTCTTTTCATGTCCTTTGCTATCTAATTTGCACAAACAATTAAATCAGTCTATGTGTGCAAAATTTCACACCTGTAGGGGTTAATTAAAGGTGTAAATTCGTAGCAAAAAAGTCCGTTTTTTTTACAACGAATTTACACCTTTAATTAACCCCTACAGGTGTGAAATTTTGCACACATAGACTGATTTAATTGTTTGTGCAAATTAGATAGCAAAGGACATGAAAAGACATGGTTAACCCTATGTACACCAAGTGTCATTTCATGTCTGGTGACCCGACATGAAATGACACTTGGTGTACATAGGGTTAACCATGTCTTTTCATGTCCTTTGCTATCTAATTTGCACAAACAATTAAATCAGACTATGTGTGCAAAATTTCACACCTGTAGGGGTTAATTAAAGGTGTAAATTCGTAGCAAAAAAGTCCGTTTTTTTTACAACGAATTTACACCTTTAATTAACCCCTACAGGTGTGAAATTTTGCACACATAGACTGATTTAATTGTTTGTGCAAATCAGATAGCAAACGACATGAAAAGACATGGTTAACCCTATGTACACCAAGTGTCATTTCATGTCGGGTGCTTCTGTCTTTTCACTGAAGCCGGCTTTACCTGGCAATTGAATCAGAGAGGATATTTTACTATGTAGAAGTGTATAAACTATACATATATGTATATATATATGTCACAATGACATGTATATATATATATATATGTATTCTATGTGTGTATATTTAGTGTTTACAAGGAAAGAATGGGGTTTTTTTAGTTGCGATATTTTGTTCCCATAGACTTACATGGGACTTCCGGTATCGGTATCGGGTATCGCCGATATTTTAGTGATATCGGCGATACCATTCCGATTCCGATACTTTAGGATATCGGAAAGTATCGCTCAACTCTAATCCTGGCCTATTATTATAGGATATGGTAAGTCTGGGACTACAGGGACATTATGGGTAGAAATAATAGTGTCCGTCTCAACAATTACCCTGGTTACCTGATACTCCCTAGTGACCCCATGAATGCAAGGGACTTCCATCTTTTTTCCGGGAATCAGATAGACAGGGAGTGTGTCGCTCAGCAGAGTCACCTGGCTTCCTGAGTCTAGAAGTCCAGTCACACACTCTCCATTCACTATTAGAGAACAGTTCAATGCCCCCCGGTCAGATGTAAAGTCAGTACACCATTCGCGACATACACTGTTCAAACCCCGAACCCGGCAACAGTTCCTCGGCTCATCCGCCGCCACCTCTCCTCTCCTCATCGACTCAGCTTGAGACTCCGCCCCTCCGAGTGTGGCCATATTTTGCCAGGGCCCACTGGTTCCCCATTCTCGCCAGGGACCCCAGAACCCTTTCTCCACAGATCCCAAAACAGACAGAAATCCCGGCCTATAATTATAGGACGCACCAAGTCCCGAACGACGCCGACTTCATGGGACTCAGTGCCATGCGTCGTTTCAATGTCCACTCTGGCCATAGGGTAGTCCTTTACATCACCATGTATGCATTGAACACCAACTTTTTTTCCTGGTAGTATGTTGAGAGGAAAAGTGGCCCTAATCAAGGTCACCAAGCTCCCAGAGTCTAGCAGCGCCGTTACTGCTTCACCGTTCACCTTCACGGGACATACTTGAGGACCCTGATTGGGGAACGGGTTTCCACTGCAGGCTGGATATGCATACCATGAAATACGGTGTCCTATGCTGCAGTCCATCTGCTCAGTGGTCTGCGGACACCGGGCAGCTATATGTCCTGGCTCGCGGCACCTCCAACAAATAATATCACCCGTAGTGACCTTGGGCACCACCTCCCCCCGCCATTTTGACCTTGGGCTCCCTACCCATTTTTGGGACTCTGCCCCCTGTTGGGCCCGCCAGTACGGAATAGGCTGCTTCCCCAAGGCACCTTCCATTCCCTGGTACCTCTCAACCAGTCCGACCAGTTCATCAGCATTCCGGGAATCACCCTGGGCAACCCAAGTCTGTAGGGGCTTTGGCAGGGAGTGCACAAACCGATCCATGACGACTCTTTCTACCATCTGTGCCGGCGTAGCAGACTCTGGCTGTAGCCATTTCTGGACCAGGTGCAGTAAGTCAAACATTTGGGAGCGAGGTGGTTTGTCCCGGTGATAAGCCCAGCGGTGCACTCTCTGTGCCCTGACAGTTATTGTTACCCCCATACGTGCGAGGATCTCTACCTTTAGCTTAGGATATTCCTGAGTGTCCTGCACAGTCAAATCGTAATACGCCTTCTGGGGTTCACCTGTCAGGTATGGGGCCAATATCTCTGCCCACTGCCCTGGGGGAAGTCTTTCCCTCTCAGCAACCCTCTCAAATACAGTCAGGAAGGCTTCCACATCATCCCCGGGGGTCATTTTTTGTAATGTGCGTCTTACCGCCTTTCTGACGTGGCTGTCATCAGCCAGACCTGGGGTTGGGGCGCTCGTCCTGCCCTGGATGGCGGTTGTCAAAAGCTGCATCTGCTGCCGATGCTCCTGCTGCATTTGCTACAAGAACATCCTGTTGGCTTCTTGCTGCTGTTCCTGTGCCTGTTGCTGCTGTACCTGTGCCTGGACCAAGTGTTTCAGCAGGTCCTCCATTTTCTCCGGCAATGCTGGCTGGGTTGCTATAGCCTTGACCCACGACATGCAGTAACCAGTCTCACTTCTCTGCTGGGAACGCTGCCCGCATTTACGCCACCAATTGTAGGGATGTGGTCTCGCTGGTGTGCGACCGGAGGTAAGCAGGAGGGCGACTCTTCCAGGTTCTTTAAGCAAGTTTATTACAACTTCATAAACTTGCCTTAAAACAGAAAAGAAAACAGCCTTCTCTGGCACAAAGTAACAAAAACAGATATAAAGTCCTGGTACTCTAACTGAGCACTCTTTCAGCAACCAGACTGGTGGTCTCCTCAGAACTCCCACACTGGAGGTTTCCACACCTCCAGCCACTCACACCTGTGGTCAGCAGCAGGCTCACTTATATATACCAGACATTCAGCTAACACAGAGCACATGACCTGTCATGTGCTCTTGTGACCTCATCACAGGTCCTCAAACCACATACAAAGGTATAGTGAAGTCTTACTATCACTACACTGGGATGTAAGTAACGGAAAAATTAAACAGCGAGAAAAACAGTGCCCACCTAGCCTGACGGGCATTCAAGCGTTTGACAGCATCAAGATAGATCAGATTTTTATGATCAGTGAAAACCTGAACAGGAAATTCAGCACCTTCCAAGAGATGCCGCCAGTGCTTAAATGCGAGTTTAATGGCCAACAATTCCCGATTACCAATATCATAATTCAGTTCAGTCTCAGAAAATTTTTTTGAAAAAAAATGCACTAGGATGTACTCCATCCGTGTTTTCCTGAGACAACACAGCCCCGACCCCCACAGAAGAAGCATCAACCTCAACCAAAAACGGTTTAGTCACATCAGGCTGCATAAGGATGGGAGCAGAGCTAAACCTCTCCTTTAAAAACACAAAAGTTTCAGTGGCCTCAGTAGTCCACTGAACCGCATTAGCACCTTTCCTGGTGAGATCGGTCAGTGGTTTGACAATAATAGAAAAATTTTTAATGAATTTTCTATAATAATTGGCGAAACCCAAAAACCTCTGTAACGATTTCAAACCAATAGGCCTAGGCCATTCCTGCACAGCTTGAACTTTCACCGGGTCCATCTCAAAACCTTCGCTGGAGATAATGTAGCCCAAAAAACAAATTCTCTGTACAGCGAACTTACATTTCTCCAGCGAATTGTCACTCAATAACTGTAATACCTCACGAACGCTCCGCCAATGAGACTCCAGATCCGGCGAATAAATCAAAATGTCATCCAAATACACAACCACATTTTTGCCAATCAAAGGTCTAAGGATGTCATTAATAAGATTCTGAAAAAATGCAGGAGCATTGGTAAGACCAAAAGGCATAACCAGATTCTCAAAATGACCCACAGGAGTGTTAAAAGCAGTCTTCCATTCGTCACCCTCCTTCATGCGCAACAAATTGTATGCCCCCCGAAGATCAATTTTAGAGAACCACTTGGCCCCCGCTAACTGGTTAAACAAATCAGGAATCAATGGCAGCGGGTAAGGATTGCGTACAGTAATTTTATTAATCTCACGAAAGTCCAGACAAGGACGTAAACCGCCGTCCTTTTTTTTAACAAAAAAAAATCCAACAGCCACAGGAGACTTGGAAGGCCTAATGTGACCGGCGGCCAAGCTTGTCTGTATGTATTCCTCCAAAGCCTTTCTCTCAGGAATAGTAAGATTAAATAAACGACTTTTAGGAAGAGTCGCTCCAGGGACAAATTCAATAGTACAATCATAGTCTCTATGGGGAGGTAAAATCTGCGACTCCTTCTCAGAAAAAACTTTCCAAAAATCCTGAATAGGTACAGGTAGTTCCCCTTTATCCACAGCAGCAATACGCCCGTTACAGCACTTGTCATAACACTTAGAACTCCAGGACTTAATTTCATTAGTAGACCAATCCAGAACAGGATTGTGCAATTTTAACCAGGGTAACCCCAAAATTACCGGAGAAGGTAAATTATTCAATACTACCAAATCCAAATTCTCTTGGTGAACACCATTAATAGTGAGGGGAAATTCACAGACCTTGTGAATAACATTCTTCAAGGGAGAGCCATCAACAGAAACCACGGCAATAGGGGATGACAAAGGTTTGGATTTTAATTTAAGTTTTTCCAAGAATCCCCCATCAATCACATTCAGAGTTGACCCACAATCGACAAATACCCAAAATCCATTAATTCTTCCTGAGCCGCAGTAGTAGTAGCAGAAAGAAAGACGCCCTTAGTATTTAAACAGGCTATACGGGCGGAACTGACCTTTTTTTTTCTTTGTTCATACGAAGCACACAGTTCTTAATGAAATGGTCAGATTTGCCGCAATAAAAGCACAATCCTTCAGAAAACCTGCGGTCTTTTTCCTGAGAGCGAGGTGCCATCGCTCCAATCTCCATGGGCTCTCCAATGTCAGTACAGACCCTCTCAAGACTTGGGGCTGACATGACATAGGATTTACTCTCATTAACCCTTGCATGCAGTCTCCTATCCACCCGTATAGCTAATTGCATAGCCTCTTGCAAGTTACCAGGTATGGGATAAGCAATCAGCAAATCTTTAACCCTTTCACTTAGCCCTGCAAGAAACAAACTTTTCAAAGCTGAATCGTTCCACCCCACCTGAGTGGACCACCTTCGGAAGTGAGTACAATATTTTTCCACATTACCTGATCCCTGCCTCAAACATCTCAATTCTGTCTCAGCTGATGAGACACGATCAGGATCATCATACAATAACCCCAAAGCAGAAAAAAACTATCCACTGATCTAAAGCATGGATCACTAGGTTGCAGAGAAAAGGCCCACTCCTGAGGTTCTTTGCGCAAAAGTGACATTATGAACCCTATGCGCTGTGATTCATCACCAGAGGATCTGGGTCTCAAACGAAAATACAACAAGCAAGCATTTTAAAAGAAAAAAAAATCTTGTTGTTCACCAAAAAATAAATCAGGCAAACGTACCTTTGGCTCCACGAAATGTGCTCCAGAACAGCTACTCAGGTGTTGCTGAAGCTCAGACACCTCCAGAGAGAGTCCCTGCAAGCGTTGAGCCAATTCCTGAACCGACACCATAATGGAAACTGGTAATCTTTCCTTAGAGATTTTTTTTTTTGGGCTGGACTTACTGTTATGTTCTGCTACAAGCACTAAGGAAAGAAAAGGATATCTGTCCCTACAATAGAACTAAGCGCAATCCCTACGATGTAACGGGGAACTGTTATGATTTGGTAGCTGAGGAGAGCAGGCAAAAACGGCAATACACCAGAGAGGTTGGAATCTACTGGATTGCAGTACCCTGACTAACCACCACAACCAAAGGCAGCCGTGGAGCGTTCCTACGTTGGTCCTAGACGCCTCGTCACAGCCTGAGAGGTTAACTACACCTAAAGATAGAAAGAGGAAAGCTATCTGCCCCGGAGCAGATCCCCAAAGAACATAGGAAGCCCCCAAACATGTAATGGCGGTTAGACAAGAGGAAATACAGACACAGACAGAAAATAGTATGAGCAAACGTTGGGGCCCAATCTGCCTAGACAGAAAAGGATAGGAAGGATACTTACTGCAATCCAAAAAAACCCTAAAAAATGCCAATGCTACTAATTGCAAAAACATCTGAGATCACACGACCTCTACCACCTAAATTAGTTCTCTGGTGTAACAAAACTAAGCCACAGCCACTGAAAAAACTGGAAAAGGCAAATGAACAAATAACAGTGGCTCCAGAGGAAATAAGAGGAGCCCAAGCCCCCGGGGAGGGGAACCTGGCTAACCTCACAGAAATGCAGAGAAATATGCAAATGGTAAGCACAAAAACAAAAAACAGGAAATATTTTATCTGAGAGCAGAAGAAGAGGCAAGACTCAGCAAGCTTCAAAGTGAACCAGGAAATAACGTTGAGACAAGAACAATTGATCACCGGCAACCATGATGGGAGGGAACCTCCCTTATATCCAGCCAGTCTGTGATTCCTAATTGCCAATCCTCATTGAATGGTTCAGTACTGTTTGTAACCACCAGAGGAGCTTCTGCTCAGAATTCATTTCTAAAACATTCACAACAGGTAACCTGATCCTGCGATCAGACTCGCTAAAGTCCTCAGCTAGTCTGAACGAAGACCTATAGATGCGAGGAAGGGATCCCTACAAGCACTAGGGACTGGGAGAAAAGATGGACACCTCCTAACAGAAGTTGTAGCAGTAAAAAGAAAAACAAAACAACATAGAACATAGATGTCTGAAGACCAAGCAAAACTATTTGAGTAAGGTAACAAAGCACCCGGCTAGCTTAAGAGTAGAAATTACAATGAAGTCCAGCAAAGCCAGAAGGGCGGAGCAGGACTAAATAGGCCACAAAGGTCATGTGACCAGCAAGATAGAAAAAACCTAACAGGAGAGTTCTAACAGTTGGTTTGCGTGTTTTCCTTATCCTTTCACATTTGTTTTCCCCTTCCTTTACCTCCTCTGTTTCCCACTCTGTTGTTTTGTGCGTGTATTTGTATGATTGTAGTTTTCTTTTGTCCCTGTCTGTTAACTCTGTCTGGTTAGTGTTTTCCTATACACTACAGCCCCTCCCCTCCCTGAGTGGGAGAGGGATCAGATAAGAGTTAAATTAGGAGCATAGATAGGTATGAGAACCCGGCATCTCCACCTTCAGGAGTAATACGGAGGACAGGGATAGACTAAGGCACCCCTGGTTTTTTGAGGGATCAGGCAGGTGCCCACAGTTCCTTAACACTACGTGGTGACAATTATGCTTGCTTATATGGCTCCAACATATTCTGCACTTCACAGACATTACTGTCCCCATTGGGGCTCACAATCAAAATCAGTATGTTTTTTGGAGTGTGGGAGGAAATACACACAAACTCTGTGTATATGTTGTCTGAGGTGGATTTGAACCCAGGATCCCAGCACTGCAAAGCATTTACCATAAATAAGCAAAATATAATGACATCATCACAATAGAAGAAAAAATATAAATACACAAACCATTGTGTCATCCTCACAATATAATGCAGCCTGGAAATATAGCATTCACACTATACATTTATATACACATACTCCATCACATTAATTATACAAACGCACATGTACATGCTTGTCACAGATATTTGCATCTAGAAAAATACATTTCCATCGTGTACATGACAGCTACAATGAGAGCGGTCTAATTTACTGAGTGTGAGAAACTTGCATGTATTTTTTCTTTTTCACCTATGTCTTTCTTATTATTTGTAATGTAACTGTTGCTGAGACTGTATGACCATTTTCACATATGCATCATATTGGAGCTGCAAATCCTGACATGACTATATACAGTGCCTACAAGTAGTATTCAACCCCCTGCAGATTTAGCTGGTTGACACATGCGGAATTAACTTGGCATTGTGACATTTGTACTGTAGATCAGCCTGGAAGTGGGAAATGCACTGCAGCAAAAATTTTTGTTTTAATTTTTTTTAATTTTTTTTTTTAAACGTTAAAAGTTAATTGAGTGTCATTTATTATTCAACCCCTCAAACCACAAGAATTCTGCTTGGTCCCCCTAAAGTATTAAGAAGTAGTTCAGGCACCAAGAATAATGAGCTTCACATGTGTGGATTAATGATCTCTTTTGCCAGCCTTTTCTGACTATTTAAGACCCTCCCCAAACTTGTGAACAGCACTCATACATGGTCAACATGGGAAAGACAAAGGAGCATTCCAAGGCCATCAGAGACAAGATCGTGGAGGGTCACAAGGCTGGCAAGGGGTACAAAACCCTTTCCAAGGAGTTGGCCCTACCTGTCTCCACTGTTGGGAGCATCATCCGTAAGTGGAAGGCTTATGGAACTACTGCTAGCCTTCCACGGCCTGGACAGCCTTTGAAAGTTTCCTCCCGTGCCGAGGCCAGGCTTGTCCGAAGAGTCAAGGCTAACCCAAGGACAACAAGGAAGGAGCTCCGGGAAGATCTCATGGCAGTGGGGACATTGGTTTCAGTCAATACCATAAGTAACGTACTCCACCGCAATGGTCTCCGTTCCAGACGAGCCCGTAAGGTACCTTTACTTTCAAAGCGTCATGTCAAGGCTCGTCTACAGTTTGCTTATGATCACTTGGAGGACTCTGAGACAGACTGGTTCAAGGTTCTATGGTCTGATGAGACCAAGATCGAGATCTTTGGTGCCAACCACACACGTGACGTTTGGAGACTGGATGGCACTGCATACGACCCCAAGAATACCATCCCTACAGTCAAGCATGGTGGTGGCAGCATCATGCTGTGGGGCTGTTTCTCAGCCAAGGGGCCTGGCCATCTGGTCCGCATCCATGGGATGATGGATAGCACGGCCTACCTGGAGATTTTGGCCAAGAACCTCCGCTCCTCCATCAAGGATCTTAAGATGGGTCGTAATTTCATCTTCCAACAAGACAACGACCCAAAGCACACAGCCAAGAAAACCAAGGCCTGGTTCAAGAGGGAAAAAGTCAAGGTGTTGGAGTGGCCTAGTCAGTCTCCTGACCTTAACCCAATTGAAAACTTGTGGAAGGAGCTCAAGATTAAAGTCCACATGAGACACCCAAAGAACCTAGATAACTTGGAGAAGATCTGCATGGAGGAGTGGGCCAAGATAACTCCACAGACCTGTGCCGGCCTGATCAGGTCTTATAAAAGACGATTATTAGCTGTAATTGCAAACAAGGGTTATTCCACGAAATATTAAACATAGGGGTTGTATAATAATTGACCCACACTTTTATGTTTAAAATTTATTAAAATTCAACTGAGCAACATAACTTTTTGTTTTGTAAGATTTATGCTTCTGTTAATAAATCCTACTCTCGTTTGCAGTTTGAAGGCTCTAACTTATTTGCATCTTATCAAACCAGCTAAATCTGCAGGGGGTTGAATACTACTTGTAGGCACTGTATCTAATGACCCAAGCTAATAACATCATAGTTCCCTAAAATGCTGTAAGTTTGGGAAATTGGATCTGCTGTTTGGATGAAACTTACAGATAATATACGGGTTCAAAAATGCACCCAAATTAGACTTGTGTGAAACTGATCTGTAGATCCATCTTAAGGCACAACGTCAGAATTTTTTACATTTTACCTCTGGAGTGGTGCTTCTAATGTAAGGTCCCTGCCCCTACCCTCATACCCACCTGCCACCATCTTCACCTTCTACCGCCGCCACTCCAATCGATCTCCACCAGTTTCTGACCTGCCAGATGGCTCCAGTGTTTGCTTGAGCAAGCCAGAGGACACTTTTCAATGATAGTCTATGACAGCCTCATGCTGACTCTTGCATTGAGAACTTGTGACCGTTACTTCTGAACTCCGGCCAGTCAAAAGTTGTGATCACAAGATAGTGCCTCTGAACCGGAGCAGCACCAATAAAAGGTGAAGACTGCGTCAGGTAAGTATAAAACTAAGGGCACGGACCTTAGATTAGAAGCACCACTCCAGCGCTGAAAAAAAAAGCCAAAGAGCTGGAGTGGTGCTTTAACCTTGTTCAAAATCATAAAATTCTTCAAACTTACAGTACATCCAACAACAAATCTAAAGTGAGATTTAAGATACGGTACTTTCCATTTTCTAATGGCCGAGGATACTCACATTGTTACATATATTTATTCTTGTTTTAACATCTAACTGTTGGAAATCAAGGTCACTGTTTCTAAACTTGTATTCCATGACAGATGGGACATGACTGTCAGGATGTGACAGACCTTCCTGTTATTCGACAAGTGAGTTGTGCTTTCTTCCATGCAGTTTCAGAATGTTGCAGTCCCAATTAGCAGTCTGTGTATCAGTCAGATGGGGCTCTCAGATGGGGATGGTATGCCCAACCAAGCAAAACTTTCAGAAATTGATTAGAAAGGAAAATCCTGTTGCTCTATATCCTCCAAAACATATGTTAAATTAGCAGATTCAAAATCAGAAGGCGAAAACAAGCCAGTAAAGCCATCTATCTACTCATGGGAGAGGCTGTATTCTCCAAGCTGATATACCCCCTACTGCAATTTATAAAAATATTAGAAGCAGTGGCGTAAACTGTGTGCTAAATTCTATGGGAGCTCAAAATTTTGCCCCATCCCCTACACACACTGTCAAATGAACAAGGACTCCAATGCACTGAGGCACTTCCTCTTGGAAAAGGTTCCCTGGTGCAATGAGTGGAGCCTTAAAGCCAGTGAAATTCAGATCTCAGTATAACAAAGTGATCTTTATCATCTCAGTCGCAGCCTATGCAGAGTACATAATCATGTGAAAGGAACCCCAAAAAATGCTTAAAATATAACCTTTATTGAATATATATATAAAACGGACAAAAACAACCATCACACATATCAAAAAGTGCACACTGAATATATACCCTATAGATATTCCCTATTCTGTTCTCTGCCTTGCCGCCGAGGTTGGCACCTTAAGATAGCCCACACGAGATTGGTGCCCCCACTCAACGTAGGCTGACCCTAGTGTCCTACAATTGCCCCTATAATAAGTGAGCCTTATATCTGACACAACAAATGAAGATACACCCCTCAAAAGTGGGAAAAATGGCAGCGTACACCTGAATGTCAGGTTCAAGGGAATAGGGTTGATATTAAATACTTGATAACAGCACATCAATATTATATAGATACACCACCAACGGTGTCCTTAACTCCTAAATGGCTAATATTGCATGACCCTAGAAATATGTGTCTAATAGCTTGATAATTGACACATAGAACAAAAATGCACACATCATAGGGACATCATTTCATAAATATCCAACTTGGTCCTAATAGACCTAATATCTCTCCCATATAGCCAACAAAAGGAGCCTCAGACTGAGGCTACTTATCATTTAGTTGTAGAATTTAGCCTCTTAGGACCAAGTTGGATATTTGTGAAATGATGTCCCTATGATGTGTGCATTTTTGTTTTATGTGTCAATTATCAAGCTATTAGACACATATTTCATGCAATATTAGCCATTTAGGAGTTAAGGACACCGTTGGTGGTGTATCTATATAATATTGATGTGCTGTTATGCAGGGATCAGCCACAAATATCTCTTCAGACTTAGTTGAGGGGTCTAAGTTTTATATTTAACATTATCAAGTATTTAATATCAACCCTATTCCCTTGAACCTGACAAACAGGTGTACGCTGCCATTTTTCCCACCTTTGAGGGGTGTATCTTCATTTGTTGTGTCAGATATAAAGCTCACTTATTATAGGGGCAATTGTAGGACACTAGGGTCAGCCTACATTGAGCGGGGGCGCCAATCTCGTGTGGGCTATCTTAAGGTGCCAACCTCGGCGGCAAGGCAGGGAACAGAATAGGGAATATCTATAGGGTATATATTCAGTGTGCACTTTTTAATATGTGTGATGGTTGTTATTGTCCGTTTTATATATATATTCAATAAAGGTTATATTTTAAGCATTTTTTTGGGGTTCCTTTCACATAATTATGCATTTTTGAACTCTTCATTTATCTTTACACTATGCAGAGTACAGCAGCGGATGAGAGACTCATTGTGACTGCTGTGCTTCCCAAAGAATCATGTGTACTGCACATGGCTCCCTTCTTCTCACTTGTAATTTTGTGAGAGGAGAGGCAGGTACCTGTTACACTTTATTGATCCCGAGGGAAATTATGTTATCACAGCACCGTTACAACAGCATTACAAACAAACCATTACAAACAGCATTACATAGAGGAATTACTAGACACAGATTTGCACATGACTAACCACAATACGTAACAAACAAATGTACACAAATCTCTAATCATTTCCATTAGTACGCCAGTCCTAGGTCGTAGTCATCTTTCACCCTTAGTGAATTGTTATACATCCCCATAGCGGTAGGCACAAACGATTTCCTGAGCTCAGCTGTCCCAAATTTTGAAAAGTGTACTCTGTAAAAAAATGAAAACTAATTATAATAAATTTTTCATTTTTACTGATTATTAATAATTAATAATAATAATTAATAATAAGTAGAACTAACCATTAGTGTTAATACTGGGTTTAGGGCTCGGGTGAGAATAAGGGCTAGGGAAAGGATAATAGAATAGTTACTATATATACTCGAGTATAAGCTGAGATTTTCAGCCCATTTTTTAGGGCTGAAAGTGCCCCTCTTGGCTTATACTCGAGTCATATACCACGGGGTCGGCGTGGGAGGGGAAGCGCACCTGTCCTATATACTCACCCCTCCTGGCGCGGTCTCTGCAGCCCCTGCTCTTCTCCCGAGGTCTCCGGCGCCTGTGTTCAGCGGTCATGTGGTACCGCTCATTAAAGTCATGAATATGCACATATTCATGACTTTAATAAGCGGTACCACGTGATCGCTGAAGTTAGGCATAGCTGCCAGAGACCATGGGAGAAGAGCAGGGGCTGCAGAGACGCTCCAGGAGGGGATGAGTATATGCGATATTCACCTGTCCCCGTTCCACCGCTGCACGCTGCTGTGTCCTCGCGTCCTCTAGCTGTGAATGTTCAGGTCAGAGGGCTCGATGACGTGGTTAGTCCTCTGCCTTAGCATTCACTGCCGGAGGACCCGAAGACAGCGGCGCTCAGCGGTGGACCGGGGACAGTTGAATATTGCAGGTGCCGGGGCCTGAGCCAGCGGTGATACCTGTCCCCCATAGTGCGCCGGTGTCCCCACCTGCTCAGGACACCAGCACCTGGCCCCCAGCGACGAGAGGTGAGTATGTCATTTTTTTTTTTTTCATTTGCAGTGGCAGCATAAGGGACCTATACATGGGGCAGCATATTGGGCACAATACATTGGCAGCATATGGGGAACAATCTATGGAGCATCTTGTGGGGCATAATACATGGGGCAGCATATGGGGGCATAATACATGGGGCAGCATATGGGGCACATTCTATGGAGCATCTTGTGGGGCATAATACATGGGGCAGCATATGGGGCATAATATATGGGGCAGCATATGGGGCATAATATATGGGGCAGCATATGGGGCATAATCTGTGGAGCAGCATATGGGGCATAATCTATGGAGCAGCATATGGGGCTCCTGATTCAATATGGCTATTCAAAAACATTTAACCTACTTTAATTTTACTTTTATTGGTATCTATTTTTATTTTTGAAATTTACCAGTAGCTGCCTCATTTTCCACCCAAGGCTTATACTCGAGTCGATAAGTTTTCCCAGTTTTTTGTGGCAAAATTAGGGGGGTCGGCTTATACTCGAGTATATACGGTACATGAAAAATGTAAAAAAAATAAAATAAAAATGTATAACATTGTAAAACCTTTTACCTTTTAAAATTGTATGTCATATTTTATTTAAAGGCACTGCCACACTTAGCGATCGCACCAGCGATCACGACAACGACTCGACCTGGGGAGATCGCTGGTGCGATCGCTATGTGATCGCTAGTTTGATTCCAAACACAACTCATCAGTGATCTGTATAACGACCTCTGCGGTCGTTGGGAAAACCTAGTCCCACCTGCGACGCTGGTGAAGTCGTTCATAAAGGATGTCACACTCAGCGATTCAGGCTCACCAGCGGGACACCAACGACCAAAAAACGGCTCAGAACGTTCATAAGCGATCAACGACATCTCAGCAGGGCCACATTGCTGCTACATGTCACACACAGCTGCGTCGCTAACGAGATCGCTACTGCGTCATAAATGGTGATGCAGTAGCGATCTTGTTAGCGATCTCGCTAGCGATCTCGCTTAGTGTGGCATACCCTTAACTCTCTTGCACCACTCCAGTCTGTTCTCAACTGTGCTGCCCGACTAATCCACCACTCTCCTCGCTACTCCCCTGTTTCTCCCCTCTGCAAATCCCTCCACTGGCTCCCAATTCCCCAATGTATCCAGTTCAAACTACTAACACTGATCTACAAAGGCATCCACAACCTGTCCCCTCCCTATATCTCTGAACTAATCTCCCAATATCTTCCCTTACGTAATCTTCGGTCCTCCCAAGACCTCCTTCTCTCCTCCACACTTATTCGTTCCTCACACAACTGCCTCCAAGATTTCTCCCGAGTATCCTCCATCCTCTGGAATTCCTCACCTCAACATGTACGATTATCCACCACTCTCGGATCCTTCAGACGAAACCTGAAAATCCATCTCTTCAGGAAAGCTTACACAGCCTGCAATAACCATTCTGCCACCTCACCACCACCCGAGCTGCCGCCTTACCACCACTAGAGCTGCTGCACCCCCGACCTTCTTTCTCTTCCCCATTATCCCGTAAAATGTAAGTCCGCAAGGACAGGGTCCTCTCCCCTCTGTACCAGTCTGTCATTGTAAATTTGTTTACTGTAAACGATATCTATAACTTTGTATGTAACCTCTTCTCATGTACAGCAACATGGAATTAATGGCGCTATATAAATAAATAATAATAATATATATAACTTAATACAATTACAGCATGACCTTCTCACTGTATCATTGCCCCCAGTATATATATTAACATTCCTTTGCAACACCCACCGCTCATCATCTCCCCCAAAATGACTGTACCCGTAGTCTACTACAAAATGGCGGTTGATTGTGTGCATGCACACCATGACCTAGCGCCTTTCAAGCTCCGGGTGTCTGTCTATTATATGTTGTGTGCATGTCCAATGATGTCAGAGGGTTGAAGTTCACCCGACATGTGCGCAGCGTGATGACGATCAACAAAGAAGTGATTGCATAGGTGGGGAGACCAGCACGCATGCACCACACTAATCATCCCTTTGAAAAAGCAACAATGCGAAATGCGCATCTGGGGCTGATAGGAGGACATTTGTGCTCTTGGACCAATATGGGTAAGCGTCAGCAGGCTTTATTCTGAAGTTTGCTTTTTATTTCAGTTTACTATATGGGGGCCTTTGTCTGCATTATAGTGATACATGGGACTGGTTTGATGACTATTTGCTGATACTCTCATCTCTAGCTCCATGGTGTTTTTCCCCTACCTTACAATAGACTCTGCCACTTCCTGCATGTTTTCCATGTTTCCTCCTTCTATATAAACCTTGATGCTATATGGCATGTATATATATTTTTATTTTTAATGTGTTTTTAATAAATATGATATTCTTTTATCTTCCTTTGTTATCTTCTATTTTTGGTGGTTTATGGTTACTTCAGTTTCTTGGTGTTTCTTGATATATTTTAGGAGTACTCCACTGTCTTATTTTGTTTCTGATACTCTAATATAGGGAGAACACTGGAAATTACTTGGATATGTTCTCAGCCTGGTTATGTACTATATGCTGTATTATTCTAAGCAGAAGGTAGAAAAAAACCTTGAATCTATCATGTCCCCAAATGTTATCAGCAGGTTAATAGCCCTCTAAAGCTACTCAGCTGACGCTGTGAGAATGATCACAGTACAGTTATAGATGAGGACTTACAGCTTATGAACTTTTTGATTTAGTCGTTAATTTTTCCCTTCTTTTCCATTTGGCTCAGACCAACATGACTACTTCTTCCAGCCAAGACTTGTCTGCACCTGCTGTTTGGCACAATAACAGCGCTCCTCTTTGTGCCTCACATAATAATGCCCACCACAATGCCATTTACATAATTATAATGCCTCCTTTGTGCACTCTGGATGGTAAATTGCCCGTTAGAAAATATTAATGCCCTGTGTCCATATTTTGCCCCTTTGATGACCAAATACTCTAAGTGCCCCTTTAACAATAATGCTTCTTAAATGGCCAGTTAACATTTAATAATATCCACTGAGACCGCCAATATACAGCACCGTTATACAGAGTATGATGTCCCCATAGCTTCCCTATACACAGTGTGGGCCTGTAGCTCCTCTATACACAGAAATGATAACAGCTCCTCTATACATAGTATGATGTCCCATTGCTCCCCCAAAACACTATAATGGCCCCCACTGGAAACTGAAACCCTCACACTGTATAATAGTGTCATGGGTGCATCGCCACGAAGATCGTCGCGATTGCACATTCTGACTTCTCACAGCTGAGCTGCTGTTTCTTTGTGTTTGGTAATGAGAGAGTTAATTTTACCTAGCTCTTTGCTAAGACTAGGTCCAGCCTCGCCCGGCTGCTTTGGATTATGTTCTAATTAGTTTCCTTTATATTCCTGCCAGTCTGGGTGTTGGATGCCGGTGAAAGCATTCATATAGTTTAGCAGACTGGATCGGTTCTGGGAATACTTAAGCTAAGAGCTCCTTAGTTGTTTTTACTCTTACAGCTTATAGTTTATCTCTGAGACCTTAGGTGTTCCTACTGTGTGTGAGTGTTGTATGTAAGACTTTATTTACTTTATTTCTTGTCTTTCTTGTATGTCTTTCTGTTCATTAACCGTTACCTGTTCATTCCCTTTGGTGGTATTCAGGGTCCTTCTTAGGACTAGAATACAGTTGGCAGGGATTGATAGGAGACAGGGTTTACGCTGGTGGCCTGGACCTCTGTACCTTTAACAGTACCTCCAGGTTGAGGGATTAGTTAGGACCCCAGTTTAGGGTCAGCTTAGACCCCGGTCACCCTCTAGCCGGAGACAGCGTATAACGGATTCCGTTTTGACCCACTGGACTTTCTGTCAGGTAAATCTATGTTATCATATAGCTATGCGCATGTTATATAGTATGTTGCCCTTTTGATATAGATTATTGTCATCACATATATATATCTGCTATACAGCGTGACATTTTCACCGGCCCTACTAAAGATTCTCCCCAGCTATCATGGATCCAGTAGCCCAGCTGGCCCGGCAGTTGCAGGGATTGTCCATGGAGTTGGCAGACATTAAGTCCAAGGTTTTGTCTCCCCCGGAGCAAACCAGATCTGAACCTAAGGTTGCTCTCCCGGACAGGTTCACTGGTGGGCGGGACAAATTTTTTACTTTCCGGGAGGCATGTAAATTGTACTTTCGGCTGCGGCCTCGGTCATCTGGGAGTGAAGAGCAGAGGGTGGGAATTGTAATCTCGCTCTTACAAGGGGATCCTCAATCTTGGGCGTTCTCTATTCCTCCAGGCTCCCAGATCTCCAGTCAGTGGATCGATTTTTTACTGCCCTGGGTCTGGTATATGATGATCCGGATCGAGTCTCCCTTGCTGAAACAAGGTTGCGTAAAATACGGCAAGGAAATCGTCCAGCGGAGGAATATTCTTCTGAGTTCCGTAGATGGGCAACAGATACTCAGTGGAATGACCCAGCTCTTAGGAGCCAGTTTTGTCAAGGGTTGTCTGACAAATTAAAAGATGTGTTGGCTCAGTATGATTCTCCTCCATCACTGGAGGCTGCTATGGCCCTCGCTATTCGCATTGATAGACGTCTTCGGGGAAGACGCGAGGTAACTCCGCCCCCCGTGATGACTCCACCTACTACTAAAGTCCCTTATACTGAGGTTCCCCTGGTCTGTTCTGAGGAACCCATGCAGTTGGGAGGGACATCATTTTGTAGGAGGGAATCAGCGGTGCGCCGCAAGACTAGAAGGTGTTTCTTTTGCGGGAGAGAGGGACATTTTGTTGGGGGGTGTCCATCCCGGACCTCTTTGAACCAAGGAGTTAACCTGGGAGTGTGTATTTCGTCCCCAAATCCCTCTCAGTTTCTCGTGCCTGCGGAGGTGGTGATTGGTACTAGAACTGAGAGGATTTCTGTTTTTCTTGATAGTGGGTCCGGGGCTAATCTGGTGGACGCTCGGTTTGCCCAGGTGCATGGTATGCAACTGAGTGTATTGGCCAAACCGGTCCCTATACTCTCTATTGATTCTAGACCTCTTGGTCAAGGTAGCTTGGTACAAGCTGTTCATAACATAGATCTTCGAGTAGGGGCAATTCATAAAGAGCAATTGTCTTGTTATGTGTTGGAGGGTCTACCTACTCCTATTGTGTTGGGACTTCCTTGGTTGGCTAAACATAACCCAGTGATTGATTGGCAATCCAGAAAGATAAGCCAGTGGGGTGAATTTTGCAGGAATAACTGCATGAGCACGGTCATCGGTGCGGTTGTGCCTAGGACTTTGCCTCCTTTTCTGGAGGACTTTGGGGAGATGTTCTCAGAGGAGGGGTGTAAAGAGTTACCTCCTCATCGCGCATATGACTGCTCAATAAAGTTGCTTCCTGATGCCTTATCTCGTACTTTCCCAGGGGCCGGGAAGACGGATGATCCGGTTCCTATTCCTCAGGAGGGAGTTGTAGTGTCAGCTGTATGCTCTGAGCTTGAGGGGGAGGTATTGGGGGCTCAGGGGACGCCCCTGTGGGACTTCCAGGGAGACTGATAGTTCCAGATCGCTTAAGACTGAAGGTTACGGGGAACCGTTACAAACGGATGGCTGATAGGAGGAGAGTTTCTGGTCTAGATCTGAAGGTGAACGATCTGGTTTGGTTGTCTACCAGGAATATAAAACTTAAAGTTTCCTCCTGGAGGTTGGGTCCCAGATTCATCGGGCCGTACAGGATCAGTTCCATAATTAATCCTGTGGCATTTCGTCTGGACCTCCCTCCTACGTTTAAAATTCATAATGTGTTTCACAAGTCATTACTTAAAAAGTATGTGGCACCAGTCATACCGTCACCTCTACCTCCTCCTTCAGTGGTAGTCAATGATAACGTGGAAGTTCATTGGAGGGGGTATGGTCCTGAGGAGAGGACGTGGGTCCCTGCGTCTGATGATAACGCAGATCGATTGGTTCGGACCTTTCACACAATTTACCCGGACAGACCTGGTCATGAGGGTCCGGAGGCCCCTCGTAGAAGGGGGGGTACTGTCATGGGTGCATCGCCACGAAGATCGTCGCGATTGCACATTCTGACTTCTCACAGCTGAGCTGCTGTTTCTTTGTGTTTGGTAATGAGAGAGTTAATTTTACCTAGCTCTTTGCTAAGACTAGGTCCAGCCTCGCCCGGCTGCTTTGGATTATGTTCTAATTAGTTTCCTTTATATTCCTGCCAGTCTGGGTGTTGGATGCCGGTGAAAGCATTCATATAGTTTAGCAGACTGGATCGGTTCTGGGAATACTTAAGCTAAGAGCTCCTTAGTTGTTTTTACTCTTACAGCTTATAGTTTATCTCTGAGACCTTAGGTGTTCCTACTGTGTGTGAGTGTTGTATGTAAGACTTTATTTACTTTATTTCTTGTCTTTCTTGTATGTCTTTCTGTTCATTAACCGTTACCTGTTCATTCCCTTTGGTGGTATTCAGGGTCCTTCTTAGGACTAGAATACAGTTGGCAGGGATTGATAGGAGACAGGGTTTACGCTGGTGGCCTGGACCTCTGTACCTTTAACAGTACCTCCAGGTTGAGGGATTAGTTAGGACCCCAGTTTAGGGTCAGCTTAGACCCCGGTCACCCTCTAGCCGGAGACAGCGTATAACGGATTCCGTTTTGACCCACTGGACTTTCTGTCAGGTAAATCTATGTTATCATATAGCTATGCGCATGTTATATAGTATGTTGCCCTTTTGATATAGATTATTGTCATCACATATATATATCTGCTATACAGCGTGACAAATAGCCCCCACATTAGCACCCACACTAGCACTCAAACTGTATAAAGGCCTCTGCATTACCTCAAACACTGTATAATGGCCCCCACAGTAAGCCCCAAACTGTATAATGGCCCTCCCATTTGCCCCAAAACGGTATAATTGCCCATGCATTAGCGCTTCCAAGCTGTATAATAGCCCCCAAATTAGCCTACAAACTGTATAATGGTCCTCATATTAGCCCCAAACTGTATAATTGCTCCCAAATTAGCCCCCAAACTGTATAATGGCCCCACATTAGCTTTCACGCTGTATAATGGCCTCCACATTCGCTCCTAAACTGTATAATGGGCCTCGCATTATCCCCAAATTGTATAATTGACCCCACACTTTATAAGGGGCCCCACAGAAGTCCCTATAATTCGTGAAGACCCCTCCCACACTGTATGAGGATCCCACATTATTTATGATACCCCCACAAGTTTTAACTAAAATAAAAAAATATATTTTATACTCATCTAAACCTGGATCCTGATATTTCTACCCGCAAAGCTTGGTGGACCAACGCGCTGTCATTGTGCTGATGCACACTCAGGACATCAGAGTCCTGACGACATCACCGCCTGACAATACCGTGAGTGTATCTGTGCCTCATCTGTTCTGTAGACCGCAAGCTTAAAGTGACCTGCGGTCTAAAGGCTGCGCATGTCGATACAGTTAAGGGTAGTGTAGCTCCGGGTGGGCCCCTCTCAGTACGACAACACCTTCTGCCCTACCTGTCACTATGCTACTGGATGACAGGTAAAGGTACTTTTGATATGTATCATAATATTTGTGTAATATGTGGTATTCTCAGAAGTTCTATGTGACCGCAGACTTCTGAAACATTACAATGTGCACACCGCATGCTATCAGGATTTGCAACTTACATTCATGTAGGTCACATGCCAACTAGAGGTGCTCAGCCTCGCCCAGTATAAGTGAGTTGAGTGAGGCTGAGCATGTCTAATTGTAATATGGCTGGAAGTATGCAAGGTCACGAGACCGATCTCTCTAGCCGGTAATACCGCAGAATCCTGTCAGCGTACAGTGCGCACGGTGTAGGAATCAGAAGTCTATCGTCACATAGAGTGACTGTTGATTTTAATTAGAGGACTGGACAACCCCTTTAAGCTCTGCTATGTAGCTTTTCTTAATCTGAGATGTTGCTTCTGTGAACATGGACAAATAAAATGTCCTTCTTTGCTTGAGTTCCTGTAGTGCTGCCTCTTGTGCTTATTAGTGATGCTATCTTATTTATATACTAGAAATAGGCCCGATGCTATTGCATCGGGAGTGCAGTGAAATGAACATCTGTGTATCCTTAGTGGTGCTAACACCGCTAGGAGATCGGCAATACCGCTAACAGCTGATAGATCGGCAACCCGGCAGCGGGCGACCAATCACATCAGTTGCTAGCGGTATTCAAATCTGGCGCCAATACCGCTAGCAACTGATTGGTCGCCAGCCTTGGCGGGGATTCAAATCCCGCGCAGCACCGCTCATTGGCTGAGCTGCCGGCGGCTGAGTCAATGAGCGGTGCGGGATTCAAATCCCCTGCCAAAGCTGAGCGGCACCCCTCAGCCAATGAGTGGTGCTGCGCGGCTTTGGCGGGGGATTTGAATCCTGCGCCGCTCATTGACTCTGCCGGCGGCAGTTCAGCCAATAAGCGGTGCCGCGCGGCTTTGGCTGGGGATTTGAGGGTATGTGCACACGTTGCAGATTTGACTGCTGAATTTTCTGCACAGAAACAGGACCTCTTGGCAGAAAACGCAGATGCTTTTTTGTTGCGTTTTTTCATGCGGATTTGTATGCGTTTTTGTAAGCTAAATAAAGATATGTTATTTAACAAAAAAAAAGGTTTGTGATGTAATTTCTTGTCCAACCTCCTCTTTTACATTTGTCCAACCCATACTCCATTACACACACAGATAGACAGATAGATAATAGATAGATAAATAGATAGATAATAGATAGACAGATAGATAATAGATAAATAGATGATAGATAGATAGATAGATAGATAGACAGACAGACAGACAGACAGACAGACAGACAGATAGATAGACAGATAGATAGACAGATAGACAGATAGATAGAAGATAGATAGATAATAGATAGATAGACAAACAGATAGATAATAGATAGATAGACAGATAGATAGAACAGATAAATAGATAATAGATAGATAATATCATGTCCGCTCTCTATCTGAAACTCTACCTCTCCAAAACTGAACTTCTTCTGCTCCCGCCGTCTACTAACCTCCCTAAATCTGACATTTCCCTCTCTGTGGGCAGCACCATAATAACACCCCGGCAGCAGGCTCGCTGTCTGGGTGTTATGTTTGACACCAATCTCTCCTTCACCTCCCATATACAATCTCTTGCCCGCTCTTGCCGCCTACACCTAAAGAACATCTCTAGAATCCGCCCTTTTCACACCATGGAAACAACAAAACCCCTCACTGTAGCATTGATGCAACGCTCTATTAATTGGCCTCCCCCTTACTCCACTATCCCCTCTCCAGTCCATCCTTAATGCAGCAGCCAGGGTCATCCATCTGGCTAATCGGTACTCGGACGCGTCCGCTCTTCGCCAGTCCTTACACTGGCTGCCCATTCATTATAGGATCCAATTCAAAGTACTGGTTCTCACCCACAAAGCTCTCCACAGTGCAGCACCCCCCTACATCTCCTCCCTCATTTCTATCTATCGGCCTAACCGACTGCTGCGCTCTGCAAACGACTTTCGTCTAACCTCTGCACTAATCCGTACCTCCCACTCCCGACTCCAAGACATCTCCCGCGCTGCGCCAATCCTCTGGAATGCTCTACCCCAAGAAATTAGGACTATCCACAATTTGCATGGTTTCAGGCGCTCCCTCAAAACACATTTGTTCAGAGCGGCCTATCACGTTCACTAATCAAAGTCATTCTATGTGTAAGTGTGTGTGTGTAGCCCATTCACTGTCTCCATCCATCCCTCACTCCCTCAAGATGGCTGGACCATCATTGTAAATGCACCATTGTATATACACACCTGTACTTTGTAGCTCCCCCACCTCATTGTAGATTGTAAGCTCTCACGAGCAGGGTCATCTTATCTTGCTTTAATTATTGTATTGTTAACGTTGTTACTTATGACTTGTGTTTTGAAACTGTTAAACTGTAAAGCGCTGCGGAATATGTTGGCGCTATATAAAGATTATTATTATTATTATAGATAATAGATAAATAGACAGATAGATAGATAATAGATAGATAATAGACAGATAGATAGATAGAAGATAGATAGATGATAGATAGAAAATAGATAGATAATAGATAGATATTACATAGATAATAGATAGAATGGTACATAAATAGTTAAAGACACATGCACACACAAAATCTTCATGCAATAGCGTTAATTAAAAAAAAATGGGAAAAAATGGCGTGGGCTCCCGCGCAATTTTCTGCGCCAGAGGGGGAAAGCTCGGGCCAATATTTCTAGCCTGGGAAGGGGTTAATACCATGGAGCTTCCTAGGCTATGAATATCAGCCCGCAGCTAGCCTTTACTGGCTATTAAAATTGGGGGACCCCCCAAAAAATGACGTGGGGTCCCCCAGTAATTTATAGCCAGAAAGGCTATACAGACAGCTGCGGGCTGATATTCATAGCCTAGGAAGGGGCCATGGATATTGATGCACCCCCCTGGCTAAAAATACCAGCACCCAGCCGCCCCAGAATTGGCGCATCTGTACGATGCGCCAATTCTGGTACTTAGCCCCTCTCCTCCCACTCCCCTGTAGGGGTGGGATATGGGGTAATAAGGGATTAATATCACCTTGCTATTGTAAGGTGACATTAAGCCCGGTTAATAATGGAGAGGCGTCAATAAGACGCCTCTCCATTATTAATCTTATATTAATAAAGGGTTAAAAAAACAACACACGCATAAGAATAAAGTATTTTAATGAAATAAAACACAACACGGTTTTCATATCTTTATTACATGCTCAGATCCAAGCGACACCCTCGATCTTCTGTAATAAAAAGTAAAAAAATAAAACAACCGTATACTCCCTGTCCGACGCAGTCCAATTAATAACGAATATCGCATGACGGTCTCCCCTATAGAACAGTGACATCAGGTGATGCCACTGCTCTGTAGGGCCTCCCAGTGATGCACTGACAGGAGACAATGGCTCCTGCAGTGCATCCCTGAGGTTACCTGAGTTCATTCTCTCACTTTATGGCAATGCTGCATCGGAATTTTCTCACCCAGCATTGCCAGTGAGAGAATGAACGGAAGTGACGTCATTCTCTCCGGTGTCTGAGCGATACACACAGCGGAGGATTACATCCGCTGTCAGTGTATCGCAGGAGTGGTCTAGAGCGCTGACATCACGCGATGTCAGTGTTCTATACCAGAGATCGTCGTGGGACACTCGGTAATAACTGGACTACGGCGGAAAGGTGATGTATAGGTTGCTTTATTATTTTATTTTTATTACAGAAGACGATGGCATTGGAATTAGGTGATTGGTGAGTATGTACTCTATGTTATGTGTTGTATGTTATATGTATGTTCTGTATGTTATATGTTATGTGTATGTACTGTTTGTTATGTGTTGTATGTATGTTATGTATGTTTTGTGTTGTATGTTATATGTATGTTCTGTATGTTATGTGTTATATGTATGTTCTGTATGTTTTGTGTTGTATGTTCTGTATGTTCTGTGTTGTATGTTATATGTATGTTATGTATGTTATATGTATGTTCTTATGTTATGTGTTATATGTTGTATGTATGTACTGTATGTTTTGTTTTATATGTATGTTCTGTATGTTGTGTGTTATATGTATGTTCTGTATGTTATGTGTTGTATGTTATATGTATGTTCTGTGTTGTATGTTATATGTATGTTTGTATGTTATGTGTTGTGTGTATATGTATGTTCTGTATGTTATATGTATGTTCTGTATTTATGTGTTGTATGTTATATGTATGTTCTGTGCTGTATGTTATATGTTTGTTATGTGTTGTATGTTATATGTATGTTCTGTATGTTATGTCTTGTATGTATATTCTGTATGTTATGTGTTATATGTATGTTCTGTATGTTATGTGTTGTATGTTATATGTATGTTCTGTATGTTATGTGTTGTATGTTATATGTATGTACTGTATGTTATGTGTTGTATGTTATATGTATGTTCTGTATGTTATGTGTTGTATGTTATATGTATGTTCTGTATGTTATGTGTTGTATGTTATATGTATGTTATGTGTTGTATGTTATATGTATGTTTATGTTGTATGTTATATGTATATTCTGTATGTTATATGTTGTATGTTATATGTATGTTATGTGTTGTATGTTATATGTATGTTCTGTGTTATATGTTTGTTCTGTATGTTCTGTGTTATATGTTGTGTATGTAATGTATGTTTTTTTTTACATTCAACACATTAGCCGGATGATGGGACTACTACTGTCCCATCATTGGCTAATGTGTCACTCACTGACAGTGTAGCAGGCATAGCCGGATGGGACTTGTAGTCCCATCGGACGATGCCTGCATACACACACACACACACAGCCAGCAGAGCCCCGCACATACACACCCGTAGACCCCCACACAGTCCCGCACACACACACACATACCAAAGCCTGGCGGCACCGCTCAGCCAATGGCGGGGGATTTGAATCCCGCGCCGCTCATTGGCTGAGCCGCCCAACGGCTCTGCCAATGAGCTGTGCCCCACCGCTTTTGCGGGGGATTTGAATCACGCGCTGCTCATTGGCTGAGCCGGCGGGCGGCTCAGCCAATGAGCGGTGCGCGCGTGGCTTTGGCGGGGGATTTGAATACCGCACGGCACCGCTCATCGGCTCAGCCGGTGTGAGCGGTGCCGGCGCGGCTTTGGCGGGGGATTTGAATTCCACGCCGCTCATTGGCTGAGCTGGCGGGCGGCTCAGCCAATGAGCGGTGCACTCGTGGCTTTGGTGGGAGATATGAATCCCGGCCGCCATATCGGAATACCCATAACTTGGGTGTTCCAATATGGCGGTCGCCGTACTTCCGGTTGCGGTGCATTGTGTAAGCGACACAAGCCCCGGAAGTGTGTGACAGAATTTATTGGTAATTATATATTAGATAAAAAAGCATTAGTGATGAGCGAGTATGCTCGTTGCTCGGGTGATCTATGAGCATTTGTAAGTGCTCGGAGATTTAGTTTGTAGCCGCAGCTGCAAGATTTGCGACGGCTAGACAGCCTGAATACATGTAGGGATTGCCTGTTTGTTAGGGAATCCCCACATGTATTCAGGCTGTCTAGCAGTCGCAAATCATGCAGTTTCGGCGACATAAACTAAATCTCCGAGCACTTCCAAATACTCAGAGACCACCCGAGCATGCTCTGGAAAACCCGAGCAACGAGCTTACTCGCTCATCACTAAAAAGCATTCATGAATATTCATATCCTGGGTTATTGCAGGCATATTCACTCTATGGTTGTGTAAGAATAGGCAACGTCAATGCACGGTCAGCATAGAAATGTGAAAATAGGGAAAGAGAAGAAATCCTACAGCAATTCTGAGGCTCAGTCAGCTCATATACAGTCATGGCCAAAAGTTTTGAGAATGACACAAATATTATATTTTCACATGATCTGCTGCCCTCTGGTTTTTATGTGTGTTTGACAGATGTTTTTATCACAGACAGAAATATAATTGCAAACATATGAGTAACAAAAGCTTATATTGACAGTTAGAATGAGTTAATGCAGCAAGTCAATATTTGCAGTGTTGACCCTTCTTCTTCAGGACCTCTGCAATTCTCCCTGGCATGCTCTCAATCAACTTCTGGACCAAATCCTGACTGATAGCAGTCCATTCTTGCACAATCAATGCTTTCATTTTGTCAGAATTTTTAGGTTTTTGTTTGTCCACCCGTCTCTTGATTGACCACAAGTTCTCAATGGGATTAAGATCTGGGGAGTTTCCAGGCCATGGACCCAAAATCTATTTGTTTTGTTCCCTGAGCCATTTAGTTATCACCTTTGCTTTATGGCAAGGTGCTCCATCATGCTGGAAAAGGCATTGTTGATCGCCAAACTGCTCTTGGAGGGTTGGGAGAAGTTGCTCTTGGAGGACATTCTGGTACCATTCTTTATTCATGGCTGTGTTTTTAGGTAAGACTGTGAGAGAGCCGATTCCCTTGGCTGAGAAGCAACCCCACACATGAATGGTTTCAGGATGCTTAACAGTTGGCATGAGACAAGACTGGTGGTAGCGCTCACGTTGTCTTCTCCGAATGAGGCGTTTTCCTGATGTCCCAAACAATCGAAAAGGGGATTCATCAGAGAAAATAACTTTACCCCAGTCCTCAGCAGTCCACTGCCTGTACCTTTTGCAGAATATCAGTCTGTCCATGATGTTTTTTCTATAGAGAAGTGGCTTCTTTGCTGCCCTCCTTGAGACCAGGCCTTGCTCCAAGAGTCTCCCCTCACAGTGCGTGCAGATGCACTCACACCTGCCTGCTGCCATTCCTGAGCAAGCACTGCACTGCTGGTAGCCCAATCCCGCAGCTGAAACACTTTTAAGAGACGGTCCTGGCGCTTGCTGGTCTTTCTTGGGCGCCCTGGAGCCTTTTTGGCAACAATGTAACCTCTCTCCTTGAAGTTCTTGATGATGCGATAGATTGTTGACTGAGGTGCAATCTTTCTAGCTGCGATACTCTTCCCTGTTAGGCCATTTTTGTGCATTGCAATGATGACTGCACGTGTTTCTTTAGAGATAACTATGGTTAACAGAAGAGAAACAATGATGCCAAGCACCAGCCTCCTTTTAAAGTGTCCAGTGGTGTCATTCTTACTTAATCATGACAGATTGATCTCCAGCCATGTCCTCATCAACACCCACACCTGTGTTAATGGAGCAATCACTGAAAAGAGGTTAGCTGGTCCTTTTAAGGCAGGGCTGCAATGATGTTGAAATGTGTTTTGGGGATAAAGTTCATTTTCTAGCCAAATATTGATTTTGCAAGTAATTGCTGTTAAGCTGATCACTCTTTATAACATTCTGGAGTATATGCAAATTGCCATTAGAAAAAGTGAAGCAGGTAGTTAAAACATGGGCTGAGGGCAAAGGAGCAGTGTCAACTGTAGATTACAAGAAAAAAGTCAGAGGATTAAATAGTGTGAGCCCAGGACTCAGAGAAGGAAGCTGATTAGATAACACAGGAGTTAACCCCCAAGCTCCTTGTTTGGATCGCACCACTAGTCCGAATAACCAAAACTGCAGTGTTACGCTTCCCACGGCTGCGGGGCGTCGGGACATGGCATAGCTTGCCTAACTAGCCAATGCTCCCACGCCGCCAGTCCACGACGACGTGAGGCATGCATCCCAGATGGTAAGAGAATGTGGACCCACTGGACCACGGAGGGAGACCCGGGCCTGCCCGGACTAGGGAAGGGCAGCGACCGGGATCCGTGGCAGCTGAGCATGTGGGCTAGATGGCGACCTGCAGGACTAGACAACACCGCACAACTTCAGGTATGAAGAAACATAAAGTTTACTTAAAGAAACACAGTACATAAACAGAACATAAGACCGGGCTCCCGATTCCGCACATCAGAGAAGGGTACACGACTCAGGATTACAGACGAGAGCAGATGACATGGGTAGATGCAGTCCAGGGTTATCTGGCACGGGCATACTTGGGCGGCCTCTCTCTCAGGCCTCAGGCATAGCACAGGCTCAGCAGGAGAACATCAGACACCGACCCAGGACAGACGTCATCACAGGGTAGACCAAGGAGGAACCGGCAGGACATCGGAACATAAGGAACACGGACTGGATCTCAGGGACACAGGAACACGGACAGGACATCAGGAACACGGATTGGATCTCAGGGACACAGGAACACGGACAGGACATCAGGAACACGGATTGGATCTCAGGGAGTCAGGAACACGGACTGGAACATCAGGAACACGGATTGGATCTCGGGGAGTCAGGAACACGGACAGGAACACAGGAACATCAGAACATTGGTATCGGACTCCGGACATCTGGCAACGATCGGCAAGCTCCGGACATCAGGCAGAGAAGGATAGGACCTGGACATCTGGAAGTGGTCATCGGACATCGGATATCAGGCAGTGGTCATCAGGGAGGACACGGTCCTCGGACTCCGGACATCTAGTATAGATCTGAAAAGGAACCCCAGCGGTCTGGTGCAAGCCCCGCCAGGCTCAACGGGAGCTGGCCGGGAATTGCACAGAAGCTGAGCACAGAGTAACAGAAACTCAGCACACACACCGAACTCCTCTTTCCACGATGAATTCTGGTTATATAGCAAGGATTCACAGTCACTGGCACAGGGTTCAGGACACAGCAGGATTTCAGGAACATAACACAGAGGGCACAGTTCAGACAGTCAGGTACAGGATGCGATCCAGGATCAGGGGTTCAGGTAATTAGACACAACAGGAACAGGCCTGGATATACAGCCTCCAGGAAGAGCGATCTGGGTAATCAGCCCCAGCATAGGTGGAAACACAAGACACAGTTCAGACATTCAGGTACCGGGTTAGGTCCAGGATCAGGATTCAGGAAACAAGACACAGCAGGAACAGGCCTGGATATACAGCCTCCAGGAACGGCGATCTGGGTAATCAGCCCCCAGCATAGGCGGAAACACAAGACACAGTTCAGACATTCAGGTACCGGGTTAGATCCAGGATCAGGGATTCAGGAAACAAAATACAACAGAACAGGCCTGGATATGCAGCCTCCAGGAACGGCGATCTGGGTACTCAGCCCCAGGCAGAAACACAAGACAGGACAAGGGGAATCAACTCTCCAGAGCTGATCAAACTCAGAGCAGGAGCTGAACACACAACCACATACGGCTAGGTTCAGGGATTCAATGTGGATTCAATGTGAAGCTCTGGCAACGCCCACTAGGGCTGGGAACTTTATATATGAACTGCTTCACAGCGATAGGCTGGAGCAGTAATTCTAGTACACACCCAATCCTCATAAAAGCAGGACAGGTGTGGGCCGCGCCCCCTATGCAGAGCCAGACAACTCATCACAGAGGAACACCTGACAGTGGCTGTTGCCACACACGTAGTAAATCATGCACCATTGCAGAGGACTTTGCAACCTACGGATGGCTTCTACAGCAGGCTAGGCACCCAACAGCAACCGCTGCCACACACATAGTAAATCATGCACCACTGCAGAGGACTTTGGAACCTACGGATGACTTCTGCAGCAGGTCAGGAACCGCACATGCGGGTGGTCATGCAACACAGCGGAGACACTCACGCAAGTACGGCCACGCAGAAGAGCTGGGAACTGAGCAGCATCCATACAGGTAACAGACAACAGTATCCCAGCTGGTTAGGGGGAAAGGAGCAAAAGGTTTAATGCAAAAGACATGCAGAGTAATGCTGGAAAACAAAGTACAGACAATACCAGCGTTACAGTATCCCCCTCTCAGGCCCCCTCTTCTGAAGACCCAAGTAAAAAAAAATTCCCCAGAAAATTCACTTGGGTTTGGCGGTAAGTCCCACAGTTCACAATATGGCAGCAGAGTTCATAGCTCAAAAAGTCCGAACCGCTGACCAAGCGGGGAATCGAGCCATCTAGTCCACTTACCATGTGGGGACCAAGCAGTCTAGTTCGTACATCAGGTGGAGCTTGGAGAAAAGTCCTGCAGACCACACATGCTCAGCGGAGTCCATGGCCAGAGCTTTCTGTTACGCTTCCCACGGCTGCGGGGCGTCGGGACATGGCATAGCTTGCCTAACTAGCCAATGCTCCCAATCCGCCAGTCCACGACGACGTGAGGCATGCGTCCCAGATGGTAAGAGAATGTGGACCCACTGGACCACGGAGGGAGACCCGGGCCTGCCCGGACTAGGGAAGGGCAGCGACCGGGATCCGTGGCAGCTGAGCATGTGGGCTAGATGGCGACCTGCAGGACTAGACAACACCGCACAACTTCAGGTATGAAGAAACATAAAGTTTACTTAAAGAAACACAGTACATAAACAGAACATAAGACCGGGCTCCCGATTCCGCACATCAGAGAAGGGTACACGACTCAGGATTACAGACGAGTGCAGGAGGACATCACGGGTAGATGCAGTCCAGGGTTATCTGGCACGGGCATACTTGGGCGGCCTCTCTCTCAGGCCTCAGGCGTAGCACAGGCTCAGCAGGAGAACATCAGACACCGACCCAGGACAGACGTCATCACAGGGTAGATCAAGGAGGAACCGGCAGGACATCGGAACATAAGGAACACGGACTGGATCTCAGGGACACAGGAACACGGACAGGACATCAGGAACACGAATTGGATCTCAGGGACACAGGAACACGGACAGGACATCAGGAACACGGATTGGATCTCAGGGAGTCAGGAACACGGACTGGAACATCAGGAACACGGATTGGATCTCGGGAGATCAGGAACACGGACAGGAACACAGGAACATCAGAACACTGGTATCGGACTCCGGACATCTGGCAACGATCGGCAGGCTCCGGACATCTGGCAACGATCGGCAAGCTCCGGACATCAGGCAGAGAAGGATAGGACCTGGACATCTGGAAGTGGTCATCGGACATCGGATATCAGGCAGTGGTCATCAGGGAGGACACGGTCCTCGGACTCCGGACATCTAGTATAGATCTGAAAAGGAACCCCAGCGGTCTGGTGCAAGCCCCACCAGGCTCAACGGGAGCTGGCCGGGAATTGCACAGAAGCTGAGCACAGAGTAACAGAAACTCAGCACACACACCGAACTCCTCTTTCCACGATGAACTCTGGTTATATAGCAAGGATTCACAGTCACTGGCACAGGGTTCAGGACACAGCAGGATTTCAGGAACATAACACAGAGGGCACAGTTCAGACAGTCAGGTACAGGATGCGATCCAGGATCAGGGGTTCAGGTAATTAGACACAACAGGAACAGGCCTGGATATACAGCCTCCAGGAAGAGCGATCTGGGTAATCAGCCCCAGCATAGGTGGAAACACAAGACACAGTTCAGACATTCAGGTACCGGGTTAGGTCCAGGATCAGGGATTCAGGAAACAAGACACAGCAGGAACAGGCCTGGATATACAGCCTCCAGGAACGGCGATCTGGGTAATCAGCCCCCAGCATAGGCGGAAACACAAGACACAGTTCAGACATTCAGGTACCGGGTTAGATCCAGGATCAGGGATTCAGGAAACAAAATACAACAGGAACAGGCCTGGATATGCAGCCTCCAGGAACGGCGATCTGGGTACTCAGCCCCAGGCAGAAACACAAGACAGGACAAGGGGAATCAGCTCTCCAGAGCTGATCAAACTCAGAGCAGGAGCTGAACACACAACCACATACGGCTAGGTTCAGGGTTTCAATGTGGATTCAATGTGAAGCTCTGGCAACGCCCACTAGGGCTGGGGAACTTTATATATGAACTGCTTCACAGCGATAGGCTGGAGCAGTAATTCTAGTACACACCCAATCCTCATAAAAGCAGGACAGGTGTGGGCCGCGCCCCCTATGCAGAGCCAGACAACTCATCACATAGGAACACCTGACAGTGGCTGTTGCCACACACATAGTAAATCATGCACCATTGCAGAGGACTTTGCAACCTACGGATGGCTTCTACAGCAGGCCAGGCACCCGACAGCAACCGCTGCCACACACGTAGTAAATCATGCACCACTGCAGAGGACTTTGGAACCTACGGATGACTTCTGCAGCAGGTCAGGAACCGCACATGCGGGTGGTCATGCACTCACGCAAGTACGGCCACGCAGCAGAGCTGGGAACTGAGCAGCATCCATACAGGTAACAGACAACAGTATCCCAGCTGGTTAGGGGGAAAGGAGCAAAAGGGTTAATGCAAAAGACATGCAGAGTAACGCTGGAAAACAAAGTACAGACAATACCAGCGTTACATGCAGCACTGTTGCACAGCGGTGCATGCAATGGAGGTACAGCCCAGCAACAGAAGTAGGAACAGTGGGAACAGACATAAATGTGGATGCAACAATGGCCAACATACATATAATCATAAAATAATATGCAGATGATCATGTATTCTGTGGCCATTATCAAGCAAATATTGACACAAAAGAAACACAATGCGTAACACACTGCAATAAATAAATACAAAACTACCTGTTGGAATATGTTTGGTGCAACAACTCCATTCCTGTTTATGAGTGTTTAGTTGCTAGATTTGTATGCTGTTCATAAAGTTAAACCAAAAAAAAACTCCCAGAAGCTCACGCAGGAAGAGCATGTGACTGTATTTCCTGTTTTTCCTGTGTCTGTGTATGAGAGAAGTAGCCTGCTGTAGATGCTGCACTGATAGAGACACACACAAATTATTTATTCCTGATCTATTAAGCATATTGTTCCTGTTTGTTCCTGAATAAAGAAGCTCACACGCTTGGAGAGTATCCTGAATAATCCGCTACCAACAGGTTATGGGCCCAGAGTGACACAGAACCCCAGAGTAACAAAGCAACAGAAGCCTAAAGCAAAAGCAGCACAGAGCAACAGAGAAGATGTCCACTAGCAGCAATCCAGTCAAGTTCTCGGTGCCAAGCCTCACTAACCATAACTTCCAGTCCTGGAAATTCAAGGTGAAGATGCTGCTCATAAGAGAAGGTATGTAGAAATATACTCAAGAACAATTGCTTCATCCATTACCAGATGATTGGCTAGAGAAGGATCAGAAAGCACAAAGCAGTATCTCCCTCAGTGTAGATGATAATTAGTTTGTGCATATATGCAAGTGTGCAACTGATGGAGATGTGGGATGAGTTACAGAAAGTGCATGAAAGATCAAATCTCAGCAATAAGCTTTATCTCATGAGAAAGCTGAATCAGTCTAAGCTAAGTGATGGACAGAATATGCAGGACTACATAAGAAACACCCTAGAGATTGTGGAGCGTCTCAGGGTATTGGAGAAGAAATTAAAGATTTTCATGTTGCTGCACTTCTATTAAGTGGTCTTCCTGAGAGTTATGACACACTCTTGACTGCACTAGATACATGGGCAGATGATGAGCTGACACTAGAGTATGATAAAGGCAAACTTGTGGATGAATTCAAGAGAAAAATGCAGCATGTAAGCTGCAGTAGTGAATCCGGAGCAGAAACAGCATTAAAGACACAGGATTTCCCTAAATATAAGAGCAATCTAAGAGAGACTCGTGAATGTTTTGTCTGTAAAAAGTCCGGCCACCTTAAAGTAGACTGCAGAATTTGGAGAGCAAGAATGAGTCAGCTTAAAAAGCAGAACAGTCATCAAAGGGTTAAAACAGCTGTAAAGGAAGATTCAGCATGTGTTGACGCTGCATTTAATGCCAATACAGGCCCATCTGCAAAGCATATATGGTGTTTAGATTCTGGTGCGAGCAGTCATATGACAAATAACAAGGATTTCTTCACTGACCTTAATGAAAGCTAGTCAGAAAAGGTCATCTTAGCTAATGGTCACTATATGACTTCAGAAGGAGTAGGAGGAGCTACCTCCACTGTCCAGTTTCCTCAGCACAAAGCAGAAAGATCCCAATAAAGGATGTTCTCTATGTTCTCAGCCTTGAAAGCAATCTTCTGTCAGTAAAGGTCACGCAAAAGGGGAATGTAGTTACTTTTAGAGATAACAGCTGCATCATCTCAAAGAAGGGTCACACTCTTGCAGAAAGGAAAATCCAAGATGAACTTTACCAGCTAAAATGCAAAGAAAGAGTGTACAGTGCTAGTCAAGATCTACATAAGAACTGTATCCATGTATGGCACAGACGTCTTGGGCACAGAGACCCAGAAGCAGTAAGGAAGCTAGCTTAACTTGCAAATGGTATTGAAAGCAACCAGTGTAGTCAAATGATGAAGTGTACTAGCTATCTTAAAGGGAAATGTCCAGAAAATGCTTTCCTAAAATAAGCATCACTAGATCTGCACAGCCTCTGGATCTAATACATACGGATGTATGTGGTCCAATGAGTGTTCAAACTCCTAGCAAGAAGAAATATTTTCACACATTTATTGATGACTACTCCAGATATACAGTCGCCTATCTGCTTCACAGTAAGGATGAAGTTCCACAAAAACTTGAAGAATATCTTGCTGTAGTGTTTAACAAATTTGGAAGAATGCCAAAACCCTGCATGCAGATAATGGAACCGAATACACAAGTGGTACGGTGCAAGCCATTTTGAAAAAGAATGGAATTGTGTTCCAGACTATCATTCCATACAACCCAGAACAAAATGGCATTGCAGAGAGAAAGAACCGTACTCTCTATGAAAGTGGAAGAAGTATGTTGTTTGATGCGAATCTACCTACAACATATTGGCGAGAAGCCATCATGACAGCTTGCTATCTTCAAAACAGAGTGCCAGGTAAAGCCGCAAATAAAACTCCTCATGAGCTATGGAACTGCGAGAAGCCTAACCTGAAGCACCTCAGGATATTTGGAAGCAAAACGTTTATGTATGTTCCCAAAGAAAAACGTTCCAAGAAAGAATCACATGCAAAACACGGAGTCCTGGTGGGCTATAGTGAAACTCAAAAGGGATACAGAATCCTGCATCCAGAGACCAACACAGTAACAATCAGCAGAGATGTAGTGATTGATGAAAACTCTGGATCGTTCAAATTCCAAGAAGCTACACCAGTTATTCTACCTAAGAAGCAAGAACTAGAATCTCAATCACCAAACCCAGACACCGAAAAGGAAAACACTGAAGTGTGGATAAGCTCTGAAGCCACCAAGGAAGACACAGAAGAACCAAGTCAACCTCCAGTCAGGAGATCAGAAAGGCCATACAAAGGTATCCCAGCTAGAAGCCTTTCTTATATGGTCAGAACACTTCCTGAACCAGAGCCAGAGTCATGGCAAGAGATGCAAAAACTGCCTGTCCACGAGAAGCAGAAGTGGATAAATTCTGCTAATGAAGAGATGGAAACTCCAGACATTGGAGCTTACTGAGCTACCACAAGGAAAAAGAGCTATCGGATGTAAGTGGGTCTTCAAAAACAAATATGACTCAGATGGTAAAGTTCACTGGTTTAAGGCAAGATTGGTTGCAAAAGGGTATTCGCAAAAGTATGGTGAAGGCTTATGATGATAGATTTTCTCCAGTTGCGAAGCAAACCACATTCAGAA
Organism: Oophaga sylvatica; assembly: GCA_033576555.1. Classification (NCBI taxonomy): domain Eukaryota; kingdom Metazoa; phylum Chordata; class Amphibia; order Anura; family Dendrobatidae; genus Oophaga; species Oophaga sylvatica. Next base: position 61,081,763 of record JARQOD010000006.1, on the reverse strand, counting down.
CTTTAATGTCCGTAGCTGCAGTTCAATAGATGACAGTGAGAAGATTAGTGCAAGGACTAAGCACATTGATGTAAAACATCACCACTTACATGACTTAGTGGAACGTGGTGTACTTGAGTTTGTTTATTGCGAGTCTGACAATATGATAGCTGATGATATGACAAAGCCATTATCAAGAGCCAAGTTTGTGGACTTCAGAACTGCAATGGGACTAACATGATAAGTAGTTGTTGAGTGGGGGTGTGGGAATATGTTTGGTGCAACAACTCCATTCCTGTCTATGAGTGTTTAGTTGCTAGATTTGTATGCTGTTTATAAAGTAAAAAAAAACTCCCAGAGGCTCACATAGAAAGAGCATGTGACTGTATTTCCTGTTTTCCTGTGTCTGTGTATGAGAGAAGCAGCCTGCTGTAGATGCTGCACAGATAGAGACACACAAATGATTTATTCCTGATCTATTAAGCTTATCATATATTGTTCCTGAATAAAGAAGCTCTGTTGTCACACGCTTGGAGAGTATCCTGAATAATCCGCTGCCAACAGTACCACTGTTGCTATACATACAAAAACATAGGATACCGAATACACTTCTTTTTCAAAAAGCATAAGACCCATCCAACCACGACAAGGTGAATTCTATCTGGATAGTCCTTGACTCTAGTAACTAACTCTATATACCTACCAAGGCCTCAAATGAGCAGGAATTTCTTATCTGAATTAAACCCATATCCTGTTATCAATAAAAACTGCTTGTCAGGTCTTCTTCATTGGGCTAACTCTTCCCATATTTAATGGTATAATGGTAGATATCAAGATGGACTCCTACTCTAGGGAAGTCTGAATTAAACACTGACTAGATGACACTTGCTCGGCTGACAGCTATCCCATGCCAGAGCCGAGCGTATGTGTTTCTTTGACTGGCAACAATGGAATATGCTGCTGCCAATGTGACTTACCTCCTGCAGGAAAAGAGAGTTGCCCATGTTGAAGTCTAATCCTTCTTTCCCTCAGTATCAATCATTGATGGAATGCTGAAAGGCCACCATAAACATTTGATTATGAACTGATCCTGGTAAAATTGACAGGTTTGGTCTACTGCGTATGGTTCCCTTGAGGGTCCAATAATGGGAATAAAATGTTACATCTGCTTATAAGCCATCACAATCTAGACCCATGTTTATCACATGGAAAACAATGATCCAGTTTCCATGTTTCTTATCATGCTAAATATCGCATTTTATTATTATTATGCTTTGCTTATATAGCGCTATCTTATTCCGCATCACTTTATTTACATTACCATCACTGTCCCCATTGGGGCTCACAATCTACATTATTATCAGTAGGTCTTTGGAGTGCAGGAGGAAACCGGAGAACCCGGAGGAAACCCACGCAAACATGGGGAGAACATACAAACTCCTTGCAGATGTTGTCCTTGGTGGGATTTAAACCCAGGACATCACCGCTGCCAGGCTGCAGTGCTAACCACTAAGCCACCGTGCTGCACATTACAATGAATATGTTACAACATTCTGCTTGCATGTGTTTACATAGATGTTCTTTGTTCATGTGTACTTTTTGGGAATCCCACTGGGAAACACTAAAAAATAAATATGAGTGAGTTAGCTACACATATACAACATCTGCTGGACTCCTTCTTATTACATTTTTACAGTCTGAATTTCTACCATATCACAAATAAGGCTGGTTTCATACTAAGATAACACTGATGCATTTCTAGGTTTGTATTAAGGGTATGTGCACACAACACCTTTTAGATGCCATTGTTGTAGCCACGTTTTTCAAGAAGATGAACCTCAGGAAAATGCCAGTGTTATTTTTCCCCGGAAGTTTCTTTTTGCCATCTTTTCAATTGATTTCTATACAATAATATCAGTAAAATGCTGTGGAATTAATGGCACTATATAAGTGAGTAAAATAAAGAAATACATTTTTTCTACGTCTTTGCTTTTTTTTCTACTTGTATAAAATATTGAGCGGATGACATAAATATACGTCATTGGTCATGAAGAGGCTAAAGAATATATACCTGCCTAATTATAGCCATACTCACAATATGATTTTTCTATTTTTTAATATGGACAGACAAACTGTATGTGGAATAGGAAGAAAATAACTTTAGATTTTTTGCTGAGTGCTAGGAAGACAGAATATCAGAAAGAAACCTTAAAAAAAACAGGGATAATACACGCAACGCAAAGGTATGTAGATGTTGCCCCTGGTCAGAACACAAGACCCTGCAAGAAAACCGAGCCCCCCCAAAAAAAAGTTTTTGGTAAAACGCCTATTCTAAATATAGTGGATACTAGACTGTTAATGAGCCAATGTCATGAGATCACAAATGCTCTACCATCACATTTGCCTTCCTACTACTTTAAAGAGGTGTTAACTAGCAATGAAATTCTCCAGAGTAGACATATTGCTCTATTATGTCTAATGAACCATCTGCTACGACATGAAATGTAGGAACCTGTAGCGTTATTGTGTGTACAGAATACCTGAGTAAGGAGAGATTATAGCGTCCTGTTATAGATGCCATGTTCTTCGTCTAAAGGTGATAGAAATATTTATTATGAAGGTATAACTTCAGTGAAAGCAAAATATTTAAGTCTGCAGGAAAGATTTATTACTGGGGTATTCCAGCCCCTTTCACTTCTACACTGGGAGGTGAGCGAGGCCATGATGTCACGTCTTCTGATATTTGCCTGATCAGGTGCGTGCAAGTGGCTGGTTTTGTGCACTAACCCTGATCACCAGAATATAAGGAGAACCCTTTAAATATTAAAACATAAGTTACTACAGGATGATTGTAAAACACAAGAAAATAATCCAGTGAGAAGATAGTCAGGTAACTACCATAGATACACTGAAAGGATCAGTAAAGAGGGGTCATGGACATTTGGGATACTGGTGGTTGACTACACAGTAGAATAATATAATGTTCAATAGCTTTTGTCTTCCAGTTTTCTACAGAATAATACAACAAATCAGATTTTCATGATTCAAATTTGTGCAAAGTTGGGTATGAGTTATCCATCACCTTTATCTTCTTTTTTTGTTCTCCAGAGCTGAGCCAGACATAGTTCTCTCATATAATCTCCAGGTCTGTGGAAATATCTGTCCTCTTTTTAGGACCATTTTACCATGTGTGTACAAAAGATTAGATCCGAGTTCCTTACCTTGATGTGGTTGGAAAGGTTCCTCCTCAGGTGAGCATTCATTAAAACGTTATTCTCCTACTGTTTTATGAAAAGGGATTTCATTAGAAACCTTTGCCTTTTTTATATATATTTGTGGAAGATGTAATCTCACTCTCAGATGTGCTACTTTATTAATAATGATATCTTTATAAGATGTTTTTATCTGTGCTATACTGCCGTCCATGGTGCTGTTATGTAAGAAGCGATCTGCACAAACCTTTTCTATGTTGACATCGGATGTTTTATTGGGTTTCCTAAGATAGGTGGAGAGAACAGGAAAAACTATAAATGTAGGTGGGATTCATGAGAGGTGAAGAGATGTGTGCACTGCATAAAGCAGGTTGTTGCACTCTGTGTTGAGAAGTGAAGACTTACTAAATAGCTACGGTGGTTAGAAAAGAGGCTAGATGAGGGGCTGCAACAGGCGCTTGACCTTTAGAGTTGGGAACCACCAAATGAAATTAGGAGTTAGACTGCACAAGAACCAGGACTGATAGTGACACTGGGCTGCCAATTTTCTGTCTATGCTGAGCAGAGATTATGTTACCATTGTACCTTGCTATGGTGTACCTTGTAAATGTGTCCAAAGTGATGTGCTGTCCAATAGAGTGATGTTTCAAAATCTGATTTTTCAGGAAATTACTCTTCTATAAATGTTTGACATTTGACATGTCACTCCACAAGGAGAAACGTTACCCCTAGGATTCCAACCTTTCATAAAAAATGTCTCTAGTTCCAAGAGGCAATCTTTCTGATTTTATTGTCCTCAACTTCTATCTATCTATCTATCTATCTATCTATCTATCTATCTATCTATCTATCTATCTATCTATCTATCTATCTATCTACTTCTATCTCATTCTATCTATCTATCTATCTATCTATCTATTATCTTATCTATCTATCTATCTATCTATCTAGAAGACAAAAAAATAGGCAGCACTCCTCAGAATCAATAGCAGTTGTGGACTTTATTAGACCCACATCTCAGGGCAACGTTTCGGCTACAATTAGCCTTCCTCCAGCAGTGTCTCAGACACATGTGTGGGTATTTATGATTTCATTAGATAACAAACAATTTACAATCACTTTACAAAATTATGTGTCCCAGATATAAATCATGAATCAAATCCATATGCACATAACAGTAACAGGTGTCCCTCATAATCAGCTCTACTTAGTTGACAACAGTACCTTTGTACATAATTAACATGCATCAATATCTCACAAATTCCAGTAATAGGTATTTAAGTCCATACTCATCTCAGCTGCAACTGTCACGCAGTTGTTTATAAACTCCAAATACTTACAATGGGCAATGAGCGATGCATCTCGTGGGGGACGCCATGAACGCTTCACAGGACTAGCACAGACGCTACTGCGCATGTCCCAAGTGCATTGTCATAGGATCTCGTTCCCTCAGCCAATCTTGGCTGTTGTGTGGCATCTTTTAATGTGCGCATGCGCACTATGCATATGTCCACAGCGTTACTCCATCTTGGTTGTGGCAAGCCGTAATACCAAAAAGTATCTAATATGAAATTCATGAGACACCGAAATTCTAGAAGAATATTGCGGTTCACTTAGCGCTGATTATATTCATCTCTGATTAGTTAGTAATATAATCTTTTTAGAATAATAAAGGGCAAGGTAAAAACCTATTAGAAAAGGAGTATGTGCCAAATAAGGATTTCCAAGTCATTGTGTCACCCCGGTCTATGGGACAATTCCCTTGTGGGGGTAACTTCCCATCACCTATGATCAAAAGGGAGGTATTCTGAACCGGTGGCCCAGATCCCTCAACCCTCATGTCATTAAGGTACAATTACTTAATCCATGGCTGTTCACTCCTATAAATAAAAACTGAATCAAAGTCTCCAATGAATCCATTTATTGAAAAGCTGTCAAACAACCATTGCCACCCAAATTTTGAGATCAGACATATGCTTAAAGAAAAAAAGAAATATTTTATGTGTTCTCCTCCACCGTGCATCGCTCTTCCCAGACTGTTTATTCACCAACTGGAAATAAAAAGAATAACAATGAGACAATATATCGGCAAAAGTCAGCCTCATAAATTATACACTTGGACATGGATGTAGAGTGATACAGGTCTTTACTTTAATAACTTCTTTACAAAATAGCGTTGATTTTGAAATCCACATTCATACCTAGTGGTTTCAGTGTTCCCAATTCATAGATCCATCTAAGTTCTCTACTTTTAAGGAGGCTAACTCTATCTCCCCCTCTCCTCTGAACTGGAACATTGTCAATTAGTCTGAATTTCAGTTGCTTTTCAGTATGTTTCATTTCAGTGAAGTGCTTTGATACTGGCAAATCTAATCTTTTCTTACGTATAGTGTATTTATGTTGGCTGATTCTCGTTTTGAAGTCACAAGTGGTTTCCCCTATGTACCACAACTTACAGGGACACTCCAATAGGTATATAACATGATCTGAGTCACACGTCAGAAAGCTATTAATTTTATATAGCTTATTCGTAGAGTGATGTCTAAATTCTGCCCCTTTATAAAAGCTGTAAAAAGAGATGTGGAAATTTTAAAGGGAAACAGTATAGTTCCAAGTTATAGACACCCTAACATAACTAAAGCAGAGTTTGCAGCACTACGTGAATTAACCCTTAGCGGCGAGGTTATTGTGAAACCCGCCGATAAGGGGGGTGCAGTGGTTGTCATGGACAAAGACAAATATTTAAAAGAAGTATTTCGTCAATTAAGTGATGAGATGGTTTATACAAAATTAGATGGAGATCCCAAATTTAAGATCATGAAAGAAATCAAAGACTGTTTAGAGGAGGCATTGAGCCTCCAAATTATCGATGAATCACTGTTTGAATATTTACTGATTGAGAATCCGAGAACGCCGGTATTATATATCATACCAAAGGTACATAAATCACTGCAGGATCCACCCGGACATCCCATAGTGTCCGGAGTGGATTCAGTCTCTAGCAAACTTGGAACATTCCTAGATAAAGTACTTAACCCTCTAGCTAAAAAACAAAAATCGTTTATATTAGATACAACAGATTTTCTGAATAAATTAGAGGGGATACAACTTTTGGGGGATACATTAATGGTATCCTTTGATGTAGTCTCTCTCTATACATCCATTGATCATGATAGAGGTACAGCAGCAGTTGGTAAAATGTTAGACAAGGAGGAGGACTTCTCCGTAGAGGGTAAGAAATTTATTCTAACAATACTGAATATCATTCTAAGAAAGAATTACTTCCTGTTTGGTGATGAATATTACATGCAAAGAAGAGGTACCGCGATGGGGGCCAATATGGCCCCAGCTTATGCTAATTTGATGATGGGGGGTCTGGAGGAGGACTTTATCTATGTGTCCCACCACTTCCGGCTTGTGCAGGGTGGTGGCGATACATAGATGATATTTTTCTCCTCTGGACAGGTACCAAAGATGAATTGAAATTGTTTCATAGTTACTTGAATACAATAGATGAGACAATTAAGTTCACCATGAGTTTCTCTAGGGTAGAAATCCAATTTTTGGATGTGTTGGTTAAGCAAGTAGCAGGCAAACTGAGCACATCACTATTTGTAAAGGCAACTGACAAAAATAATTTGTTACTTTACAGCAGCCAACATCCAAGGTGTATGGTGGATTCCATACCATTAAGCCAACTTCTGAGGGTTAGACGTGTAGTCAGTGAGATAGAGGAAGTGGATCGAATTATGGATCAGATGGTGAAAAAATTCCTAGATAGAGATTATCCAAATAATCTATTGAAGGTTACAAGAGAGAGAGTTTTACATAAAGATAGATTTGAACTATTGAGAGCAAAAAAACCCAAAAAGGAACTAACAAGGATCCCGTTCGTTTCCAGATTCACAGAAGAAAGTAACAAAATTTCGAAAATAATATCTAAACATTGGGGTATGTTAACAAAGTGCCTCCCAAATGTTGAGGGATTTAAGCTTCCTCCTCTTTTTTCCTACAAAAGAAGTAAAAATATCAGGGACTATCTGATAAAATCGGATATTGGTCCCATTAAGAAAAATATACAAATGTCACTAACAGGTTCGATTAGAAAGGGATGTTATCCCTGTTTAAACTGCATTAATTGTAGTCAAATGCTTAAAGGGGCAGAATTTAGACATCACTCTACGAATAAGCTATATAAAATTAATAGCTTTCTGACGTGTGACTCAGATCATGTTATATACCTATTGGAGTGTCCCTGTAAGTTGTGGTACATAGGGGAAACCACTTGTGACTTCAAAACGAGAATCAGCCAACATAAATACACTATACGTAAGAAAAGATTAGATTTGCCAGTATCAAAGCACTTCACTGAAATGAAACATACTGAAAAGCAACTGAAATTCAGACTAATTGACAATGTTCCAGTTCAGAGGAGAGGGGGAGATAGAGTTAGCCTCCTTAAAAGTAGAGAACTTAGATGGATCTATGAATTGGGAACACTGAAACCACTAGGTATGAATGTGGATTTCAAAATCAACGCTATTTTGTAAAGAAGTTATTAAAGTAAAGACCTGTATCACTCTACATCCATGTCCAAGTGTATAATTTATGAGGCTGACTTTTGCCGATATATTGTCTCATTGTTATTCTTTTTATTTCCAGTTGGTGAATAAACAGTCTGGGAAGAGCGATGCACGGTGGAGGAGAACACATAAAATATTTCTTTTTTTCTTTAAGCATATGTCTGATCTCAAAATTTGGGTGGCAATGGTTGTTTGACAGCTTTTCAATAAATGGATTCATTGGAGACTTTGATTCAGTTTTTATTTATAGGAGTGAACAGCCATGGATTAAGTAATTGTACCTTAATGACATGAGGGTTGAGGGATCTGGGCCACCGGTTCAGAATACCTCCCCTTTTGATCATAGGTGATGGGAAGTTACCCCCACAAGGGAATTGTCCCATAGACCGGGGTGACACAATGACTTGGAAATCCTTATTTGGCACATACTCCTTTTCTAATAGGTTTTTACCTTGCCCTTTATTATTCTAAAAAGATTATATTACTAACTAATCAGAGATGAATATAATCAGCGCTAAGTGAACCGCAATATTCTTCTAGAATTTCGGTGTCTCATGAATTTCATATTAGATACTTTTTGGTATTACGGCTTGCCACAACCAAGATGGAGTAACGCTGTGGACATATGCATAGTGCGCATGCGCACATTAAAAGATGCCACACAACAGCCAAGATTGGCTGAGGGAACGAGATCCTATGACAATGCACTTGGGACATGCGCAGTAGCGTCTGTGCTAGTCCTGTGAAGCGTTCATGGCGTCCCCCACGAGATGCATCGCTCATTGCCCATTGTAAGTATTTGGAGTTTATAAACAACTGCGTGACAGTTGCAGCTGAGATGAGTATGGACTTAAATACCTATTACTGGAATTTGTGAGATATTGATGCATGTTAATTATGTACAAAGGTACTGTTGTCAACTAAGTAGAGCTGATTATGAGGGACACCTGTTACTGTTATGTGCATATGGATTTGATTCATGATTTATATCTGGGACACATAATTTTGTAAAGTGATTGTAAATTGTTTGTTATCTAATGAAATCATAAATACCCACACATGTGTCTGAGACACTGCTGGAGGAAGGCTAATTGTAGCCGAAACGTTGCCCTGAGATGTGGGTCTAATAAAGTCCACAACTGCTATTGATTCTGAGGAGTGCTGCCTATTTTTTTGTCTTATTGAATTTGGCAAGTATTGGATTCCTGCTGGAGGATTTGCACCCACAAGTATTGTATACTATGCTGCTTCAATTTTTTTTTAAATATCTATCTATCTCATCTATCTATCTATCTATCTATCTATCTATCTATCTATCTATCTATCTATCTCTCTCCACAGAGAGCAAAGAAAGGAGAAGAAGGAGTAGCATTGTGAAACAGAAAAGCAAAGACACATACAGATTTTTTCTGTAATTCCTATTAAGGGTTTATGTTATCCCAGTTCTAGATTCACAGCTGCACTGCTCAGTACTGCTTTGCAACGTTTTCCATACTGCTATAAAAACACAGGCGATCAGAAATCCCTCATGTCTCTGTGTACTATGTACTGTATAGGATACATCATAGCATATAGTATCAACCGCTAGCTCAGTGAGACCAAAAAATTATATTTTGTCGACAGTAATACTAATGCAAAATGCAAAATACAATGTTTAAAATTAATGTTGTGCATGACGTACGCATGTCAACTTATTCAGAATAGTCACCTGAAATGACAGACGTACAGTAAAAGCTCATCACTGTGTTCCTGTAAGTAAACTTTAAAGAAATCAATATCAACAAGTGAAATAAAAAAAAAATAATAATTTTGTTTACACTGAATGTAACAATGAAATAGTATAAAATACGGGAATCACAATTTTCTTTTTATGAATTGAACAATTAATAGTAACGTTTAGGATTTTCCTTTCTAATATCCAGTATATAGGAATATGCTTAGCGTTTCTGCCGTTCGCCTTCTATACAATGTCACAGCAGCATCACACCCCTGAGTGTACATAAATTAATCAGTCCTTGAAATGTTTGCCAGAACGTGTTTAATTGATAGCAAACTGAGACCCAAAACATAATTTCATTTCCTTTTTTTTTCAGAATCATTTGACTGAGAGGTAATAGTGAGAACTTCTGCACTCCAATGAGTAACACATATTGATGCTTATGTCTAATTTCATCATTGTCAAGGGAAAGGCCTGTTCTGTTACCAGCCGTAATACAGCATTTCAAGGTGATAAATCCAATCTGCCGAATGATATTCTGTTGGCATTTCTATAATATTAATTAGATCACCTTGTCAAGTAATGTGAAATTTCCCCAACATTGATTAGAAATTCTCTACAGATAGGCAAAGGCCTCTGTATTGCCTCCTGTCTCTTTTCTCATTTATGACTGACAGCTGAGGTCAAGACGAAGACATCAACCCCTTAAATTTCTGAAAGGCTAGGTCACTGGACCCCATAACAAATGTAGAGTGGGCGGACTATTGCTTGAAGATATCTTATTAAATTGGACAAAAGCTGTCTCCCTCACAACAGTGTCTCCGAATGCCCTCTGCCTGACTGCAGAATGCACCAGTGTGACGGAAAGCCATTTGCATTACCCTGCAGTCATTTTATATGCGGAGGTAATGAAGTTGTCAGAGGAGCCCAGAGTGTGGCAGAGCCTGATATTCAAATAGCGCCATGGCTTCTGTTTCTCCTAATGCTTCCTCCCACCCCCTCCTATTTTCACACGCCAGCTGATGGGCACTTTGCATTCGCAAAGAGTTTATTTCCAAGTCTATTGATGTATGCCTCTCACAGAATTAGTGCTACAAAGAAATTCTACAAGAATAGAGGGGAGTGTGATTTAGTGTTTTTTTTCCATAGGAATTTATTCGAAATACATTTTCATTTTGGAATCCAGATGCACATTGGGCAAGGTAATTAGTATTAAAGGGAACCTGTTAGTCCCTTCCTGCTGCCTAAACTACTGAACCACCGCTCGACCAGCGCTATCCTCTCCTAGTGTATCTTCACCCATCCCTGTAGACTGTGAGCCCTTGCAGGGTCCTCTCTCCTTCTGTACTTGTGTGTGCCTTGTATTGCTCACGTTTACTGTACTTGTCTATATTTGCCCCTTTTCACATGTAAAGCGCCGTGGAATAAATGGCGCTATAAAAATCTATAATAATAATAATAATAATCAGAGCCTCGCTTCACAATTACTGTCAGGTATGTTTTTCTTTGTAACCCACCGGTGTTTCAGAGGCAACATAGCTTGAAGAGCCAATGAGGGACCATAGGAATAGCGCCTAACTAGTCCAAGACCACCCCACGCAGCTTCTTCCCTCATTACTCGAATTGATCGACAGATCTCTCCCATCAGGAGGTGTACATCAAAAGAGACCCGTCAATCAACTTTTGAATCAACGTCTTTGTAGATAAAGATGACAAGTACGGCCCACCCACGTCTGGCTCTTCAAACTATGTTTTCCCTGAAAAAACCGGGTCGTTGCAGACTGAAGGACATTCAGACGTCCATGCCGAGCAAGGACCGCTAATACACAGACTGGCCGCAGTTCTCCTGACCTGAGCGTGACTGTTTTATACAGTTCTATGAAGCTGTCACGCTCTGGTCGGGAAACCCATAGCCAATCCATGCATTACAGTCTGATCTCGGGTCCATTTGCAGGGATATCTGAATAAGCCTTAAAACATATATGAGTGCATTCATGCAGCCAATTTCTGTCTGATTCATGCTGGCTGTGGTTTGGACAGCATGATTCAGACACAGGTTCCCTTCAACAGAAACACAAAATTACTTTACATGTGTACATGATATAAATACTGTATGGTAACATTTTGGAATCATTGACAATCCCAGCCTCTTGCATCTTGACAATAACCCAGATAATAATACTCTGTGATCCTATGAAAAGGCAACAAGAATTATTTTATGAATTTATTTTATTCTTATAACTATTTAAAACAATTATAAAGTGTCCATTGGGTTCATATCAATTATAACATAACCATCGTACATCAATTTAGGCCTTCAGAGACATTTAATTTACTTAACTATATGTTAATACTACTTTATACATATGGTATATATTCAAGAGTTGTTACCAAAACCTAAAGTTTCCCCTATCCATAAAATATGGAGTAACTTGGTGATTGCCGTGTGTGCGACTTCTGAAACTCCCAGTGATCCTGAGATGGCGGCATTGGAACCCCGAGAACAGGACTCTGCAGCCTTGTCCTAAATAAAGTCCAGGTGGAGATGCACTGCCTCTGCCATATTCATTGTCTATGGGATTGCTGGAAAAACCCAAGCACTGTACTCTATGGATATAGAATAACTTGATATATTGGAAACAAACCTTTAACCCTATGCTTGATCAGTGATAATCTCAATGGTTACATTCCTCAAAGTAACGACAATGAATATACAATACAGGCCAAATTTTACAATTCTGACCAGTGTCAGTTTATATGGTAATATCTCTAGAACCCTTTAACGAATTCCAGTGATTCTCAGACTGTTTTTTCGTGACACATTGTACTTCATGATACGGGTATATTTAGGACTACCTCTTGAAGCTCATCAAGAGAATGCCAAGAGTGTGCAAAGCAGTCATCAATGCAAAAGGTGGCTACTTTGAAGAACCTAGAATATAAGACATATTTTCAGTTGTTTCTCACTTTTTTGTTAAGTATTTAATTTTCATGTGTTAATTCATAGTTTTGATGCCTTCAGTGTGAATGTACAATTTTCATAGTCATGAAAATACAGAAAAATCTTTAAATGAGAAGGTGTGTCCAAACTTTTGGTCTGTACTGTATATATATGTAAATATATAGCATGAATATACATAATTAGCAATAGAACAATTCTAAAAACAAAGGATAAAATAAGACAACCCCTTCCCCTAAAATATTAATTCTAAAATGCCCTAGTTACAAAAAAGAACCAAATCCAAAATTCTCATTGAGACCCCTTGGAACTACACTGTTTAGTCTATAGATCCAGCGGCTCTCAATCTGAGCCAATGTTTTAAAAAGATCAGCACCCCTCTGTCCCATGGTTACTTGGTCTATAGCTCTTATGACTAGCTTACTTGAATCAGAATTGTGGAACCGCTTATAGGAAACCTATCACCAGGTAGGTTTGACCGATATGAGATACGGCCACCACCTTTCATTCCTGATTTACAGCATTTTATAATGCTGTATATCGGCCCCCAGTGTGACCTGAAACACAAGAAAAACAGCGTTTATTATACTCACCTGCTGGGCTGTCTGGTGCAAGGGGTGTCGCTCTTCATGGACCGGCGCCTTCTTCCTGCCATCCTGTCTTTCTTCTTGCTTTGTGTGGATGATGTGCCCCTGTGTTATCCACACAGTCTCCCTGGCATTGCACTCCTGCTCAAGTATACTTTTCTGCCCTGAGTAGGGCAGAGTAAAGTACTTCAGTGTGCATGCGCTTGGGCTCTTTGACCTTAACAGGTGCCAGCGCACTGCAGTACTTTGCTCTCAACAAGGCAGAAAAGTACACCTACGCAGGAGCGCGATGCCAGGGAGACTGTGTCGATGACAGGGACGCATCATCCACACGAAGCAAGAAGGAAGACGTCATCACAATAAGAAAGGAAGCGCCGGATTAGAGAGAGACACCCCTCGGAACCGGAGCATTCCGCAGGTGAATATAATAAAAGCTCTTTTTCTAAACTTTCAGGTTGGGTTGGGGGGAGATATATAGCATTATAAATCCTCCTTGGACCTCGCGTACACTGTAGTGTACAACGGTTTCTGGGTTCTGGGACTTCTGGGTCTGAGGAGGATAAAATGCTATACATCAGGCCTGAAAGATGGTGGCCGTATCTCATATCGGTCAAACCTGGTGACAGGTTCCCGTTAAAGAGTCTTCAAATGTTCATCTTCTTCAGAGGTTTTGGCTTTGCCAATGTCCCATACATGTTCTCTTACCCTTATATACAATTATTGTATGGTCATTTCAGTGTAACTCATTTTACATGAGCATTGAGTGTAGTACATAACACCTTTCGATGTGCAAGTCAGTAGACGTTGAATTTTAAAAAGACAGGTTCCATCAGTATTACTGAACTCCTTACATTAACCCCTTAACGACCAAGCCATTTTGTAGGTTAAAGACCATGCCAATTTTTACAATTCTGACCGCTATCACTTTATGTGCTTATAACTCTGGAACGCTTCAACGGATCTTGGCGATTCTGAGATTGTTTTCTCGTGACATATTGTACTTCATGATAGTGGTAAAATTTCTTCAATATAACTTGCGTTTATTTATAAAAAAAACGGAAATATGGCAAAAATTTTGAAAATTTTGAAATTTTCAAACTTTTAATTTTTATGCTATTAAATCAGAGAGATATGTCACAAAAATTAGTTAATAAATAACATTTCCCACATGTCTACTTTACATCAGCACAATTTTGGAACCAACATTTTTTTTTGTTAGGAAGTTATAAGTGTTAAAGTTGACCAGCAATTTCTAATTTTTCCAACAAAATTTACAAAACCATTTTTTTTAGGGGCCACCTCACATTTGAAGTGAATTTGAGGGGTCAATATGACAGAAAATACCCAAAAGTGACACCATTCTAAAAACTGCACCCCTCAAGGTGTTCAAAGCCACATTCAAGAAGTTTATTAACCCTTTAGGTACTTCACAAGAATTGAAGCAATGTGGAAGGAAAAAATGAATATTTAACTTTTTTTCCCAAAATTTTTCTTTCGACACAATTTTTTTAAATTTTGTCAAGGGTATCAGTAGAAAATGAACCACAGTATTTGTTGTACAATTTCTCCTGAGTACACCGATACCCCATGTGTGGGGGTAAACCACTATTTGGGCGCATGGCAGAGCTTGGAAGGGAAGCAGCACCATTTGACTTTTTTGGCTGGAATTGAGATTGGACGCCATGTCGCATTTGGAGAGTCCCTGTGTGCCTAAACAGTGGAAACCCCCCACAAGTGACCCCATTTTGGAAACTAGACCCCCAAGGAACTTATCTAAATGTGTTGTGTGAGCTTTGAACCCCCAAGGGCTTCACAGAAGGTTATAACGTAGAGCCGTAAAATTAAAAAATCATATTTTTTCCACAAAAATGATCTTTTCATCCCAATTTTTATTTTCCAAAGGATAAAAGGACCCCAAAAGTTATTGTGCAATTAGTCCTGAGTACGCTGATACCCCATATGTGGGGGTAAACCACTATTTGGGCGCATGGCAGAGCTCAGAAGGGAAGCAGCGCCATTTGACTTTTTTGGCTGGAATTCAGATTGGACGCCATGTCGCATTTGGAGAGTCCCTGTGTGCCTAAACAGTGGAAACCCCCCACAAGTGACCCCATTTTGGAAACTAGACCCCCAAGGAACTTATCTAAATGTGTTGTGTGAGCTTTGAACCCCCAAGGGCTTCACAGAAGGTTATAACGTAGAGCCGTAAAATTAAAAAATCATATTTTTTCCACAAAAATGATCTTTTCATCCCAATTTTTATTTTCCAAAGGATAAAAGGACCCCAAAAGTTATTGTGCAATTTGTCCTGAGTACGCTGATACCCCATATGTGGGAGTAAACCACTATTTGGGCGCATGGCAGAGCTTGGAAGGGAAGCAGCGCCATTTGACTTTTTTGGCTGGAATTGAGATTGGACGCCATGTCGCATTTGGAGAGTCCCTGTGTGCCTAAACAGTGGAAACCCCCCACAAGTGACCCCATTTTGGAAACTAGACCCCCCAAGGAACTTATCTAGATGTGTGGTGAGAGCTTTGAACCCCCAAGGGCTTCACAGAAGGTTATAACGTAGAGCTGTCAAATTAAAAAATCATATCTTTTCCACAAAAATGATCTTTCCACCCCCAATTGTTATTTTCCAAAGGGTAACAGGACCCCAAAAGTTATTGTGCAATTTGTCCTGAGTACGCTGATACCCCATATGTGGGGGTAAACCACTATTTTGACGCATGGCAGAGCTCGAAAGGGAAGGAGCGCCTTTTTCAAATGCAGACTTTGATGGAATGGTCTGCGGGTGTCATGTCACATTTGGAGAGCCCCTGATGTGCCTAAATAGTAGAAACCCCCCACAAGTGACTCCATTTTGGAAACTAGACCCCCAAGGAACTTATCTAGATGTGTGGTGAGCACTTTGAACCCCAAAGTGCTTCACAGAAGTTTATAACGTAGAGCCGTGAAAATAAAAAAATCATATTTTTTTCCACAAAAATAATCTTTTTGCCCCCAAATTTTTATTTTTAGAATAGTAACAGGAGAAATAGGACCCCAAAAGTTATTGTGCGATTTGTCCTGAGTACACCGATACCCCATTTGTGGGGGTAAACCACTATTTTGACGCATGGCAGAGCTCGGAAGGGAAGGAGCACCGTTTTTAAATGCAGACTTTGATGGAATGGTCTGCGGGTGTCATGTCGCGCTTGGAGAGCCCCTGATGTGCCTAAACAGTAGAAACCCCCCACAAATGACCCCATTTTGCAAACTAGACCCCCCAAGGAACTTATCTAGATGTGTGGTCAGCACTTTGAACCCCCAAGGGCTTCACAGAAGTTTATAACGTAGAGCCATGAAAATAAAAAAATCATATTTTTTTCCACAAAAATTAGCTTTTTGCCCCCAAATTTTTATTTTTATAAGGGTAACAGGAGAAATAGGGCCCCAAAAGTTGATGTGCATTTTGTCCTGAGTACGCTGATATCCCATATGTGGGGGGGAACCACTGTGATCGCCTTACTGCGATCTTTGGGAGGCACAATGAACAAATCCACAAAAGGTGAAGAATTGGTTTTCTTTTTTACGCCGTTCCTCGTGCGGTATTAGTGATTAGGCGACTTTATTCCTCGGGTCAGTGCGATTACAGCGATACCAGATTTATACCCTTTTTTCATGTTTAGCTTCTGTCACACACTGAAAGACTCTTTTTTTTGGAATAATTTTTTGTAAGAAATTTTTGCATCGCCGTATTTTGAGAGCTATAATTTTTCCATATTTCGGCCGACAGAGTTATCTGTGGGTTTATTTTTTGCGGGACGAGCTGACGTTTTTATTGGTACCATATTCGGACACATAACGTTTTTTGATCGCTTCCTATTCCGATTTTTGTGGAAGCAGAATGAACAAAAACCAGCAATTCAGGAATTGTTTTTTTTTTTTTCCTCCGTTCCGCGTGTGGTAAAATTGATAAAGCAGCTTTACTCTTCGGGTCACTACGATTACAGCGATACCTCATTTATATATTTTTTTATGTTTTGGCGTTTTTTACACAATAAAAAATTTTATAGAAAAAAAAATTTTTTTTGCATCAGTTTATTCCGCGAGCTATAACTTTTTTATTTTTTCGCTGATGATGCTGTATAGCGGGTTGTTTTTTGCGGGATAAGATGATGTTTTCAGCGGTACCATGATTATTTATATCTGACTTTTTGATCGCGTGGCTGTCAGTGCAGGAAGCTCGGCCACTGCAGCGCCGGCTCCTGCACTGATCGCGCTGGAGATGCTGAAATTTCAGCATCTCCTGCGCGATCGCTGCTGTGTTTGGTCAGTCAGATTGACTGACCAATCACAGCGCTGTGGGTGCGGGGACCGACGGCAAAGGTCCCCGCACCGCTTGCTGTGCCTGTCAGCTGTCATAGACAGCTGTCGGCACTGAACTACCACTGCGTGTTTACACGCAGTGGTAGTTCAAAGGGATGACGTGCACAGTCCGTCCTGGTGCCGGAACTGACACCCGGCCATGACGGACTGTGCACTGTTGTGAATGGGTTTGAGATGAGTTCTGAGCAGAGGCTCCCTCTGGTGGTTACAAGCGGTGCTAGTCTGTCCAGTGAAGATTGTGAGGACTGGGAATCAGGTGTTACTGATTGGTCTTATATAAGGGAGTCACCTTCCCATCAGGGTTGCCGGTGATCAATTGTTCTGGTCTGGATCCTTTTTTCCTGTTTCCCTTGTAGCCTGCTGTGTCATGTCTGCATCTCCTGCTAACAGATAAGACATTTTCTTCTTTTGTGTTTGTGCTATATTTTTGCATTTTTTACCTGCACTCCTCAGCTACCGAAACATAACAGTATCACCGGCCACCCTGATGGGAAGGTGACTCCCTTATATAAGACCAATCAGTAACACCTGATTCCCAGTCCTCACAATCTTCACTGGACAGACTAGCACCGCTTGTAACCACCAGAGGGGCCTCTGCTCAGAACTCATCTCAAACCCATTCACAACAGTATCAGTTGTCTGGCCGTGTGGATCAGCTTGCCACTGAGGTTCAGAGTATTGCTGCATATCTTGCTAGGTTGCCTGTTGTGGAACCTAGGATTCCCATGCCAGATTTGTTTTTAGGGGATCGAGCTAAGTTTCAGAATTTCAAAAATAATTGTAAATTGTTTTTTGCCTTAAAATCTAAGTCCTCAGGGAACGCAGCGCAGCAGGTTCAAATTATCATCTCTCTCCTGCGCGGCGATCCTCAGGATTGGGCTTTTTCCCTGATACCTGGGGATCCTGTTTTGAGTGATGTTGATGCGTTTTTTTCAGGCCTTGGGGTTATTGTACGATGAGCCTAATGTCACTGATCAAGCTGAAAAAGCCTTGTTGGCATTAAATCAGGGGCTTGATGACGCTGAGTTATACTGTCAGAGATTCCGTAGGTGGGCAGTCCTGACCAAATGGAATGACGACGCTTTGGCGTACAGAGGATCTCATTTCTGGGATTCATTTTGTCCCCATCTGTTATTGAAATGGACCCGGTCAAGGTTCAGGCCATCTGTGATTGGGTCCAACCTACTTCATTAAAGGCTCTTCAGAGATTTTTGGGTTTTGCCAATTTTTATCGTAAATTTATTGGTAATTTCTCGGTTATTGTTAAACCATTAACTGATTTGACCAGAAAGGGTTCTGATGTGGTGAATTGGCCTCCTGAGGCAGTCTCTGCATTTCAGGAACTTAAGCAGAGATTCACTTCTGCTCCTGTTCTACGGCAGCCTGATGTTTCTCTGCCATTTCAGGTGGAGGTTGATGCCTCTGAAATTGGGACAGGTGCCGTTTTGTCCCAAAAAGATCCAGAGACCTCTAAAAGTAACCCTTGTGTCTTTTTCTCTCGAAAATTTTCTCCTACTGAACGTAATTATGACGTGGGTAATCGGGAGTTATTGGCCATGAAGTGGGCTTTTGAAGAGTGGAGACATTGGCTGGAGGGAGCCAAACATCAGGTGGTGGTCCTTACGGACCATAAGAATCTGGTCTATCTGGAATCTGCCAAGCGACTCAATCCTAGACAGGCCAGGTGGGCCTTGTTTTTCACACGTTTTAATTTTGTGGTTTCCTTTCTTCCTGGCACTAAGAATGTTAAGGCAGATGCCCTCTCGAGGAGTTTCCTTGCGGACTCTCCTGAGTTATCTGATCCTTCTGTTATTTTGAAAGAGGGTGTAGTTCTTTCCGCCATCTCGCCCAATTTGAGACTTGCTCTGGAGGGGTGTCAGGAGGATAGGCCCGAGCGCTGCCCTGTTGGAAAATTGTTTGTCCCGGACCAGTGGAAAAAGAGTGTGATGTCTGAGATTCATTGTTCCGCATTGGCTGGGCATCCCGGAATTTTTGGTACCAGAGACTTGGTTAGTCGGTCCTTTTGGTGGCCTACCTTGTCTCGTGATGTCAGGGAATTTGTGCAGTCCTGCGGGACTTGCTCTCGCTCCAAGCCTTGCTCTCACTCTAGTGGTTTGTTGATGCCATTGCCTGTGCCCAAGAGACCATGGACCCATATCTCTATGGATTTCATTTCCGACCTTCCTGTTTCTCAGAGAATGACCACCATCTGGGTAATTTGTGATAGGTTTTCCAAAATGATACATCTTGTGCCATTACCTAAGTTGCCTTCCTCCTCTGAATTGGTGCCGTTGTTCCTTCAGCACGTGGTTCGTTTACACGGCATTCCTGAGAACATTGTGTCTGACAGAGGAGTCCAGTTTGTTTCCAGATTTTGGAGGACTTTTTGTTCTAAACTGGGTGTTCAATTGGGGTCTGGCTCTGCAATTGTGCTCAGTTTGTGTTTGCACTTTTGCTCTGTTCCTATGTCACTTTTTATTTGCTGAATTGCTGTGTGTTACACCAGAGATCTGATTTAGGTAGTAGAGATCGTGTGATCTCAGGTTTTTTTGTTAATCAGAAGTGTTGGTATTTTTGTCAGGGTTTTTTTGGGTTGCAGTCAGAATTCTTTCCTATACTTTTCTATCTAGACAGATTGGGCCCCAGCATTTGCTCATTCTATTTTCTGTCTGTGTTCGTATTTTCTTCTGGTCTAACCACCATTACATGTTTGGGGGCTTCCTATTTCTTTGGGGATTCTACTACGGGGCAGATAGCATTCATCTTTCTGCCTTTAGGTGTAGCTATCTCTCTGGCTGTGACGAGGTGTCTAGGATCACCATAGGTACGCTCCACGGCTACTTCTAGTGTTGCGGTTAGTTTAGAGTCCTGCAATCCAATAGTTTCCCGCCTCTCTGGTGTATTGCTTTTTTGGCTATTTTTGCAATCTCTCCTCAGCTACCGAAACATAACACAGTGATGGTGATGTCTGTAAAGCGCTGCGGAATATGATGGCGCTATATAAGCAAAACATAATAAAGAAATAATCTCTGCCTATGATGTGGCATCCCTGTGTGCAAGACAAGTTTCGTCAGCGGCCTCCCAACAAAGTGTGATAGATCACTGAGGAGTCGGCAATTAGTTACCATGGTCATATGGCCTCATTCAACAGGACATTATAGTGCTGCACAGAGGATTCTGGTGACTTGTTGAGTGTGATCAGTGCTTCACAGCAAAAGATCTAAGAACCTCTGAGATCTCCTAGCCAGGAGCCATTACTGACCCAATATGAAGAGACTTGATGCATCTGCTAATTCAATTCATACAAGGGTTTTCCCATGTTGGCTTTGCAAAGCCTGCAAAAATCTCAATTAACCCTTAATGTCCATTGACGTGCACTGTTATGTTTCGGTAGCTGAGGAGTGCAGGTAAAAAATGCAAAAATATAGCACAAACACAAAAGAAGAAAATGTCTTATCTGTTAGCAGGAGATGCAGACACGACACAGCAGGCTACAAGGGAAACAGGAAAAAAGGATCCAGACCAGAACAATTGATCACCGGCAACCCTGATGGGAAGGTGACTCCCTTATATAAGACCAATCAGTAACACCTGATTCCCAGTCCTCACAATCTTCACTGGACAGACTAGCACCGCTTGTAACCACCAGAGGGAGCCTCTGCTCAGAACTCATCTCAAACCCATTCACAACAGTACCCCCCCTTGAGGAGGGGTCACCGAACCCTCATTTGAGCAACCAGGTCGATCAGGATGAGTTCTATGATACGCACGGATAAGTCTCCCAGCATGGATGTCAGAAGCAAACATCCAAGAATTGTCCTCCTGACCATAACCTCTCCACTTAACCAAATACTGGAGTTTCCATCTAGCAAAACGAGAATACAATATTTTCTCAACCACATACTCCAAATTGCCCTCAACCAAAACAGGGTCGGGAGGCGCAGCCATAGGAACCACTGGCTCAACAAACCTCTTCAACAAGGACTTGTGGAAAACGTTATGGATCTTAAATGTCCCTGGAAGAAGCAAACGGAAGGAAACCGGATTAAGAATTTCCATGATCTTATAAGGTCCAAAGAACCTTGGCTTAAATTTTGGAGATGCAACCTTCATAGGGATATTTCTTGAGGACAACCAAACCAAGTCCCCCACTTTAAAACGAGGACCATCAGTCCTATGCCGGTTGGCAAACCGCTGGGCCTTCTCTTGAGAGAGAGACAACCTCTCCACTACCTGGTCCCAAATCTGCTGCATACGCTCCATAATAGAGTCAACCCCCGGACAGACAGAAGCCTCCGCCTGTCCTGAAGAAAATCGAGGGTGAAACCCAGAATTGCAGAAAAATGGAGACATCAAGGTGGCAGAGCTAGCCCTATTAATAAGAGCAAACTCAGCCAAAGGCAAAAAAGAGACCCAGTCATCTTGATCAGCAGACACAAAACATCTCAAATAAGTCTCCAAGGTCTGGTTTGTTCCTTCGGTTTGTCCATTGGTCTGAGGGTGAAATGCAGAGGAGAAAGATAACTGAACACCAAGTTTAGAACAAAATGTCCTCCAAAATCTGGAAACAAACTGGACTCCTCTGTCAGACACAATGTTCTCCGGAATGCCATGTAACCGAACCACGTGCTGAAAGAACAAAGGCACCAATTCGGAGGAGGAAGGCAACTTAGGTAATGGCAGAAGATGTATAATCTTGGAAAACCTATCACAGATTACCCAGATAACGGTCATTCTCTGAGAGACTGTAGCGCCGGCGCCAGCGTCCCTGTCCTCTGCCAGGCAGGGACGCTGTTCCCCTGCGCCAGCGTCCCTGTCCTCTGCCAGGCAGGGACGCTGTTCCCCTGCGCCAGCGTCCTCTGCCAGGCAGGGACGTCGCTCCCCTTACCCTCGCTCGGCGTCCTCCTTCCGCCCTGTTGGGGCTGCGCGCTCCTTCCCTGCCACTGGGCTTAGGGCGCGCGCATGTGCACTCCCCCGCTCTTAAAGGGGCCGCGCACATCTTTCAAAAAAGGTCCCCGGCCAATGCCGGAGGATTCCACCTTATATAAAGCACCTCCTCCTTAATGGAGGTGCCCGAGCAATGTTGTTGCACTGTTCACTACTCTGCTTCAGCCGTCAGGTTCCGTTACCAGTTACCTGCCTGTTTCCTGCCAGTTTGCTGTCTGCTACCTGTCCGCTAGCCTACCTGGAGGCTCCACCGTCCGACAGTCTGCCCGCCATCACCTGCCAGTCTGTCTATGGACCAGCCTGCCCGTATATCTGCTGATGTTCACCGGTTACCAGTCTGCTAGCCTACCTGGAGGCATCAACGTCCGACAGTCTGTCCACCATCACCTGTCAGTCTGTCTATGGACCAGTCAGCCCGTTTATCTGAGGATGCACATCTACCATCTGCCTGCTAGCCTACCGGGAGGCTCAACCATCACAGGTCATACCTGCCTGTCTATCCAGAGACTGCCCCGGTCACTTGCCGTGACTACCTGCCTGTCTATCCAGAGACTGCCCCGGTCACTTGCCGTGACTTCCTGCCTGTCTATCCAGAGACTGCCCTGGTCACTTGCCGTGACTACCTGCCTGTCTATCCAGAGACTGCCCCGGTCACTTGCCGTGACTACCTGCCTGTCTATCCAGAGACTGCCCCGGTCACTTGCCGTGACTTCCTGCCTGTCTATCCAGAGACTGCCCCGGTCACTTGCCGTGACTACCTGCCTGTCTATCCAGAGACTGCCCCAGTCACTTGCCGTGACCTCCTGCCTGTCTGTCCAGAGACTGCCCCGGTCACTTGCCGTGACTTCCTGTCCGTCTTCCCCGGGTGCCACCCGCTCCTTTACAAGGTAAGCCTCCTTGTATAATAGCTCAGAGGTTCCGCCTCCCAGACTCGTTACAGTTTGCTCGGGCCATGGAACCCGGTGGCACCCAAACTCCCTCGCTCTCTGACCTGTGTCATGAACTGTCTCGTCAGAGGTCTCAACAGGAGTCCATCCTGGGTCACCTGCGGAATGTTAATTCCCGCCTGGACACTCTGACTGCTTCACCAGCAACCACCGCTGGCGCTATGACTCGCAATCCAGCAGTTCCGCTGCTCACCAATTCCGTGGTTTCCGTTCCCGGACCTCAACTTTCAGCACCTCCTCGTTTTGGAGGCGACCCTGCTCTGGCTCGGGGATTCATTAACCAGTGCTCCCTGCACTTTGAACTCCTGTCCCACCAGTTTAACTCCGACCGGGCCAAAATTGCCTTCATCATGTCCCATCTCACCGGAGAGGCTCTGGCCTGGCTTAATCCTCTTTGGGAGCGAGAAGACCCCCTGGTGTCCGACCTGCCTGCCTTTCTCTCGGCCTTCCGGAAGGTATTCGACGAACCCGGACGGAAGACCTCCTCCGCATCATCTCTGCTACGCCTCCGTCAGGGAAGTCTCACCGTGGGTCAATATGCCATACGGTTCCGTACCCTTGCCTCGGAACTGGCTTGGGATAATGACGCTCTGATATCTGTCTTCTGGGAGGGTCTGTCCGGTCGTATTAAAGATGAACTTGCCGGTCGGGACATTCCTACCTCTCTCGATGACCTAATAACTCTTGCCAATCGAATTGATCTACGGTTCCAGGAGCGCGCCAAAGAGGTCACCCGTGAGAGAAGGTTTCCTCGTCTAGCTCCTACTTTTCAGAGACCCGTAACTCCTTCCGTTTCTCCCCAGGTACACACTTCTGAGCCTATGCAGGTCGACCAGACCAAGATGGTCAAAGCCCATCAGGACTTACGCCGTGCCGAGGGGAGTTGCTTCTACTGTGGCAGTAAGGAGCACCTGATCCGTACCTGTCCGGAGAGGTCGGGAAACGCCAGTGTCTAGGTTCGCTCGGAGAGGTCAATCTAGACAAGAATAAATCCTCTCCATCTCTGCTGCTGTCAGTCTCAATTCTTCTCGGTGAGAACCGTTTTTTCGAACTAGCCCAACTTGATTCTGGAGCAGCCGGGAATCTTGTTTCACAGGCTCTGGTAGAAAAATATTGCATTCCTACCAAACCTCTGGTTGTACCAGTATCTGTCGCTGCTGTGGATGGGGGTCTCCTACCACGTCCCATCCAACTTATCACCGAATCCATAACCCTGCAGGTAGGAATGTTGCATTCTGAGAGCATCTCGTTTCATGTTCTGCCTGGACTCTCTCACGCTTTCTTATTAGGTCTACCTTGGCTCCAAAAGCATGCACCCGTGCTCGACTGGCAGACTGGAGAGATCCTTCCCTGGGGACAGGACTGTCATAAAACGTGTTTGGTTCCTGTTCATCCCGTCCGTCCTTCTCCTACACCAACTAATCTACCTGGGCTTCCGATTCCATATTGGTCATTCGCTGATGTCTTTAATAAAAAGGAGGCAGAGACATTACCCCCTCACAGACCTTATGATTGCCCGATCGACCTGCTACCCGGTACTACGCCTCCCCGTGGGCGTATTTACCCATTGTCCGCTGCTGAGACCAGGTCGATGTCCGAATATATCGAGGAGAATTTGGCCAAGGGATTCATCCGGAAATCTACCTCCCCAGCGGGAGCAGGTTTCTTCTTCGTAAAAAAGAAAGACGGCTCTCTCCGTCCCTGTATTGACTACAGAGGTCTAAACCTGATCACGGTGAAGAATAAGTACCCTCTTCCGCTCATTCCAGAATTGTTTGATCGTCTGAGGGGGGCTAGAATCTTCACCAAACTGGATCTTCGTGGGGCATATAACCTAGTCCGTATCCGTCGGGGGGATGAATGGAAGACGGCATTCAACACCCGGGACGGCCACTACGCGTATTTGGTGATGCCCTTTGGTCTCTGTAATGCTCCGGCAGTCTTTCAAGAGTTGGTCAATGACATCTTCCGAGACCTTCTC
This sequence comes from Oophaga sylvatica, assembly GCA_033576555.1. Lineage (NCBI taxonomy): Eukaryota > Metazoa > Chordata > Amphibia > Anura > Dendrobatidae > Oophaga > Oophaga sylvatica. Next base: position 61,056,480 of record JARQOD010000006.1, on the reverse strand, counting down.
TACTCCTGCGTTGTGGTGTACCTGGACGACATCTTGGTCTTCTCTCCGGATCTCCAGTCTCACCGGAGGGACGTTCGTCAGGTTCTGCTCAGGCTCAGGCAGAATCACCTCTTCGCTAAATATGAGAAGTGCCTCTTTGAGCAGACCTCGCTTCCGTTTTTGGGCTACATCATTTCTCAGACAGGCCTACGAATGGATCCGGAGAAACTATCTGCCATCGAGAAATGGCCCCGACCGGAGAGATTGAAGGCCATTCAGCGGTTCCTGGGCTTCGCCAATTATTATCGTCTCTTCATACCGCACTTCTCTTCCCGGACTGCTCCAATCTCCGCGCTCACCCGCAAGGATGCTAACCCCAAACAGTGGACGCCCGAAGCAGAGGAGGCCTTTCTTTCCTTAAAACAGGCCTTCTCTTCCGCTCCAGTGCTGCATCGCCCGGACGGCAACAAGCAGTTCTTCCTGGAGGTTGACGCTTCCTCCTCTGGAGCCGGAGCGGTACTTACTCAAAAGTCTTCTTCCGGGAGGATGGTATCTTGCGGCTTCTTCTCCAAACTCTTCTCCTCTTCTGAGCGCAATTACTCCATAGGAGACCGAGAGCTATTGGCCATCAAATTGGCATTGGAGGAGTGGCGTTACCTACTCGAGGGGGCTCTTCATCCGGTAATCATTTACACTGACCACAAAAATTTGGCTTACCTCCAGCATGCCCAGAGACTTAACCCTCGCCAAGCCCGGTGGTCCTTGTTTTTTGCCCGCTTTGACTTTCTTTTACATTTTCGCCCGGCAGACAAGAACATCAAAGCGGATGCCTTGTCCCGGTCCTTCCTGGTGTCGGATCTCGAGGAGGAACCTAAACACACCATCGATCCCGCCAGAGTGATGCAGGTGGCTCCCGTGAGTCTAAATCGTCTCCCTCCTGGTAAGACGTTCGTATCGGTACCCGATCGGGAGAGGATCCTACACTGGGGTCATTCGTCTAAACTAGCTGGCCACGCTGGTCAGAAAAAGACCCTCCAGCTCATTACCCGGCATTACTGGTGGCCTACCCTGCACAAGGACGTAATAGACTTTGTTTCTGCCTGTGCCTCCTGTGCCCGCAACAAAGTTCCGAGACACCTGCCTGCCGGCCGCCTTCTTCCGCTTCCTGTACCCGCTGCCCCCTGGCAGCATATAGCCATGGACTTCATAACTGATCTTCCCGTCTCTGCTGGTTGTACGGTCATTTGGGTGGTCGTAGACCGATTTTCCAAGATGGCTCACTTCATTCCCCTGCCAGGCCTTCCGTCAGCACCCGAGTTGGCTAAAGACTTTATCCGCCACATCTTCCGTCTTCATGGCCTGCCTCGTCACATTGTGTCGGATCGTGGGGTACAGTTTACCTCACGTTTCTGGAGAGCCACTTGTAAGTTGCTAGACGTCTCCTGGATTTCTCTTCGGCCTACCACCCACAGTCCAATGGTCAAGTGGAGCGGATCAATCAGATTCTGACCAGTTATCTCTGGCACTTCGTTAATGCCCACCATTCTGATTGGGTGGATCTCCTGCCATGGGCCGAATTTTCTTACAACAATCACGAGAGCGAATCTTCCTCCAAATCTCCGTTTTTTGTAGTCTTCGGTCAGCATCCTCGGATCCCTGTTCCCGTCTCCACCACTGTGGACAATCCAGCTGCGGAATCTCTTGTTAACGAATTTTCCTCCATATGGGAGAGTACCCGGTCCGCACTCATTCTGTCATCCGAGCGCATGAAGAAACATGCTGACAAGAAACGTCTGGATCCCTGTTGTGAATGGGTTTGAGATGAGTTCTGAGCAGAGGCTCCCTCTGGTGGTTACAAGCGGTGCTAGTGAAGATTGTGAGGACTGGGAATCAGGTGTTACTGACTGGTCTTATATAAGGGAGTCATTTTCCCATCAGGGTTGCCGGTGATCAATTGTTCTGGTCTGAATCCTTCCTTCCAGTTTCCCTTGTAGCCTGCTGTGTCGTATCTGCATCTCCTGCTTACAGATAAGACTTTTGCTTCTTTTGTGTTTGTGCTATATTTTTGCATTTTGTACTGCACTTCTTTGGGGGCCTTCAGGGTCCCCTCCGGGGGCTTCTGCCCTCTCAGTTTAGTTCAGCCACTGAGTTTTGTTCTTTTGCTTTTTCCAGTTTTTTCAGTGGCTGCTGTTTTGATTTTGTTACACCAGAGAACTAATTTAGGTGGTAGAGGTCGTGTGATCTCAGGTGATTTTGAAATTAGTAGAGTTGGTGCTTTTCAGGGTTTTCTGGGATTGCAGTGAGTACCTTCCTGTCCTTTTCTATTTAGATAGTTTGGGCCCCAGCGTTTGCTCATACTGTTTTCTTTCTGTGTCAGTATTTCCTCTTGTCTGGCCGCCATTACATGTTTGGGGGCTTTCTATTGTCTTTGGGGTTCTGCTCCGGGGCAGATAGCTTTCCTGTTTCTGTCTTTAGGTGTAGTTAGTTTCTCAGGCTGTGACGAGGCGTCTAGGACCAACGTAGGAACGCTCCACGGCTGCCTCTAGTTGTGGTGGTTAGTCAGGGTACTGCAATCTCATGGATTCCAACTGCTCTGGTGTATTGCCTTTTTGCCTGCTCTCCTCAGCTACCGAAACATAACAGTATCACCGGCCTAAAAAATTGAAAATTGTATGGTACTCACAGAAGGGAAAAATATTGTGAAAGAAAAAAGGTTGTCAGAGTTGTCAGAGATATTTTTCTGTTTGTTGCATTTTTTTTTTTTTTTCCCTCTGTATCTCTGGGTGCTGGGGAGGATCTTTTTCCCAATGGAGTTTGCACGGTTGTCTGGCCGTGTGGATCAGCTTGCCACTGAGGTTCAGAGTATTGCTGCATATCTTGCTAGGTTGCCTGTTGTGGAACCTAGGATTCCCATGCCAGATTTGTTTTTGGGGGATCGAGCTAAGTTTCGAATTTCAAAAATAATTGTAAATTGTTTTTTGCCTTAAAATCTAAGTCCTCAGGAAACGCAGCGCAGCAGGTTCAAATTATCATCTCTCTCCTGCGCGGCGATCCTCAGGATTGGGCTTTTTCCCTGATACCTGGGGATCCTGTTTTGAGTGATGTTGATGCGTTTTTTCAGGCTTTGGGGTTATTGTACGATGAGCCTAATGTCACTGATCAAGCTGAAAAAACCTTGTTGGCATTAAATCAGGGGCTTGATGACGCTGAGTTATACTGTCAGAGATTCCGTAGGTGGGCAGTCCTGACCAAATGGAATGACGACGCTTTGGCGGCCCTTTTCCGGAAGGGTCTGTCAGATAATGTAAAGGATGTTATGGTGGGATTCCCTGTCCCCTCTGGTCTCAATGATTCTATGTCATTAGCGATTCAAATTGACAGACGTTTGCGTGAGCGGAGAAGTATGCGTGGAATGGTGTTGCCTTGTGAACCAGCTTCTGAACCCATGCAGTGTGATAGAGTGGTGTCTGGGGCACAGCGTCATGAGTTTCGAAAGCGCAATGGGTTATGTTTCTACTGTGGTGATGCCTCTCATGCTATTTCAGTCTGCCCTAAGCGGGGAAGACGTTTTGCACGCTCAGTTGTCTTGGGTAGTGTTCAGACTAAGTTTTTATTAACTGTCACTCTGATATGCTCTCTGTCCTCATTTTCTGCTCAGGCTTTCGTTGATTCTGGAGCAGCTATTAACCTGATGGATTATGATTTTGCTAAACGTTGTGGGTTTCCCTTGATACCCCTACAGAAGTCTATTCCCCTACTGGGGATCGATTCTACCCCTTTGGCTGAGAATAAACCCCAGTTTTCTACTCAGGTGATAATGAGGGTTGAACCTGATCACCAGGAGTGCTGCAAATTTTTGGTTCTATATAATCTGCATGACATTATCGTGCTGGGTTTCCCTTGGTTACAGTCTCATAATCCTGTTTTGGATTGGAAATCTGTGTCTGTAACCAGTTGGGGCTGCCAATGTGTTAATACCAACACTCCTGTTTTTTCTGCCTCCCCCCAGGCTCAGGATGTTCCTGACTTTTTGTTTGATTTTTCTGATGTGTTTAGCGAAAGTAAATCTGCATCCTTGCCTCCCCATAGGAGCTATGACTGCGCTATTGAATTAGTGCCGGGTAGTAAATTCCCTAAAGGTCGCCTTTTTAACTTGTCTGTACCTGAACATGACGCTATGCGGTCTTATATCAAGGAATCATTGGAGAAGGGTCATATCAGACCATCCTCTTCACCCTTAGGTGCCGGTTTTTTCTTTGTGGCCAAAAAAGATGGTTCATTAAGGCCGTGTATTGATTATCGTCTCTTGAACAATATTACTGTGAAATATCAATACCCGTTACCCTTGATTTCTGACCTGTTTTCCAGGGTGAAAAACGCTACTTGGTTTACCAAGCTTGACCTCAGGGGGGCGTATAACCTTATTCGCATTAAGCACGGGGATGAATGGAAGACGGCATTCAATACCCCTGAAGGGCATTTTGAGTACCTAGTGATGCCCTTTGGGCTCACTAATGCTCCTTCCGTCTTCCAGTCCTTCATGAATGACATTTTCAGGGATTTTGTGGATAAATTTCTGATTGTTTATTTGGATGATATCTTGATTTTTTCTAATGACTGGGACTCTCATGTGAAACATGTTCGAACTGTATTCCAGATTTTGAGAGAGAATGCTCTGTATGTGAAGGGATCAAAGTGTCTTTTTGGCGTACAGAGGATCTCATTTCTGGGATTCATTTTGTCCCCATCTGTTATTGAAATGGACCCGGTCAAGGTTCAGGCCATCTGTGATTGGGTCCAACCTACTTCATTAAAGGCTCTTCAGAGATTTTTGGGTTTTGCCAATTTTTATCGTAAATTTATTGGTAATTTCTCGGTTATTGTTAAACCATTAACTGATTTGACCAGAAAGGGTTCTGATGTGGTGAATTGGCCTCCTGAGGCAGTCTCTGCATTTCAGGAACTTAAGCAGAGATTCACTTCTGCTCCTGTTCTACGGCAGCCTGATGTTTCTCTGCCATTTCAGGTGGAGGTTGATGCCTCTGAAATTGGGGCAGGTGCCGTTTTGTCCCAAAAAGATCCAGAGACCTCTAAAAGTAACCCTTGTGCCTTTTTCTCTCGAAAATTTTCTCCTATGAACGTAATTATGACGTGGGTAATCGGGAGTTGTTGGCCATGAAGTGGGCTTTTGAAGAGTGGAGACATTGGCTGGAGGGAGCCAAACATCAGGTGGTGGTCCTTACGGACCATAAGAATCTGGTCTATCTGGAATCTGCCAAGCGACTCAATCCTAGACAGGCCAGGTGGGCCTTGTTTTTCACACGTTTTAATTTTGTGGTTTCCTTTCTTCCTGGCACTAAGAATGTTAAGGCGGATGCCCTCTCGAGGAGTTTCCTTGCGGACTCTCCTGAGTTATCTGATCCTTCTGTTATTTTGAAAGAGGGTGTAGTTCTTTCCGCCATCTCGCCCAATTTGAGACTTGCTCTGGAGGGTGTCAGGAGGATAGGCCCGAGCGCTGCCCTGTTGGAAAATTGTTTGTCCCGGACCAATGGAAAAAGAGTGTGATGTCTGAGATTCATTGTTCCGCATTGGCTGGGCATCCCGGAATTTTTGGTACCAGAGACTTGGTTAGTCGGTCCTTTTGGTGGCCTACCTTGTCTCGTGATGTCAGGGAATTTGTGCAGTCCTGCGGGACTTCCTCTCGCTCCAAGCCTTGCTCTCGCTCTAGTGGTTTGTTGATGCCATTGCCTGTGCCCAAGAGACCATGGAACCATATCTCTATGGATTTCATTTCCGATCTTCCTGTTTCTCAGAGAATGACCACCATCTGGGTAATTTGTGATAGGTTTTCCAAAATGATACATCTTGTGCCATTACCTAAGTTGCCTTCCTCCTCTGAATTGGTGCCGTTGTTCCTTCAGAACGTGGTTCGTTTACACGGCATTCCTGAGAACATTGTGTCTGACAGAGGAGTCCAGTTTGTTTCCAGATTTTGGAGGACTTTTTGTTCTAAACTGGGTGTTCAATTGTCTTTCTCCTCGGCATTTCATCCTCAGACCAATGGTCAAACTGAGAGAACAAACCAGACATTGGAGACTTATCTAAGATGCTTTGTGTCTGCTGATCAGGATGACTGGGTCTCTTTTTTGCCTTTGGCAGAGTTTGCTCTTAATAATAGGGCTAGCTCTGCCACTTTGATGTCTCCGTTTTTCTGTAATTCTGGGTTTCACCCTCGATTTTCTTCAGGACAGACGGAGGCTTCTGTCTGTCCAGGTGTTGACTCTGTTGTGGAGCGTATGCAACAGATTTGGGACCAGGTAGTAGAGAGGTTGTCCCTCTCTCAGGAGAAGGCCCAGCGGTTTGCTAACCGGCATAGGACTGATGGTCCTCGGTTTAAAGTGGGGGACTTGGTCTGGTTGTCCTCAAAGAATATTCCTATGAGAGTAGCATCTCCTAAATTTAAGCCTAGGTTCATTGGACCTTATAAGATCATGGAGATTATTAATCCTGTTTCTTTTCGTTTGCTTCTTCCAGGGACATTTAAGATCCATAACGTGTTCCACAAGTCCTTGTTGAAGAGGTTTGTTGAGCCAGTGGTTCCTGCTGCTGTGCCTCCTGACCCTGTTTTGGTTGAGGGCAATCTGGAGTATGTGGTTGAGAAAATATTGGATTCTCGTTTTTCTAGACGGAAACTCCAGTATTTGGTTAAATGGAGAGGTTATGGTCAGGAAGACAATTCTTGGGTGTTTGCTTCGGACATCCATGCTAGGAGACTTATCCGTGCGTATCATAGAACTCATCCTGACCGACCTGGTTGCTCAAATGAGGGTTCGGTGACCCCTCCTCAAGGGGGGGTACTGTTGTGAATGGGTTTGAGATGAGTTCTGAGCAGAGGCTCCCTCTGGTGGTTACAAGCGGTGCTAGTGAAGATTGTGAGGACTGGGAATCAGGTGTTACTGACTGGTCTTATATAAGGGAGTCATTTTCCCATCAGGGTTGCCGGTGATCAATTGTTCTGGTCTGAATCCTTCCTTCCAGTTTACCTTGTAGCCTGCTGTGTCGTGTCTGCATCTCCTGCTTACAGATAAGACTTTTGCTTCTTTTGTGTTTGTGCTATATTTTTGCATTTTGTACTGCACTTCTTTGGGGGCCTTCAGGGTCCCCTCCGGGGGCTTCTGCCCTCTCAGTTTAGTTCAGCCACTGAGTTTTGTTCTTTTGCTTTTTCCAGTTTTTTCAGTGGCTGCTGTTTTGATTTTGTTACACCAGAGAACTAATTTAGGTGGTAGAGGTCGTGTGATCTCAGGTGATTTTGAAATTAGTAGAGTTGGTGCTTTTCAGGGTTTTCTGGGATTGCAGTGAGTACCTTCCTGTCCTTTTCTATTTAGATAGTTTGGGCCCCAGCGTTTGCTCATACTGTTTTCTTTCTGTGTCAGTATTTCCTCTTGTCTGGCCGCCATTACATGTTTGGGGCTTTCTATTGTCTTTGGGGTTCTGCTCCGGGGCAGATAGCTTTCCTGTTTCTGTCTTTAGGTGTAGTTAGTTTCTCAGGCTGTGACGAGGCGTCTAGGACCAACGTAGGAACGCTCCACGGCTGCCTCTAGTTGTGGTGGTTAGTCAGGGTACTGCAATCTCATGGATTCCAACTGCTCTGGTGTATTGCCTTTTTGCCTGCTCTCCTCAGCTACCGAAACATAACAGATCCCCCTCAATTCCATCCTGGAGATAAGGTCTGGCTCTCGTCCAAGTATGTTCGGCTCAAGATTCCTTCCTACAAATTAGGTCCTCGGTTCATCGGTCCTCTGGAGGTCATCAGTCAGATCAACCCGGTGTCCTATAAATTGAGACTCCCGGCCAATTTGCGGATTCCTAACTCCTTCCATGTATCTCTCCTCAAACCGGTGGTACTTAACTCTTTTGTCAAGCCTACAGGTACACCTCCTGCTCCAGTTTCTGCTGAAAACGAATTTGAGGTAGAGAACATTCTGGCCACCAAAAGGGTAAGGAGAAAGACCTATTTTCTGGTGGATTGGAAGGGGTTTGGTCCTGAGGAGAGAACGTGGGAGCCTCGGGAGAACATCCATGCCCCTCTCATCCTAGCTAAATTTCTTTCTGGCCTAAGAAAGGGGGGGCCTAAATGGGGGGGTACTGTAGCGCCGGCGCCAGCGTCCCTGTCCTCTGCCAGGCAGGGACGCTGTTCCCCTGCGCCAGCGTCCCTGTCCTCTGCCAGGCAGGGACGCTGTTCCCCTGCGCCAGCGTCCTCTGCCAGGCAGGGACGTCGCTCCCCTTACCCTCGCTCGGCGTCCTCCTTCCGCCCTGTTGGGGCTGCGCGCTCCTTCCCTGCCACTGGGCTTAGGGCGCGCGCACGTGCACTCCCCTGCTCTTAAAGGGGCCGCGCACATCTTTCAAAAAAGGTCCCCGGCCAATGCCGGAGGATTCCACCTTATATAAAGCACCTCCTCCTTAATGGAGGTGCCCGAGCAATGTTGTTGCACTGTTCACTACTCTGCTTCAGCCGTCAGGTTCCGTTACCAGTTACCTGCCTGTTTCCTGCCAGTTTGCTGTCTGCTACCTGTCCGCTAGCCTACCTGGAGGCTCCACCGTCCGACAGTCTGCCCGCCATCACCTGCCAGTCTGTCTATGGACCAGCCTGCCCGTATATCTGCTGATGTTCACCGGTTACCAGTCTGCTAGCCTACCTGGAGGCGTCAACGTCCGACAGTCTGTCCACCATCACCTGTCAGTCTGTCTATGGACCAGTCAGCCTGTTTATCTGAGGACGCACATCTACCATCTGCCTGCTAGCCTACCGGGAGGCTCAACCATCACAGGTCATACCTGCCTGTCTATCCAGAGACTGCCACGGTCACTTGCCGTGACTACCTGCCTGTCTATCCAGAGACTGCCCCGGTCACTTGCCGTGACTTCCTGCCTGTCTATCCAGAGACTGCCCTGGTCACTTGCCGTGACTACCTGCCTGTCTATCCAGAGACTGCCCCGATCACTTGCCGTGACTACCTGCCTGTCTATCCAGAGACTGCCCCGGTCACTTGCCGTGACTTCCTGCCTGTCTATCCAGAGACTGCCCCGGTCACTTGCCGTGACTACCTGCCTGTCTATCCAGAGACTGCCCCGGTCACTTGCCGTGACCTCCTGCCTGTCTGTCCAGAGACTGCCCCGGTCACTTGCCGTGACTTCCTGTCCGTCTTCCCCGGGCGCCATCCGCTCCTTTACAAGGTAAGCCTCCTTGTATAATAGCTCAGAGGTTCCGCCTCCCAGACCCGTTACAGAGACAGGGAGGTCGGAAATAAAATCCATAGAAATATGGGTCCATGGCCTCTTGGGTACAGGTAATGGCATTAACAAACCACTAGAACGAGAGCAAGGCTTGGAACGAGAGCAAGTCCCACAGGACTGCACAAAGTCCCTGACGTTACGAGACAAAGTAGGCCACCAAAAGGACCGACTCACCAAGTCTCTGGTACCAAAAGTCCTGGGATGACCAGCCAACGCGGAACAATGAATCTCAGACATCACACTCTTCTTCCACTGGTCTGGGACAAACAATTTCCCTACAGGGCAACGTTCAGGTTTATCCTCCTGACAACCCTCCAGAGCCAGTCTCAAATTGGGTGAGATGGCGGAAAGAACTACACCCTCTTTCAAAACAACAGCAGGAACAGATAACTCAGGAGAATCCGCAAAGAAACTCCTCGAGAGGGCATCCGCCTTAACATTCTTAGTGCCAGGAAGAAAAGAAACCACAAAATTTAAATGTGTGAAAAACAAGGCCTACCTGGCCTGTCTAGGATTTAGTCGCTTCGAGATAAACCAGGTTCTTATGGTCCGTGAGGACCACCACCTGATGTTTGGCACCTTCCAGCCAATGTCTCCACTCTTCAAAGGCCCACTTCATGGCCAATAACTCCCGATTACCCACGTTATAATTACGTTCAGTTGGAGAAAATTTTCGAGAGAAAAAGGCACAAGGGTTACTTTTAGAGGTCTCTGGATCCCTTTGGGACAAAACGGCACCTGCCCCAATCTCAGAGGCATCAACTTCCACCTGAAACGGCAGGGAAACATCAGGCTGCCGTAGAACAGGAGCAGAAATGAATCTCTGCTTAAGTTCCTGAAATGCAGAAACTGCCTCAGGAGGCCAATTCACCACATCAGAACCCTTTTTGGTCAAATCAGTCAATGGTTTAACAATACCGGAGAAATTACCAATAAATTTACGATAAAAATTGGCAAAACCCAAAAATCTCTGAATAGCCTTCAATGAGGTAGGTTGAACCCAATCACAGATGGCCTGAACCTTGACCGGGTCCATTTCAATAACAGACGGAGACAAAATGAATCCAGAAATGAGACCTTCTGTACGCCAAAAAGACACTTTGATTCCTTCACATACAGTGCATTCTCTCTCAAAATCTGGAACACAGTCCGAACATGTTTCACATGAGAATCCCAGTTGTTGGAAAAAATCAAGATATCATCCAAATAAACAATCAGAAATTTATCCACAAAATCCCTGAAAATATCATTCATGAAGGATTGGAAGACGGAAGGGGCATTAGTAAGCCCAAAAGACATCACTAGGTACTCAAAATGCCCCTCTGTGGTATTAAACGCCGTCTTCCATTCATCCCCATGCTTAATGCGAATATGGTTATACGCCCCCCTGAGGTCAAGCTTGGTAATCAGCACTTTTCACTCTGGAAAATAGGTCAGAAATCAAGGGTAACGGATATTGATATTTAACAGTGATTTTATTCAGGAGGCGATAATCAATACACGCCTCAATGAACCATCCTTTTTGGCCACAAAGAAAAAACCGGCGCCCAAGGGTGAAGAGTAGGGTTGAGCATTCCGATACCGAAACCCAGTTCCGATACCTGAAATCCAATGTAAGTCTATGGGAACAAAATATCGGAAGTATTTACTTCCGATATTTTGTTCCCATAGACTTACATTGGATTTCAGGTATCGGAAGTATCGGAATGCTCAACCCTAGTGAAGAGGATGGTCTGATATGACCCCTCTCCAAAGACTTCTTGATATAAGATCGCATAGCATCGTGTTCAGGTACAGATAATTTAAAAAGGCGACCTTTAGGAAATTTACCACCAGGCACTAACTCAATAGCGCAGTCATAGCTCCTGTGAGGAGGTAAGGATGCAGACTTACTCTCACTAAACACATCCGAAAAATCAGTCAAAAAGTCAGGGACATCCTGAGACTGTGGAGAGGCAGAAAAAACAGGAGTGTCAGTATTAACACATTGGCAGCCCCAACTGGTCACAGACACAGATTTCCATTCCAAAACAGGATTATGAGTCTGTAACCAAGGGAAACCCAGTACAATAATGTCATGCAGATTATGCAACACCAGAAATTTGCAACTCTCCTGATGATCTGGTTCAACCCTCATTATCACCTGAGTAGAAAACTGGGGTTTATTCTCCGCCAAAGGGTAGAATCAATGCCCAGTAAAGGAATAGACTTCCGCAGGGGTATCATGGGAAACCCACAACGTTTGGCAAAGTCAAAATCCATCAGGTTAATAGCTGCTCCTGAATCAACAAAAGCCTGAGCCGAAAATGTGGACAGGGAGCAAATCAGGGTAACAGTCAACAGAAATTTAGTCTGAACACTACCCAAGACAACTGAGCGCACAAAACGTCTTCCCCGCTTAGGGCAGACGGAAATAGCATGAGAAGTGTCACCACAGTAGAAACATAACCCATTGTGCTTTCAAAACTCATGACGCTGAGCCCCAGAAGTCACTCCATCACACTGCATGGGCTCAGGAGCTGGCTCACAAGGCAACAATATCTCACGCATACCTCTGCGCTCACGCAAACGTCTGTCAATTTGAATAGCCAAAGACATAGAATCATTGAGACCAGAGGGAACAGGGAATCCCACCATAACGTCTTTTACATTTTCTGACAGACCCTTCCGAAAAAGGGCTGCCAAAGCATCATCATTCCATTTGGTCAGGACTGCCCACTTTCGAAATTTCTGACAGTACAGCTCAGCGTCTTCACGACCCTGATTTAATGCCAACAAGGTCTTTTCAGCTTGATCAGTGACATTAGGTTCATCGTACAATAACCCCAGAGCCTGAAAAAATACATCAACATCATTTAAAACAGGATCCCCAGGTGTCAGGGAAAAAGCCCAATCCTGAGGGTCACCGCTCAGCAGAGAGATGACAATTTGAACCTGCTGTGCTGTGTTCCCTGAGGACTTAGGGTTTAAGGCAAAAAACAACTTACAATTATTTTTGAAATTCAGAAATTTAGACCGATCCCCCAAAAATAAATCTGGTACGGGGATCCTAGGTTCCACAACCGGCAACCTAGCAAGATAGGTAGCAATACTCCGAACCTCAGTGGCAAGCTGATCCACACGGCCAGACAACTGTGCAAACTCCATTGAGGGAAAAAAAATCCTCCCAGCACCCAGAGAAAAAGAGGGAAAAAATGCAACAAACAGAGAAAAAAAAAATTCTGACAACTCCCTTTTTTCTTTTTCCTTTTACTATTTTTCCCTTCTGTTGAGTACCATATAATTTTCAGTTTGGCCAGTAATACTGTTATGATTCGGTAGCTGAGGAGAGATTGCAAAAATAGCCAAAAAAGCAATACACCAGAGAGGCGGGAAACTATTGGATTGCTGGACCCTAAACTAACCGCAACACTAGAAGTAGCCGTGGAGCGTACCTACGGTGATCCTAGACGCCTCGTCACAGCCGGAGAGATAGCTACACCTAAAGGCAGAAAGATGAATGCTATCTGCCCCGTAGCAGAATCCCCAAAGAAATAGGAAGCCCCCAAACATGTAATGGCGGTTAGACCAGAAGAAAATACGAACACAGACAGAAAATAGAATGAGCAAATGCTGGGGCCCAATCTGTCTAGATAGAAAAGTATAGGAAAGAATTCTGACTGCAACCCAAAAAAACCCTGTCAAAAATACCAACACTTCTGATTAACAAAAAACCTGAGATCACACGATCTCTACCACCTAAATCAGATCTCTGATGTAACACATAGCAATTCAGCAAATAAAAAGTGACATAGGAACAGAGCAAAAGTGCAAACACAAACTGAGCACAATTGCAGAGCCAGACCCCAAAAGGGGACCAGGCTGAAGTCTACTGCTAAGCAGCAAACCAGCAAGAAAAACCAACCAGAGGAAAAAAAACCAGCAAATCACTTATCTGAATGAGAGCAGGAATGCAAGCTGAGCTCCAAGCAAGACGTGGAAGAACAATTGATTACCGCAAGGCTGAAGGGAGTTCAGGTCACTTATATCAGACCATTCAGAGTCAGCTGAAGGCCATTCAGCAATTAGTTCATTACCCTCAGCAACCTCCGGAGGGAGCCCTAGCTCAGAAGTCGCCTCCAGAGTATTCACAACACACTGTCCTCATTGGGGCTCACAATATAGATTCCCTATCAGTATGTCTTTGAAGCGTGGAGAAAAACCCACGCAAACACGGGGAGAACATACAAAATCCTTGCAGATGTTGTGGGATTTGAACCCAGGACAGCAGAGCTGCAAAGCAACAGTGCTAACCACTGAGGGGCAGAGACCGATCTTTCTGCTCTCAGATTAGGTGGCAAAATCCTAGTGACAAATTCCCTTTAAACGTAGAAAACTCTGTGTATAAGTTTTCAAGGCTTAAAGAGATGGAGGCTATCATCAGATGGAGTAATAGAATTCCTACAACTGACGCCATAATAGTGCACAGAGTATGCTGTGTACATCCTACCAAAGTTAAACTTTTATTGTTAGGGAAGCATTAGACACTAGACCCTGGTACTTAGATTGTAAGCCATTGATGACTTTATCGTGGTTTCTCTAATGCTATTTTCTGCATTAAGATGGCGATTTCATATTTATTCTACTAGGGGGACATTTACAGATTGTGTGACTGATGTGACCAGTAATGATCTTCTCCATTAATGGCTCTAGCACGACTTTATTGCCCCAATATTAGTAGACTTTTACATTTAGTTGACTGCTATTGGCCACATGGCAACATAACGAAAATAATGAGAATCGCTGCTGGATCCTGCGTCCAGATAAATGGGCTGAATCACGGATCACTGATCACTATTCTGTTTATTTGTGCTTCTCAGTTACACAATGTATTACGACTACAGTACATACATAATTTCTACTTTTTACGGTCACTTGTCAAGGCTCTCATGTCACCTGGGGATGAGACAGCTGAAAATCTTTAAGAGAAGAAAAATATTTCTTTTCATTGCAGGATCTTCATTTTTTCATGTCTTGTAATTATGATCTTTTAATAGCAAACTGTTACTTGGGGCAATTTTCCTATGTCAAACTTATGGTGAACTCATTTCTCTTTCTGTGAGTTTTGGGTAATGAAATACAAATGAACAGTGACCGAGTTCATGCTACATTTAACATCTGTCAGTGAACATAGAATGAGTCATTTTAATGGTTCTGAATCAGGTCATTACGTTTTGTATATTAAGCATGGATATTGAAGAAGATTTTTAATGCAATTTTTACATGACAGTTTTCTTTTGAACTAGAATCAGTAACATGTGCACATCTAGGTATAACTTACCATCTTTGCTACATAGTGATATTTCATAGAAACACTTTTGGGATTAAGGTAAATCTAATCAATTCAGTGGAGTTAATTGTATGAAAAAAAATGTAAGGAGAATTATTAGTAACATGTTTCTTTGTTTAAGACAAAATGCCACAAAGAAATAATTACCGTATATACTCGAGTATAAGCCGACCCGAGTATAAGCCAACCCCCTAATTTTGCCACAAAAAACTGGGAAAACTTATTGACTCGAGTATAAGCCTAGGGTGGAAAATGAGATTATGCCCCATATGCTGCCCCATGTATTATGCCCCACAAGATGCTCCATGTATTGTGCCCCATATGCTGCCCCATGTATTATGCCCCACAAGATGCTCCATACATTGTGCCCCATATGCTGCCCATGTATTGTGCCCCATATGCTGCCCATGTATTGTGCCCCATAGATGCTCCATTGATTGTGCCTCCATAGATGCTCCATAGATTGTGCCCCCATAGATGCTCCATAGATTGTGCCCCATAGATGCTCCATAGATTGTGCCCCCATAGATGCTCCATAGATTGTGCCCCCATAGATGCTCCATAGATTGTGCCCCCATAGACGCTCCTTAGATTATGCCCCATAGATGCCCCATGTATTATGCCCCCATAGATGCTCCATAGATTATGCCCCCACAGATGCCCCATGTATTATGCCCCCATAGATGCTGCATTAAATAGGCCCCTTATGCTGCCGCAGCTGCTGCAACAACAAAAAAAAAGGCATACTTACCTCTCGTCGCTGGGGGCCAGGTGCCGGTGTCCTGAGCAGGCGGGGACACCAGCGCGCTATGGGGACAGGAGCCGGTGTCACTGCTCGCTCAGGGCCCCGGCACCTGCGATATTTACCTGTCCCGGTCCACCGCTGAGCGCCGCTGTCTTCCGGGTCCTCCAGCAGTGAATGATCAAGCAGAGGGCGCGGCGCGCAGTAACCACGTCATCGCGCCCTCTGCCTGAACATCCCAGCAAGGGGACCCGAGGACACAGCGGCGAGCAGCGGTGGAACGGGACAGGTAAATATCGCTTATACTCACCCCTCCGCTGGCGCGGTTTCTGCCCTGCTCTTCTTCCGCGGTCTCCAGCGCCAGTGTTCAGCGATCACGTCGTACTGCTCATTAAAGTCATGAATATGTGCATATTCATGACTTTAATGAGCGGTACCACCTGACCGCTGAACACTGGCGCCGGAGATTGCGGGAGAAGAGCAGGGGCTGCAGAGACCGCGTCAGCGGAGGGGTGAGTATATAGAACAGCTGCGCTCCGCCTCCCCCCTGTATCTGACTCGAGTATAAGCCGAGAGGGGGACTTTCAGCCCTGAAAAATGGGCTGAAAATCTCAGCTTATACTCGAGTATATACAGTAATGCGTCTCTCATATACCTTTTTTATATGACTTTCATACAGTATGTCTAATAGGCCTTTTTCTTAAAGGGTTATTTCCAAAATCACAATGTGGTCTTATAATAATGTACTGTACACATATTTTTATCCATTTGTGCCAATATAACTGATTTTTAAATCTGCCCCTTTATGCATATAACACCCTCTAAGGATGGCCCTCCACAATCTATTTACCCTTCAGTTACCATTGCATCTCTAGAACGGAGCTTCTGCTGTGAGGATTGATGTTATGGAAAGGGATGAAGCCTCCTTTATTGTGCAGAGTTTTTATCAAGAAAGAGTGGTGCATGTGTGCTGGTAATAGAGAGAAATTATGTACTACTGGATATGCTGTATATAAATGCCAGGAAAGATATATTACAGGAGGGGTCAGACAGGAGCTATGAAAGATGGGACTCTGTTTAGAGATGCTGAAAGGATATACTGGCGGATGGGCCTGTATACAAGGGCTGAGAGGAGCGATGGTCTGTAGGATGTGTTTGGTGAGAGAAGGGATACACTGCAGGAGGAGGCTCTATGTATAGGGACTAAGAGGATATACTGCAGGATGGGTCTGTGTACAGGGCTGAGATCAAATGAACTGTGTTTGTTGCCTGCTGCTCCAAGATCAGTGATGTAAAACTGCAAATGCTCCACTGTTGATGCATATGACAGAGGATTATATTCTGCCATATGTATCACTAGAGCTGAGTTTGCAGTTTCATTTCACTTATGTGACAAAGGCACACAAAAAACACTGCTACGCACAATCATTGTGGAGGAGTACAGGAGAGTTGAGCTCTGCTAGAATCAGCTAATGGTATAAAATCACACTGCAGCTATACTGATGTATATGGCAGAAGATAAAATCATTCAGGTAAGGGAACTGCACAGGAGCTGAAAGTGCAGAGAGGCAAACAGCGAATTTTACAGATTAGCTTGATGATAACTCAGAGAGGTGGTGCTAGTGAGAAGCCCACATGCACTGCAGCTATGGGGCCTGTAAGCCGAAGGGTGGTGGGGGGCTGGTGCCAGCTGTAGCACTGGGCCTTCTTTCAGCATTAAAACATACATCCTTCTTTTGCAGTGTTTATATCTGTAAGAAGTTTGGGAAGATAACTTGGTACAATGTTAGTATTAAGGTATAACCATAGTGAGTGAGGTGAGGTATAACTATAGTGGGCGCAGTCACACCTGGAGTCTAAGTTGGCCTTAAAGCTTTTTGTGACCCATATTTCAAAACCAGTACAATTAGGACGGGGTCACACTTGCGAGTGAAATGCGAGAAACTCGCGTGAGTCTCTCGCCTCAATACCTGGCACTGCCGCCAGCACTCGGGATTGAAGTGTGCGGCTGCATGTATTTCTATGCAGCTGCCAAATATTGAGATGAGAGACTTGGGTGAGTTTCTCGCATTGCACTTGCAAGTGTGACCCCGACCTTAAAGACCTGTATTACTTGGGGGCCCAGTTGGAGATTTTGCATTGGCGCCCATGAGTTTGAAGTTACGCCACTTCCCTACTTTACACTGCAGCTCTGCTTGAATAGAGTAATTTATTTTTGTAAGCACAAGTCCAGCAGATTAATAGTTATTCTATGGATCAAAATTAGAAACAGATTACAAACTGCAAGTACAAGTTAGAAAAAAAAAGATAGTCAAGAGATTGGCACATACATACTAAAGCAAATGAGCCTCAATGAGCGAGAACACAGAGAGGCTCTTTATGGCCAGAGAACACTCGTGCGACTCTCGGCAGGGAGACTCGGACCGATTTTCCATACCTTTAGTGTGACCCCGGCCTAACTCAGACAGCCTTGTCATGCTTCAAACACGGCCTAAATAATGGTGAAATAACATCATTCTTGTAATATTTACATATCTCTATGTATAGGAAGTGTAAGGTTATCTGCATGGTAAGCTTTCCTCCATTAAGACCACGGGCCCAAGGTTTACATAAAGATAAAACGTGTCTGTGATTAGGACTGAGTTTGGTAAAGTGCACATTTTAATGATTTTAGACAAAACTGAATAATGTTGTTGACCATATCCTTTGCTTGATTGCTGAAGCGTTCGATATTTTAGAGTGTCAATTCATCACTGTCCACCTGGTTGTACTTAACACTTTCTCCTGCCTCCAACATGTCCAATGAAAGACATTTTCTGTGTCATTTAATATATGCTTTTACAAAGGGGTCAGCAGGGCACGGTGTAGGTTCATGCATTGTGATTCCTAGCCGCTCATTTACGCTCATTATTTATACTTATAGTAGCACATGTTCCTGTTCAGCATAGGGAATGTCTGCTGCACACATGAAATCTATTGTAACCTGCTTCTAATGACTAGTCACTAACTTTTTAATGGATTTTCTATTAGGAATTAAAATTAAATTACTACAACATCAAATGGAAATACAATTTTCTTCTCAATCCTTAAAGGGGTTGTCCTATGGAGACAATGAAACATATGGACTTCTGAGAGCATTGTTCCCCACTCAGGACCCGCTACATTTTAGGATATCCTGTCAGCCATGTAGCACTGTAAGAGAGGCCTACCTAAAGCGCCTGTATTGGTATGTGCTGGACAGGTAGAACACACATTGAGTCTGGTTACTGTAATCATTACTGATTAATACAATCAGCCAAAATGCTTCAGAAGATTCAATGTAGTGTTCTGTATGGATTTTAAAGGATGTCCATCAGCCCAAAATGACTTAGCTTATACAGTCATAGAATCATAGAATCTATGATTCTATGACTGTATAAGCTAAGCAGGGGATATACATAGCTCCCAACCATCCCGGATTCGGCGGGACTGTCACGACTTGAGGGCTCAGTCCCACCGTCCCGGCACATCAGAGCTTTGTCCCGGTGTCCGCACCACATAACGCAATAACATCTTCTCTAGTTATTGCATGTTTGCTGCTTTCTTTTATGCGTGTTCCCCCATATTTAATGCATTTTTGGTGCAGATGTGAATACGCGTTTTTTAATACCACAGAAAAGCTTAGATTATGCTCTTAAAAATGCAAGGGCATTTTTTATTCAAGCTCCACATAGAAGCCTATACAGGAAAGAAAGCCCCAAAACTGCATAGTTCTGTAGTGTCTTAAGACACACCGAAGGAGGAGATTTCATGAAATCATATCCAGTTTGCTTGGACATTTAAGCCAGGGTCACATGTAGTGTAAATGCTGCATATTTTCTGCTCCTTTTTTTGCACAGAGATTGTGTTTAGCTGTCAAAGCAAAGTAGATGTGATTTCATGAAAACTGCGCCCTCGGTGCGTCTAAAGATGCTGCTGAACTGTGCGGTTTTGGTGCTTTTTTTCTCTGGAGGCTTCCATGTGGAGTCTAAAAGAAAACACAAGTAAAATACTGCAGTTTGCAGAATCAAAACTTTTCAGTACTATAAAAAAACACTTTAAAAACGTGGCTTCACATCTGCACAAAAACACATCAAATAAGGGGAAAAAGGCTAAAAAATGTAGCAAAAATGCAATAAGATTGTTATTGTGTAGTTTGATGTGGACAGCTGCAGAGACTCGGCCTGCGCTTGGATGAACGCATGATTTTCATGGACTGTCAGAATGGAGAAGGTGGAGAATTATTTTTTTATTCCTCCACGTACATGAAAAACGGATAACACTTGGTCCGCACTCTGATCCGAATAATCGGTCTGTTTTTTTCATACATGGAAAAATCGGATGAGTAAATGAGTCCAAACGCTGATGAGATTCAAACCATTTTATATGTACAAAAAAATAACTAAATAACTGAAGTCTGAGTGAGACCTTATTAAAAGCAGCATGTAATAAAAAAAAAAATCACTAATTTTACAAAAAAAAGTGTGCACCAATTTTTTTATGCCGTAAACCTTGCAGAGTAAGAACACCAAGTCCAAATAATGGTAGCCAAAAAAAAAAATTGTCTGAGCATAGTTTAAAGGAAAACAAGAACTTTGATTTAATGTATGTCAATGCCTACCATTGTCCCACTACAGCTGGCAAGCCGAATGGCGAGAATGCCTTCATTGATCTGTACTAGGCAATCTCAGATATTGTAATAGCCCCTTATTGATGTTTGGATGCTATTTAAAATTCAGTTGTAACGCTGCAATAAGCAGTAAAAGTTGTATTTCATTTCTCCCAAATAAGACCCATATATTACCTGTTACTACGTATCAGGCGGCCGATACATTTAACAACAAAGATGGTTTATATTAACTTTAAAAATCTTAATTCATCAATCCAACAAAGTCTGTAATCCACAGACTCAGCTCGTGCCACAGACAAATGGCTGCACAAATTTAAAATCAATCATTAACAGATTAGCTGTTGGTGCAAAGTAAATAGCAATCACCTTATTAGGCATCAGTCAGAGTGAGATAAAGGAGCGGCGTTATTGGAAATGAGGATGTATGCTATGCTGATGGTGCAGAACAGAGGGAGCTGTTTCTTTGTTGCAGCTGTCGCTGGCTCTGAGCATAGAATCAGCAACACCCAATCCAGCCCCGTCAAACGACTGCAAGGCACTTGTTTCCTATCGGTATATATTTTAATTATAAAGTCATTTCACTGACACTTTATTTCATTAATTCGCTTCTGAATCATTGCTGTCCTTAGCGATGTTGAGGGCCGACGGGTTTTATGACGATAGAAAGCTTCAGGCCAGTAATATAATATAATGTCATGTGGTGGGTTCATTTTCTGTAACACTAGCATGCACTTATTCAAGCTAATTAACTAAATTCAGCTAGACATAAGAGTGCCATGCATGCACTCTCTGCCTCCACATTGTTTTATGCTGCATTCTCCTGTCTCTCGAGGCACAATATAATTGAAACACTAACTTATTACTGAGAGAGTCATAACAAATTGCTTCAGAAGGTTTTACTTAAGAGACGGGCATAGCATTCTTACATACATAACAGAAAACAACTTATGGTGTATAAATCTCTCAGTAAAACCAGTCATATAACTTTAAATAGTACACCCTCATTAGGGAATTACTGTCAACAATTTCTGAGGCCCCCTGAAAGCTTACGTGTCGTCTAGATTTGGAAATTCTGCAATAAAGCCTACTCCGCGTGCTGCCGTATTAGGCCTCATTCAGACATCTGCGATTTTCACATACGCAAAAATCAGTCCACTCCAATAAATAAATTAGTAGCAAACCTTCCCCTATCCACTACAATGTTAATCACAACCAGCATGGGTACATGTTCTATCTGTGAAAAATACGGATGGAACATGTATGTGATTCAAGGACGTCTGAATGGGGCCTAAGTGGGATATCGCCTCTAGGAAAATACTTTTTTAAAGTGAACATCTTCATAATATGGTGTTTAATGCAATATGAGACAAAAACCTACAGAAAAGCATCCACATGCTGGTCTCATAGGAGTCTAAAAGTACAGATTTAGGGCTTCACACATCTCAGAGGTTCTACGGAGCTGTAATACCTTCATGCTCATAATGCCATTATTGTAGGCCCAGTGTCAATTCCCAGCTGTGCTTTGTCTCTATAAATGCCAAACAAGACTCAATATAGACACTTTACCAAGCCACTCTCTAAAAGCTTTGTGAAAAGGGTAACAGTTCAGTGCTAAATAACAAATTGTATTAAAGTTCTTTTGAATCCGCGCCCAAAGAAGACACAAGACGCTTGAGATTATGCCGCTATTCTTAGTTTTGTACAGTGTAAATAGTATATTGGTGGAGGATGCGGGCTGGTTATAAAGAACATGTCCAGGGTCGTCATTTTTTCAACTCAATCAGTTACCTGTTTACTGCTTATGTGAATCCAAAGTTTTAAAAAAACTAAAAATAATATTGTATAAAGATATTTTATCATGTTGCGTCTACAGCCCCTAAACAGACCTATGAGTCTCCATGGTTACAGACTACAATTTCTGTGTGTAGTCTGATCCAGAAGTGATGTGATACTCACTTCTATGTCAATTAATACCGTATGCTTTGGATGGGCACTAAGGCCCAAATTCGGTCACCAGTCTTAATGATGTGGTGAGTAGGAATAAGATGTGCCAAATTTATTAATAGTGAACCTTTGTGTTCCTTGCCAGAAATGTTATTCCATTCGTAAACTGGAATAACCTTGCTGGTGTAAGAAAGACTGACAGTATTGATAAATTTGATGATCGGGCATAGCCATACCCTGTCCCGCTCCAGCTCCACATGTTGGTGGAGCTGCCAGAAACTCCATGTTGAGCAAAAATGTTGTGACTTTTCAAAATGTTTTATACCAGTTTTCAGGTTTAAACACTTTGATGGATCAGCCTCTATATGTTCATCAGACAAATGCTTTCAGGATAATTATTGTGGATCTGGATGCTGACAAACAGCTACTTTCACAGTCTTATATGGCCAGACAGAAATGTAATATTACTGTATTACAGGACAATGATGCAGCTGAATAGCCATTGATGTAATAAATGGTGTTATGATTTGGTAGCTGAGGAGAGCAGGCAAAAAAGGAAATACACCAGAGCAGTTGGAAACTATGAGATTGCAGTACCCTGACTAACCACCACAACTAGAGGCAGCCGTGGAGCGTTCCTACGTTGGTCCTAGACGCCTCGTCACAGCCTGAGAAACTAACTACACCTAAAGATAGAAAGAGGAAAGCTATCTGCCCCGGAGCAGATCCCCAAAGAACATAGAAAGCCCCCAAACATGTAATGGCGGTTAGACAAGAAGAAATACTGACACAGACAGAAAATAGTATGAGCAAACGTTGGGGCCCAAACTTACTAAATAGAAAAGGATAGGAAGGGCACTTACTGCAATCCCAAAAAAACCCTGAAAAGCACCAACTCTACTAATTTCAAAAACACCTGAGATCACACGACCTCTACCACCTAAATTAGTTCTCTGGTGTAACCAAAATCAAAACAGCAGCCACTGAAAAAACTGGAGAAAGCAAATGTACAAACATCAGTGGCTGAACTGAACTGAGAGGGCAAAAGCCCCCAGAGGGGACCCTGAAGGCCCCCACAGAAGTGCAGGACAAAATGCAAAAATCAAGCACAAAAACAAAAAGAAGAAAATGTCTTATCTGTTAGCAGGAGATTCAGACACGACACAGCAGGCTACCAAGGAAACAGGAATCAAGGATTGAGACCAGAACAATTGATCACCGGCAACCCTGATGGGAAGGCGACTCCCTTATATAAGACCAGTCAGTAACACCTGATTCCCAATCCTCACAATCTTCACAGGACAGTCCAGTACCGTTTGTAACCACCAGAGGGAGCTTCTGCTCAGAACTCATTTCCAGCCTATTCACAACAGTACCCCCCCCTTGAGGAGGGGTCACCGAACCCTCACTAGAGCAACCAGGTCGATCAGGATGAGTTCTATGATACGCACGGATGAGTCTCCTATAGTGTTGAGCGATACGATAATGCAAATATCGGCTATCGGCCGATATTAGCTCTATCGGCCTTTCGATAATTCGTTTCGATATTTTCGTCTTATCGAATACCGGAATCGGAAGTTCCCATAATTCTTTGCGAGGCAATGTGATTTTAGTCAGCCAATGAGGAATCCTAAGAAGTGTGGGCACATCCTGTACTGCTGCAGTCATGTTAACTAATGGCATGGCTGTGATTGGATGCTGAAATGATGTCAGAATGCACTATAAAAGGCGCCGCCGCCATTTTAGCGTCACTGTGCTGTGAATTCAGTAAGGGACAGAACGCTGCTGTGCTGACTCTGAGGGACAGTTAGAGATTGCGATTTAGTGTACTGTGCTGTAGGCAGGCTAGCACCAACCGCTGTGTAAAGCTTCCTTTTGCCTGCAGTGTTGTTTTAACAGCTCTGCAAGGTGTGTGTGAGTGCAGGTGACGATGCAGTTTGCTCTGCATGCAACGCTGTCTGTAGGCATCTGCACATGTCACTCACAGACTATTTTTTTTTTCCTTCAGTGTAATTCTTGCAGCTCCATGCAATTTAACTATTAGTGTGACGTGCTTCCATCCGTATCCAATACATTGGTTGCAAACACTATAGAAGTAGACAAAGGAGTAGCCTTTCACAGATGTTTGTGAACAGTTGTGTTTCAGTGTTCACTTCAGTCTGTGTTTTTTATTTTTTGAGTGCACATCACGCTCCAGTTACTTGTTCAAGCACTGCTGCTTGTACTCTGCTGAGCGTGTCTCAGTGCCTCATCCTTTTCATTTATCTCCAATTGGTTCTGCTCCATTCCATTTAAAATATAATCTATTAGTGTGACGCGCTTCCATCCGTATCCAATACATTGGTTGCAAACACTATAGAAGTAGACAAAGGAGTAGCCTTTCACAGATTGTGAACAGTTGTGTTTCAGTGTTCACTTCAGTCTGTGTTTTTTATTTTTTGAGTGCACATCACGCTCCAGTTACTTGTTCAAGCACTGCTGCTTGTACTCTGCTGAGCGTGTCTCAGTGCCTCATCCTTTTCATTTATCTCCAATTGGTTCTGCTCCATTCCATTTAAAATATAATCTATTAGTGTGACGCGCTTCCATCCGTATACAATACATTGGTTGCAAACACTATAGAAGTAGACAAAGGAGTAGCCTTTCACAGATTGTGAACAGTTGTGTTACAGTGTTCACTTCAGTCTCTGCGTAATAACCACACTTAGGCCTTATAACTTTTCTGACTTTCTTTATCAATCTACCAAGATGAAGAAGTCAGTGAGTAAGGCACGTGGTCGTGGCCGTGGAGTTTCAGCAGGGAGAGGACGTGGGGATTCTGTGTCTGCTGCCGCCCTCAGTGACACAGCATCCACCATTTATCCCGTAAGCGTTCCTTTATGCGCACTTTGGTAGGAGCTCGGCGTGCCCCCCTGCTGCGGGAAGAACAAATTGAAGCCGTTGTTGGTTGGATGGCAGCCAATGCATCGACTTCAATTCCTTCCACCTCCTCTCAGGAACACAACACTGTTGAGCAACCATCTGTCTGTTCACCGCCTGTCAAATTGCCAAGGCAGTCAGAGAGTTCTGTACAGGAGCCAGCTGAGTCTCTGCTTCTGTTCTCAGAATCTGTTGGCTCGCAAACACGGGCACAGGCAAGCAGCATTCTGCAATTTGAAGAAGAGGGAGTATGCAGTGATGCGCAACAGCTGTGTCTCTCTCAATCTGAAGAGGCGGGTGAGCCAGTGCCGATGGACAGCACACCGCAGAACGCATCTTATGATGATGATGAGACTCAGGTGCCAGGTTTTGTGGAGCATGGTGCTGCCCAGACCATCCAACAGCAGCAGCAGGTGTTGGAAGAGGGTAGTGGAGATGATGAAGTCCGAGACCCAACATGGCGTGAGCAACAGGAAGGTGGTGGGAGCAGCTCTGAGGAAGAGATTGTCCCAACGGTACAAAGAGGAGGGAGAGGTAGGCTGCAGACTCGCTTGCCTGTAGCCTCCAGTTTGGCACCTGTTGGGAGCAGTTCTCTTAGAAATGTCAAAATTGGCGCTCCCATGACTTGCACTGCGTGGTCCTTTTTTGACAGACTTGTACATGATATTTGCTATGTTCAATGCAAGCTGTGTAAGCAAAAAGTTAAAAGAGGTAAAAATATCAGGAACCTGAATACCACAAATATGTGGACACATGTACGGACAAAGCACGTAGCTGAGTTCCAAAGACACACTGGAGATGTAGGCCAACCTACAGCAGCACCTACATCTTTAGGTCATGTTCGAGCCTCTACCTCCAGCTCTCACACACCTGTTTCGGCTTCCTCACAGGATCTCCATGGAAGAACCTCGGTCACTGTTGTCCATAGAGAAACTGTTATTCCACCCTCTGCAGCAAGTTCACAGTCATCGTCACACTCCCAGAACAAAAAACAGCCATCGGTAACACAGGCATGGGATAAAAGACGGCCATACTCGGCAAACCATCCACGAGCACAGGCTCTGAATGCTGGCCTTGCAAAACTCCTGTCCCTTGAAATGCTGTCATTCAGGCTGGTGGAGACTGACAGTTTCAGGAACTTTATGGCATTGGCAGTCCCACAATATAATGTGCCAAGCCGATTTTATTTCAGCAGGCAAGCTGTCCCTGCTCTGCAAAAACATGTCGAGGGAAACATTAAACATGCGCTACTAAACGCCGTCAGTAGCAGGGTCCACCTGAACACCGATGCGTGGACCAGTACCCATGGCCAGGGACGATACCTTTCCCTCACTGCCCATTGGGTCAATGTTGTGGAGCCGGGTACAGATCTTGCCAGTGGCGCTGTACGTGTTCTGCCAACTCCAAGGATTGCAGGAATCTTGTAATGGGTGTAGTACAGTTCATATAGCGTCTTGTGCGTAAGTCCATGCAAACGTGGTTCTTTCAAAGAGCAGGGTTCCAGAGTCCACAAGTGTTTCAGAGTTCCTTAGTAGGAATAGCTGGAGTACAAGGTCCAAGGCTTCAGGAGTCAGGTCACAGGTTCACTGCAGGCTAGATTCAGAAGCACTGATTGCTCAGCTGTGGCTGCTTAAGAAGCAAGAGGGAGAGAATCAGGGCGGGAACATGAAAGCTGAAAACTCCATACTGACTGAGGGCAAGATAGCTGCAGCAAGACAGAAAGCAAAATGGCTGACGGAAAAACTGAGTTTCAAGAACATATACAAAGAACCTTACATTACTCCCCCTTAGGGACAACCTCCGGATGGCCTCAGACCAGGCTTGTCTGGGTACCTCTGATGAAACTGGCGGAGCAAACGAGGAGCATTAACGTTATTGACTGGTTCCCATGAGTTGTCCTCCACTGGGTAGCCTTGCCATTTAATCAAATATTGTAACTGATTTCTGTATAACCTGGAATCCAGAATCCTTTCCACCAAAAATTCTTCCTGACCATCGACTAGCACTGGGTCAGGGCAAGGAGAAGAACGTCCAGGAAACGTATTGGGTGTTGCAGCCTTTAGTAGGGATACATGAAAGACAGGGTGGATTCTCATAGTTCTGGGCAGTTGAAGACGACAAGCAACGGCACTTATAATCTTACTGATTTTATAGGGTCCAATGTACTTATGTCCCAACTTAGACGATGGAATCCTTAACTTAAGATTTCTGGTTGACAGCCAAACCAGGTCTCCTACCTTGAAAGATGGTGCAGGTTTACGAAATTTATCTGCTGCTTTCTTGTACCTTTCCTGAGCCGATTCCAGATTCTCTTTTAGAAGATCCATATTCTTCTGTAAAGACGTGATTCTTTCCGCCACTGCTGGTAAAGGCGTTTCTATGGGAAATCGTGGTAGAATGTTAGGATGATAACCTAGATTGGAGTAAAAAGGAGACTGCTTAGTGGAGGCACTCTGAGAGTTGTTATAAGAGAACTCAGCTAATGGAAGTAGACCACCCAATCAATCTGTAGTGGGAGATATAAGCAGCGGAAATACTGCTCCAGGGTTTGATTTGTTCGTTCGGTCTGTCCATTAGTCTGGGGTGAAAAGCAGAAGAAAGGTTTACTTTAATGTCAATGCTGCACAGAAAATTTTGCCAAAACCTAGAAGTGAATTGCACCCCCCGATCCGAAATAACCTCATCCGGTACTCCATGTAAGCGAAAACATCTTTAATCATCAAATCTGATGTCTGTTTTTTCAGTGGGTAAGCCGACACAAGGGGTAAAATGAGCTGCCTTTGTTAGACGGTCAACCACCCTAGAATGGTGTTCTTCCCTTGAGAGGTTGGTAACTCCCCAATGAAGTCCAAGAATGGATCCCATGGGCGGGGACGGGTGGGAAGAGGTTGCAACAGACCAGTTGGGGAGGAGCGAGGTGTTTTGCATTTTTGCACAGACTTCACATGAAGTGACATAGTTTAAAACATCCTTCCTGCAAGTGGGCCACCAAAAGAAACGAGAAAGAAATTCCTGTGTTTTTGAATTCCTTATGCCCAGCTATCTTGGAATCATGAATGAAATTGCAATACTCTCAATCTGATGTTCAGGAATATTCAGAGTTTGTCCAGAATCCACACACCATTCTTAAAGACAAGATTACGTCCTTGGGGTTGTGCCAACAAGGAATCCCCATGGTATGCTTCCTTGATGTCCTTAAGTAGGTCTTGATTATGAATCACCCAGGAATCTAAGTCAGGAAGAATAGTCTGGAGGAAGCAATGACGGGTCCCCGTTGAATGAAATCCTAGAGAGTTCATCAGCCTTCCCAAATTGCGTGATCCTGGTCTATAAGAAATAACAAAATTAAATTTTTTAAGAAAAGATTCCCCCTTAAAATTTTCCACCTAAAA
>JARQOD010000006.1:60935909-61028133 GCA_033576555.1 Oophaga sylvatica | reverse complement strand
TTTTTATTATCATCATATCGTGTCACCTCTGATTTTCTGTTACTGTCTTGTCACTGGGTGTCCTCCCCCCTATCCTGGATATTTTCGTTCACAACTCCGGATGGTCTGCCATCCACACATTTGGTGGTATTGTCATTATTGATATTTTCAGTTATTAATTTTATCTTTGATTGGGATATTGTATTATTACTGTGACAGTTATATCATCATATTTCTCTTCTTGTCTTACTGTGTATTGCACAGTACCTTTTTCTAGGATATGGATTTTAAAACCAGGGAGGCTTCCTGGCTAGGTCAGGTCAACGATGTCTTTGGTAATACTGGTACTATTAATCCCACTGTTGACGGGCCTAATTTTGATTCTACTTTCAAGTCTATCAAAAGGTTGCTATTCAAACGTACACGCATTTGGTGGACAAGGGCTTTTTTAGAAAATTATATACAGAAGCAATTGATACCGAGAGGTCTAAGAGTTAAAGTTACTCCATCTTTCATTGTAGAGGACAATGAGTTGGTTGCTGAATGGGAGAAAACATGCAATGAGACATCTTGGAAACTGATGGGCCTATTAGTGGGACTTAACACCAAATCTATTGGTGAGGTGGATAATTTGTTGGAGGAACAGTTTTCTACAGCTAAGAATAATTTATCTTCTGAACAATTAAAAACTCTGAATGAATCTTTGGATAAAGAATTGGAGTCTTTGGTCAAAGGTATTCAAAAAACTCATACGAATAAACTATCCAGGGATCAAAATGATCTACTCCTGGGTAGAATATATAGATGGAAAAAACATCCTTCCAACTATAGAACACGCTCATCTTCGCACAACTCACATCCCTCTGTCAGTGATGTTTCCGTTGCCTCGTCTTCCGTCTCTGTGTCTTCCGTAATTACCCCTAAAAGAAAGAGAAATCTGCGGTTCCTTCCGAACAAGAGAGAATATTCTCCTGAGACTTCTAATCAATTGAAGGTAATCAATTTGAGCAAACATAAATTCTCTCAAGTTGAAACAGAACTTTTATTGAAGGGTTTAATGTTTTGCCCTACTGCTCATTTTGACCATATTTCTGTAATTAAAGATCTCAATCTCTTTGCCAGGAGGGTAATATTTAAACGCATGTTTCACAATGAGAGTAACTTTCTGTCTTTTCCCACAGAGACGGAACAAGAGGCGTTAAATAACTTGGAGCAGCTGGCTAGGGAGCATAATGGTTGCGAAGGTGAGGTTCCTGAAGCTATTAAAAAACCCTCCAACAAGTTTCCCCCTTTATCATCTTGTCCCACCATTGAGGTGTTTGTCCGTACAGTCAGTAATGAACTCAACAGCATTCCTTCTCATCCGCATATAAGTAATTTTAGTCATGAGGAAAAAATGGGACTTAAAAGACTGACTAACATCCAGGATGTGGTTTATAAACCAGCGGATAAGGGTGGGAACATTGTGGTTTGGCCGAAGGACATGTACGAAAAAGAGGCTTTTCGGCAATTGGATAATAGAGAGTGTTACAAGAGGTTAACTTTTAACCCATCATCCAAATTCCAATTGCTACTCCGTACTCTTTTGCAAGATGCAAAGGATGAAGGTATTATTACCAGTGATTTGTACATGGCCCTTCAGGTTCAAGAACCCACTGTTCCCACCCTATATCTATTACCCAAGATACATAAAAACCCAGTGGTCCCCTCGGGTAGACCCATTGTATCGGGTAGAGGCAACTATCTGGAGAATGTTAACAAATATATAGACTCCATCCTGCAACCCTTTGTCACTGCACTCCCTTCATATACAAGAGACACGAACGATTTCCTTAAGAAGATCGATGGATTGTACATTGATCCAAATTCTATTCTGGTAACCTGTGACGTTGAGTCACTATACACAAGTATACGCCATAATGATGGATTAGCAGCAGTCTCGTATTTTTTGCAGCATTCTTCCTTTTCTCGGGCTTTCATTGTTTTTTTCATTAATTTATTGGAATTTACTTTATCACACAATTTTTTTATTTTTAAGGGGTCCTTCTTCCTTCAAGTCCAGGGAACAGCGATGGGAGCATCATTTGCTCCATCGTATGCCAACCTGTTCCTTGGGTTTTGGGAGAGGGACCTCTTTACTTCTGACAATAATTGTTCTATGGAGCGTGTCTCATTTTGGACACGCTACATAGATGATGTCTTTTTTATATGGCAAGATTCTGCTGAAGCTTTATCCGAATTCATCAGTACCCTCAATATTAATTCTATCAATGTACGACTTACGTTTTGTCATCATGTCAATTCTATCGACTTTTTGGACGTTCGTGTCAATAGGGATCTAGATAGTTGTCTCCAGACTGACTTATTTAGAAAACAAACAGCGGTCAATGCCCTAGTTCATGCGACATCTTCACATCCCAGGGCACTCATCAATTCCATTCCGTTTGGACAATTTTTACGTCTCCGACGGATTTGTTCTACTGAGAGCAACTTTGAGAGACAATCTGAATTGATGAGTGCCAGATTTTTGGAACGTGGATATAGTCGCAGGTCTATCAAGCGTGCATACAATAGGGCCAGACATACTACGAGGCATGATGCTTTATACGGGAACAATGATAAACCTCAAAAGAATAACACTGTTATTCGGTTTATTACACAATTCAATGGCCAGGATGACTTGTTTAGGAATCTCCTTACAAAACACTGGCCTATTTTGAGATCGGATCCCATCATCTCTAAGTATGTGGGTGATAGACCCTCTATCGCATTTAGTAGATCCAGGAATTTGGGTGACCATTTGGTTAAAAGTCTTTATACTGGTATACCTGTGTCAGATACCCATACCAATTTCTTGCCTCCCGCTAAGTACACACATGGTTGTAGACCATGTGGGTCTTGTGTAGCTTGTTCTAATGTTATTAAGACACAGAGTTTTCTCAATTCTGACGGGTCTCGGTCTTTTGACATTAAACATAGTATCACTTGCACAACATCAGCTGTCATTTATTATGCCAGTTGTCCTTGTTCACTAATCTATGTAGGTTTAACCACCAGGCAGCTTAAGATCAGGGTACGTGAACATGTCCTGGGTATAAAAGCAGCTAAAGATGTCACAGATGTCACCTCGCTTAAAACTCTGCCCAGGCATTTCAAATTGCACCACAACTGCGACTCATCCTTATTAAAAATTTGTTGGTATTGATGCGTTGGTTAGTGGGGTTCGTGGGGGTAGGATCAGCAAACGTCTTGCCCAAATGGAAACAAAGTGGATATGGACGTTACAAACTGTTTCCCCGCTTGGCTTGAATGAAAATCTCTCTTTTGTCCCGTTTTTAAAATAATTTTTTATTTATTTTTATTTCATTTTATAAGTGTATGTTCTTACTATTTTAATTCTCTTTTGTTAATATAATATTTTTTTCTAATTCCAG
Source organism: Oophaga sylvatica (assembly GCA_033576555.1). NCBI lineage: Eukaryota > Metazoa > Chordata > Amphibia > Anura > Dendrobatidae > Oophaga > Oophaga sylvatica. Next base: position 61,024,720 of record JARQOD010000006.1, on the reverse strand, counting down.
CAATCAGTGATTCATTTCGTTTGGGATATTCCATATATATCTCTTATTCATGGAGAGCCAATACATGGATGTTTCTCCCTCATTCTGCATGTCTGGGCATCTGGATTTTTGTTATGTAATTGTTTATATATGTGTATTGATTATATCTTATAATCTGGCTAACTATCGACCTTACATGTATATATATGCACACTATGGGCCATGGTATGGCTTTTTTGTCTGTGTACTGTTTATTGGTCTGTTATTTTTATATTCAAATGTCCCCACATGTGGATTGAATATAATACTCGTGTTAATCATTCTATATTCCCCTCTCTTTACCTATTAGTGGCCGAGCATGTGGTGCGCATGCGCAGGGTTTCCACGCCGCCAGTGTCATGGCGACGGCGTCTCTATGTGTGCGTCACACTTCGGGCTTTACCCGGAAGTGATGCATCACATGACGCGGGTCGCGATGTTCACTTCCGGTCACGCAACACGCGCATGCGCCGCTTTTTCACTTACTCGGCTTTATTATTCTATAAATAGCCACCGATTGCTGGCATTTTATTACATCCCCCTGACGAAGGAAAAGGATTTCCGAAACGCGTGTCGGGGCGCGTTCTTCTGAGGCTTGAACCCGTGATATTTAGCTCCCAGGTATTTGTCCTTGTTTGGTGGCATCATTTCCTTTTATTCCCATTTAGTGCACGGTGCTGATTCTTTATAGACGTTTGCCAACATATTTTTTCTCACTTATTGTGGTATTTTGTATTTTCACATGTATACACATTTTTTGATTTTTTTATGCATGTCCTTCATCATTTTTTGTATTCACATAATATAGTGTAGTGTAGCACTTTTATTTCTGAATATATTATTGTATGTATTCATTTATTTTTTCGCTGCACGCACACTATTTTTGATTTTTCATTAATGTCCTTTATATTTTTGTGAACCCACGTTTATTGTAGCACCCATTATTATTATTATTATTTTTTCTTGTGTAGCACGGGCACTATTTTTGGTGTTGCACAATATTATCATTGCCATTCTTTATATATTGGGTCATTACCTGGTTTTTATCAAGCATATCATTATTTTCCATATATGTATACTGTTTTACAATTACGTCATTCTATATAGAAATCGTATATATACTTTAGGGTATACATTGTGGTGCTTATTGTCTATTTTTGTAGCTTCATCACATTATATGGGTTTTTGCCTCTTCTTATTTAATTAATATTTACTGAGTTTTTATTCTATTTGTAGTGTTTACATACACTTTTTATTTATTGATTCAATAAAATTATTTTTATTATCATCATATCGTGTCACCTCTGATTTTCTGTTACTGTCTTGTCACTGGGTGTCCTCCCCCCTATCCTGGATATTTTCGTTCACAACTCCGGATGGTCTGCCATCCACACATTTGGTGGTATTGTCATTATTGATATTTTCAGTTATTAATTTTATCTTTGATTGGATATTGTATTATTACTGTGACAGTTATATCATCATATTTCTCTTCTATTTTAATATAGGGCGGGGGGAAGAAATAAGATGAATGTGATCACAGAATAAGAAGAGGAGTGAGAATATACTGGACAGTAGCACTATTTTACAAAATCTCTATTTTATAATTAAATACATAGAATATCTGATCTTCACAATTCTCTTTATTGATGGACTACACAGATGATCGATGGATAGCTAGATAGATAGATAGACTGAAAAGAATATGTCAGAGGTCATGAAGGGGTTAAACACAAAAAAGGAATAAAAGGAATTGCTGCTTTTGGTTGATGCTCTCCCAGAAAAGTCTCATAAAAAGCTGATAGTAATTGAACAGAATTAGGCCACGCTCTCACGTTTAGCATTTTTTCGATAGATAGATAGATTAGATAGATATATAGATAGATTAGATAGATGGATAGATGATAGATAGATAGCTACAGTTGTGCTCAAAAGTTTACAAACTCGGCAGAATTTTTGCTTTCTTGGCCTTTTTTCACAGAATATGAATTATATCACTAAAACTTTTTCCCAACTCATGGTTAGTGGTTGGGTGAAGACATTTAGGTACAATGTAAAGGAAACTTGGTCAAATTTGAAGGAAAGATGAATGCAGCGCATTATCAGCAAATACTGCAGTACATGGGATGTACTTGGACGTTCCAACATGACAACAATCCAAAACACAAGGCCAAGTCGACCTGTCATTGGCTACAGCAGAATAAAGTGAAGGTTCTGGAGTGGCCATCTCGGTCTCCTGACCTCAATATCATTGAGCCACTGTGGGCAGATCTCAAGCATGCGGTTCATGCTAGCCAGCCCAGGAATTTACAGGAACTGGAGGCTTTTTGCCAAGAAGAGTGGGCAGCTTTGCCATCTGAAAAAATAAAGAACTTCATTTACAACTACCACAAAAGACTTCAAGCAGTACACGGTATTAAGGAATGGGGTATGTGAACTTTTGATCAGGGTCATTTGGGTGTTTTGGGTTGTCATTATGATTTAAAAAGAGAAAATACAGTAGTTTGACAATAAATGGCTTCACCCAACCACTAACCATGAGTGGAGAAAAAGTTTTGGCGTTATCATTCATATTCTCTGAAAAAGGCCAAGAAAGCAAAAATTCTGCTGTGGTATGTAAACTTTTGAGCACAACTGTATATAGATAGATAGATAGATAGATAGATAGATAGATAGATAGATAGATAGATAGATAGAAGATAGATAGATAGATAGAAAAGATACAGCAGCACTCTGTAAGCACTATGATACAGTGCAAACACTGAATATATGAAATTTGAACTGCATTACTGCTGTATAAATTATGCTTATAAACATTAACTTTGCACATAAATTAGCCAATTTATGAGAGCCCACCAGCCATGACAAGGCACACATTTCTTTGTTGGGACCTTAAGACTAATATAAAACCATCTCAAGCAGGATCATAAGAAAATGGACAGCATGTGACTTAAATACGAGTGTCTGAGGAAAGGGTCTGAATATTTATGACCATGTAATATTTCAGTTTTTCTTTTTTAATAAATTCAAAGTGAAAAAAATTCCTGTTTAATGGCCCATCATGGTGACGTTTCTGTTCAAAACTGAGAACCTTCCTCAAGCTTGAAAGGTTCTCACTTTAGAACCAAAACGTCACCATGATGGGCCACTAAACAGGAAATGTTTCACTCTGACTAGTGTGCTGCCACCTATCTCTTTAAGTATATTGAATGTTTGGTGGAATCCTGGGGTACTTAGCACCCAAACACTACATGTTAGTGCTGTTTTGTTTTTCTTTTTTGTAGATAGATAGATAGATGATAGATAAATAGGTAGATAATAGATGATAGATAGATTAGATAATAGATAGATCAATAGATAGATAATAGATAGATACAGTGGGTGCGAAAAGTATTCAGACCCCTTTAAAATTTTCACTCTTTGTTTCATTGTATCCATTTAGTAAATTCCAAAAAGTTAATTTTTTCTCATTAATGTATACTCCTAACCCCATCTTGACTGAAAAAAATAGAAATGTAGAAATTTTTGCAAATTTATTAAAAAAGAAAAACTGAAATATTACATGGTCATAAATTTTCAGACCCTTTCCTCAGACACTCGTATTTAAGTCACATGCTGTCCATTTTCTTATGATCCTCCTTGAGATGGTTTTACTCCTTCAATGGAGTCCAGCTGTGTTTAATTAAACTGATAGGACTTGATTTATAAAGGCAGACCTCACAGCTCACAGTGCATGTCAGACCAAATGAGAATCATGAGGTCAAAGGAACTGGCCAAGGAGCTCAGAGACAGAATTGTGGCAAGGCACAGATCTGGCCAAGGTTGCAAAAAAATTTCTGCAGTAGTCAAGGTTCCTAAGAGCACAGTGGCCTCCATAATCCTTAAATGGAAGAAGTTTGGGACCACCAGAAGTCTTCCTAGACTTGGCCGTTCAGCCAAACTGAGCAATCGTGGGAGAAAAGCCTTGGTGAGAGAGGTAAAGAAGAACCCCAAGATCATTGTGGCTGAGCTCCACAGATGCAGTAGGGAGATGGGAGAAAGTTCCACAAAGTCAACTATCACTGCAGGCCTCCACCAGTCGGGCCTTTATGGCAGAGTGGCCGACGGAAGCCTCTTCTCAGTGCAAGACATACGAAAGCCAGCATAGAGTTGGCTAAAAAACATATGAAGGACTCCCAGACTATGAGAAATACGATTCTCTGGTCTGATGAGATGACGAAAGGACATATTGGTGATAATTTTAAGCGGTATGTGTTTACAAAACCAGGCACTGCTCATCACCTGCCTAATACAATCCCAACAGTGAAACATGGTGGTGGCAGCATCATGCTATGGGGGTGTTGTTCAGCTGCAGGGGCAGGACAACTGATTGCAACTGAAGGAAACATGAATGCGACCTGAAAATGGCTGTCCACCAACGTTCACCATCCAACCTGACAGAACTGGAGAGGATCTGCAAGAAAGAATGGCAGAGGATCTCCAAATCCAGGTGTGAAAAACTTGTTGCATCATTCCCAAGAAGACTCAAGGCTGTACTAGCTCAAAACGGTGCTTCTACTCAATACTGAGCAAAGGGTCTGAATACTTATGACCATGTGATATTTCAGTATTTCTTTTTTTAATAAATTTGCAAAAATTTCTACATTTCTGTTTTTTTTTCAGTCAAGATGGGGTGCAGAGTGTACATTAATGAGAAAAAACTGAACTTTTTTTGAATTTACCAAATGGCTGCAATGAAACAAAGAGTGAAACATTTAAAGGGGTCTGAATACTTTCCGTGCCCACTGTAGAAAGATTGATATTAGATAGAAAGATAGATCAATAGCTAGTTAAGCAGAATTTTATGATGATTTCGCGTTTATTGTTGTATCAGTTTAATTGTGGCTCTGACATCTTCTATCCAGTTACAATCCTAAGAACGCACGCTTCTCGATAATATGGCAGTGTAAATAGGATGCCAATCATCTGATTGCTGGTTAATCAAGGGAAATTATTTTTTTTAGCAGGATCAAAAATCATCGTTCTTGGCATCTCATGTCTTTTGTAAACAGGACATGTGCTGCCAAGAGCAATGACAGTCTATGCACACATCAATCTATTACCGATTGTTCGGTCGGCGTGTCTAAACAGGCTATTAAACAACCATTCATCAGCAAACAAATATAATCGGTGGTTGTTTAACGCTGCAAGTCGAGTAGTATAAACCCACCCTAATGCTCTGTTCACTTTTGGGTGAATAATCTGTGTATGCGTGTTTCATGTGTATATGTATGAGTAATGTGCATGTGTGTGAGAAATGTTCAATACTTCAAAATTGATTTATTTCTAATTTGGCATATCACACCAATAAGGCTGCTGACTCCTGATCAATATTAATTTTCACACAGACCACCAGACCTAACATTAGACACAGGATCTACCTTTCACAATAGGTGATGGTCAGAGCTCACCTCCTCCCCCTCCCTTCACTATGACCTTTGTAATGGAGCATCTCCTTAATGGTGCGTCTTATAGGATGTTTCTAGTGCGATGCTGTCATTAGCTACCAAACTAATCCTCAAAAGGACAAGGTGACGGGTTAATTAGTGCCCAAGTTGTACAAAGGGAGTAATCCAACAGGACAACCCTAGAAGCACAAATTGCCTACATTGAACATATGAGCATTAGAACGCATATGCCAAAACTGAAAATTATTTATTAGGGCAAGTAACTGTAAAAAAAAATGTAGAAAATTCCATTGATTATAAGAAAAACATGATTGGGATAGGTGGGGGTATCAGCAGCGAGACCCCCAATGAACAACAAGCACCTGCCCTGAGCATGAGTGACTGCTTGGGTTTATGGCACAAATTCTATAAGCTGACCGCTGGAGTGTAATTCAGCTGCTGAAGTAGACAACATTGTACTGGGAAAATATTGAAGTCCTTTACAGATTCTGTGACTGATGTCACCCAAAGACCCCCTATAGCCATAAATACATTTAATAGGGAGGGTGGGCACAGTTCAATAAACTGTTGGAACTCATTTCAATATTTAAAGTCTAAAATCAGTTACAGAGCGCTCCTGATCTAATGAATTTCATGTACTTTGGATTCTTCGTGCCAATTCTTTCAGTTATTCATAGCAGGATCTACATTTGAGTCTCTGGTGTCTCACATAGTAAATGACTGTTTGCTGTTCTTAATTACTGGCTGACAGTAGGATGGCAAAATGCTTTACTTTCTTGTACTGTTAATTTTCCCAAAGGCCTTTTTTCAATGTAATTATATGGACTGCAAATAGAGGGTAAGACACTTACCAATGAATCGTCAACTTACCTACACATATATGGAATCAATTCATTACCATATTATCATATGATAGCTTATTAAATTATTGGTGCTAATGTAACTGACTTCTGCCAGCAGCCAGAATGATTTCTTAAAGCGAATGTGTCACCAGATCTCACAATTGAACCTACATAAATTATTATATAGATCTGTTAGACACAATGAAGCTGGTGTACTTACTTTGATAATCTATCTGAACATATCTATTTAATCCTCTTTGAAAGATTCAAGTCTCTGCCCACCTAGGCTGATTAACAGTTCCTCAGTGTCCTTCATCCCTGCTGCTGTTTATACTTAGTACAAGCTGCAGCTGTCAGTCAGGCTAGGCTGGACAGAGACTGAAAATACCTGGACTCATGAGTTCTCTTGCTCTACAGCTAAACTTACAAAATGCTGATGAATTTTCAAGGAAAGTACACCAGTCTCATCAGGACTAAGAAACGTATTTATTAATATATGCACTTTGTATTGTGTCATCTGCAAACTGATATGCTTTAAAATAGTGATAGCTGAATAACAGATCCTAAACTACTGGTATCTCTTACAGCAGGAAACAGAAGATTACTATGTTATACTACCAGTGACTATCAGAGATGAGGGAATCTTTTAAAATTTGAACTCGCCGACTTTGCTGAATTTTCCCCCAAATTGCACGAATCTCAAAATTGTAAAATACATGTGGGGGTAAGAGAGAAAAATTCCGCTGACCATAAGAGCTTACAATTTATAGATGAAAGAGGGATGACCTGTTGATCATAAGAGCTTATACTCTACAGGAAAGAGAGAAAGAAGAACCTGCTGACCATGAGAGTTTACACTCTACAGGGGAGAGAGTGAGAGGAACCTGCTGACCATAAGATCTTACACTCTACAGGAGAGAGAGAGGAACCTGCTGACCATAAGTGCTTACAATTTACAGGAGAGAAAGAAGAACCTGCTGACCATAAGTGTTTACACTCTACAGCAGATCTGGACAAAGTGCGGCCTTCGGGCCACATCCGACCCTCTGGCTGTCTCAGTGCGGCCTGTGGACTGAGACAGCCATGGGACTGGAAACCAGAGGTCCACGGGGGATGCACCGTGCTTGCCCGCTCTCTGTTTCCATCTGCGCTGACTGCATTGGTGGAAGAGGGGTCTCCGGCCACTTCCTCCACCAATCAGCGTGTGAAAATGAAGCGATGACGTCATTTCATCATGTCAGCTGTGTACTGTGGAGAGTGAGCGCATCGGAGGCAGGGAATGAAGCAGAGCGCTGGGGAACGGACCGAAGTGAGTATGTGGTGGGTTTTTTTTGGTGTTCTTTTTTTTTCATATGTATGGGATGTTTGTATGAGCATGGGGAGGCTATGGGGATGTCATGTTGCACATGGGGAGGCTATGGGGGTGTCCTTCAGAACATGGGGAGGCAATGGGGGTGTCATGCAACACATAAGGAGGCTATGGGGTGACATGCTGCACAATGGGATGCTATGGGGGTGACATACTGCACATGGGGATGCTATGGGGGTGATATGCTCCACATGGGGATGCTATGAGGGTGGCATGCTACGAATGGGGAGGATATGGGGGTGTTGTGCAGTATATAGGGAGGCTGTGTAAGGCCTTATGCAGTATATAGGGAAGCTGTGCAGGGCCTCATGGCGTATATAGGGAGGCTGTGTGGGGCTCATGCTGTATATAGTGGAGGCTGTGTGGGGCTCATGCAGTATATATAGGGAGGTATATATAGGGAGGGGCTGTACTCGGGTTCAAATGATATATTAAGCATACTTATTTCTGCTCAATATTAAGTGATACAATTAATATTATTATCAATAATATAATAATTATAATATATTGATATTAATATTGATTAGAATTATTTCAGCTTATTGGTTCGACCCTCCACAACAGTCACGGTATCTCATATGGCCCCTCGGGAAAATTAATAGCCCACCCCTGCTCTACAGGATAGTGAGAGAGGAACCTGCTGACCATAAGAGCTACAATCTACAGGAGAGAAAGAAGAACCTGCTGACCATAAGAGCTTACAGCAGAGAGCGAGGACATGGCTGACCGTAAGAACTTACACTCTACAGCAGACAGAGACTCTGGAGATGGAAAACCACTCTGCTGGACAAAATGCTGTGATCTGTACTGACCACCACTGTACCACATACATAATCCATTATCTGTCAAAAATGGGAGCAGCTTTAAGTACAAAAGAAAGAAACAGAGGACACCTTGTGCTGTAGGTCAAACCCTGCTTTGCTTTATCTGACATATCAGATGAAAATCACAGACAATCACATGTTACAGTGCTAATCCGCGCCACATCACTGGCAGAGTCACTGAGCTCAGTGATTGACTGCAGCGCCGTCAATGTGATGTCACAGCTACTGCCAAACAGAGACCTGGGCAGCGGCAGAGACAAAGTGATGGATCCAGGAGAGGTTAATAATAAAGCTGTTTTATTTGAAATAACTGAGCCTATGGGAAAAAGTGTTTTGAAAGGAGACAACCTTTTTAAATAGCTGGTGTAGGAGAATCTAATGTATAAAGCCAGAAACTTTTTGGGGATGTGTGAATTTTTTTCTTTCGTAGATGGAGCATACATTAAGAACCCCAGTAAACATAAAGATCTAATGCTGTTACTTTGCATCTAATCATTATTAATTGTCTCTATCTGTGGACATTAATTTCCCTATTGCAGATACATACATCATGCATTTGGGCATATCCTAATACATCAAATAGGACAGGTGATATAATTCAGATGGTCACAGCGGAATAGAAGACAGCCACCCACATGCGAGCCGTCTGTCAGTATTAGTCACTCTTCAGTAAAGCACTGAGCTCTTACTTCAACAGTCAATGTAGAAGAAAGAAAACAAGTAACAGCGTTCACTACTGGTCACTTCACACAGACAGGTAAATCCCTAAAGAATAGAATTTCCTTGTTAAATGTAGTGAGAAATTATTGTTGACCCAAATAATACTAATAGTAATGTGTATAACGCTTTACTTTTTACTCAAAATACTTAAATGCCAGTATCCACTGGACAATAGTATAATTTGCTTGTATTACACCATCATACAATCATCACAAACAGCACTATACACAGAATAGTGTAACCATACGCTGACCCAGCACGATATATGAAAATGGGTGTCCTGGCTGGATGTGTGGACTTTGTCTATGGGGGTGCTATGTCCTTCCAGGGAGCATGATGCCGGTGACTTCGGCTGGACAGTACTACAGTGGGTTCGGAAAGTATTCAGACCCCTTTAAATTTTTCACTCTTTGTTTCATTGCAGCCATTTGGTAAATGCAAAAAAAGTTCATTTTTTCTCATTAATGCACACTCTGCACCCCATCTTTACTGAAAAAAAACAGAAATGTAGAAATTTTTGCAAATTTATTAAAAAAGAAAAACTGAAATATCACATGGTCATAAGTATTCAGACCTTTTGCTCAATATTGAGTAGATGCACCCTTTTGAGCTAGTACAGCCATGAGTCTTCATGGGAATGATGCAAAAAGTTTTTCACACCTGGATTTGGCGATCCTCTGCCATTCTTTCTTGCAGATCCTCTCCAGTTCTGTCAGGTTGGATGGTGAACGTTGGTGGACAGCCATTTTCAGGTCTCTCCAGAGATGCTCAATTGGGTTTAGGTCAGGGCTCTGGCTGGGCCAGTCAAGAATGGTCACAGAGTTATTCTGAAGCCACGCCTTTGTTATTTTAGCTGTGTGCTTAGGGTCATTGTCTTGTTGGAAGGTGAACCTTCAGCCAAGTCTGAGGTCCAGAGCACTCGGGAAGAGGTTTTCATCCAAGATATCTCTGTACTTGGCCGCATTCATGTTTCCTTCATTAGCAACCAGTCATCCTGTCCCTGCAGCTGAAAAACAGCCCCATAGCATGATGCTGCCACCACCATGTTTCACTGTTGGGATTGTATTGGGCAGGTGATGAGCAGTGCCTGGTTTTCTCCATGCATACTGCTTAGAATTATCACCAAAAAATTCTATCTTCATGTCATCAGACCAGAGAATCTTATTTCTAATAGTCTGGGAGTCCTTCATGTGTTTTTTTTAGCAAACTTTATGCGGGCTTTCACATGTCTTTCACTGAGGAGAGGATTCCTTCGGGCCACTCTGCCTTAAAGGCCCAACTGGTGGAGGGCTGCAGTGATAGTTGACCTTGTGGAACTTTCTCCCATCTCCCTACTGCATCTGTGGAGCTCAGCAACAGTGCTCTTGGGGTTCTTCTTTACCTCTCTCACCAAGGCTCTTCTCCCACGATTTCTCAGATTGGCTGGACGGCCAGGTCTAGGAAGACTTCTGGTGGTCCCAAACTTCTTCCATTTAAGGATTATGGAGGCCACTGTGCTCTTATGAACCTTGAGTACTGCAGAAATTCTTTTGTAACCTTGGCCAGATGTGTGCCTTGCCACAATTCTGTCTCTGAGCTCCTTGGCCTTTGACTTCATGATTCAGCACTGTGAGCTGTGAGACCTTATATAGACAGGTGTGCGCCTTTACAAATCAAGTCCTATCAGTTTAATTAAACAGAGCTGAACTCCAATGAAGGAGTAGAACCATCTCAAGGTTGATCACAAAGAAATCGACAGCATGTGACGTAAATATGAGTGTCTGAGCAAAGGGTCTGAATACTTATGACCATGTGATATTTCAGTTTTTCTTTTTTAATAAATTTGCAAAAATGTCTACATTTCTGTTTTTTATCAGTCAAGATGGGGTGCAGAATGTAAATTAATGAGAAAAAAATGAACTTTTTTTTGCATTTACCAAATGGCTGCAATGAAACAAAGAGTGAAACATTTAAAGGGGTCTGAATACTTTCCGAACCCACTGTATATATTGTAGAGTACAATGAGGGAGACCACACCCCATTGCTTTTTTATTTTAATTCTCTTACAGGAGAACAAGGGCGTCGGTGGAATTAGGCGATGCAGTATGGTTTAATTAAGATTATTAAAAGAGTCTGTGTCATTATTTCAATTAAAATACTTTATTCTGGCTGTGTCTTTATTTACCCATGTAACTATAGGATTAGTAATGGATAGGTGTCTTATAGACGCTTCTCCATTACTAAGCAGTGGGCTTGTACAAATATACAAAATTGAGGGCACCATCACAAATGGGGGATCAAACCTGCAGTATGTCTACTGTTAAATGAGTACCACCAAAGACAAAAGGAGACATACTAGAGAAGCAGGTATCACCATACAAGATAACATCAATCAAGGGTTTATAAAAGGTCCATATAGACAAATAACTGTATGCACAATATTATATACATAGGTGATAGCATGCAAAAATATAAACAGGTACTGTATGGCTCAATAAAGTGCAGAGGCAGAGAAGAAAACAAACAAATATGCCCAAATAGAATATGGATTGGCACCTGAATATAAATAACTAGCCTGGGTTAGAATAAATGGAGTAACATACAAAATTGCTCCAAGGGTTTATTGTTATGTTTTGGTAGCTGAGGAGGCAGGAGCAAAAAGCCGCATAGGCAGCCTAACACCAGAGAGGTTGGAAACTAATAGGTTGCAGACCCCTAATCTAACCGCACAACTAGAAGCAACCGTGGAGCGTACCTACGGTGGCCCTAGACGCCTCGGCACAGCCGGATAGATAGCTATCCCTGAAGATGGAAAGAGGAAAGCTAACTGCCCCGGAGTAGACCCCAAAAGAGTAGGAAGCCCCCAAACATATAATGGCGGTTAGACAAGATGAAAATACGAACACAGACAGAAAATAGATTGAGCAATCGCTGGGGCCCAAAACTGTCTAGATAGGACAGCACAGGAGAGAATAATGTCTGCAACCCAAAAAACCCTAGGAAAAACTCCAACACTTCTGAATCCAAAAACACTGAGACCACACGGTCTCGACCACCTATATCAGATCTCTGGTGTGGACACGTAGCTACCCAGCAGTAAAATATCACAAGAACTGAGCAAATGAACAAATACAAAAAACGAACGGAGACCAGCCAAAGCCCCCCAAAGGGGACCGGGCTGAAGACAAAAATCAATGCAGCAAAAAGCAAGGAATTCAAACCACAGTAAAAAAAACTGAAAGAGACTTATCTGAAAGCAAGCAGGAGACAGCAGGAAAGCGAGCTGAATTCCAACCTAGACCAGTAAGCACAATTGATCACCGGCGAAGATCATGGGACGTCAGCTCACTTATATCAGGCCAGTCAGTACCACCTGACAACCACTCATTATCTGCAGGTGTAGGACTCTTGGTATTCAACATAGGTTCAATACCCTCAGCAACCACCAGAGGGAGCTTCAGCTCCGAAGTCGTCTCCAAAACGTTCACAACTGTCATGTATAGTGTACAGTTCCTATAGCGTCTTGTGCTTGGGTGCGAGGAAAACACATGAGACACAGGTTGATATGAAATGACTTGTATTACTTCATACAAGCATGCGGAAAAGGTCACACAGTTTGCAGGAACAGAGGCAGGAGACACAGCAGGCCAGAGTAACTTCAAGCTCTACAATAATTCTCCAAAGCAGGTTCAGGATCTCTTCTCTGTACCGTAATTCCTCTGCAAACATGGATTCACCAAACAGCAGGTTTCCAGAGTCCAAAAGTGTTCCAAGGTTCCTCAGTAGGAAATAGCTGGAGTACAAAGTCCAAGGTTTCCAGGAGTCAGGTCACAGGTTGACTGAGGCTTGATTCAGGAGCACTGATTGTTCAGCTGAGGCTGCTTAAGAAGCAAGAGGGAGAGAATCAGGGCGGGAACATGAAAACTGGAAACTCCATATTAACTGAGGGCAAGAGCTGCAGAAAGACAGAAAGCAAAATGGCCGACGGAAAACTGAGTTTCAAGGAACATGTCAAAAGAGACAAAGAACCTTACATTACTCCCCCCTTAGGGACAACCTCCGGATGACCTCAGACCAGGCTTGTCAGGGTACCTCTGATGAAACTGGCGGAGCAGGCGAGGAGCATTTACATTATTGACTGGTTCCCATGAGTTGTCCTCCACTGGGTAGCCCTGCCATTTAATCAAATATTGCAATTGATTTCTGTACAACCTGGAATCTAGAATCCTTTCCACCAGAAATTCTTCCTGACCATCGACCAGCACTGGGTCAGGGCAAGGAGAAGAGCGTCCAGGAAACGTATTGGGTGTTGCAGCCTTTAGTAGGATACATGAAAGACAGGGTGGATTCTCATAGTTCTGGGCAGTTGAAGACGACAAGCAACAGCACTTATAATCTTACTGATCTTATAAGGTCCAATGTACTTATGTCCCAATTTAGACGATGGAATCTTTAATTTAAGATTTCTGGTTGACAGCCAGACCAAATCTCCTACCTTGAAAGCTGGTGCAGGTTTACGAAATTTATCTGCTGCTTTCTTGTACCTTTCCTGAGCCAATTCTAGATTTTCCTTTAGAAGATCCATATTCTTTTGTAAAGAAGTGATTCTTTCAGCCACTGCCGGCAAGGGCGTATCTATGGGAAATCGAGGAAGAATGTTAGGATGATAACCTAGATTGGAGTAAAAAGGAGACTGCTTAGTGGAGGCGCTCTGAGAGTTGTTATAAGAGAACTCAGCCAGTGGAAGTAGATCCACCCAATCATCCTGTAGTGGGCAGATAAAGCAGCGGAGATACTGCTCCAGGTCTGATTGGTTCGTTCTGTCTGTCCATTAGTCTGGGATGAAAAGCAGAAGAAAGGTTTACTTTAATGTCCAATGCGGCACAGAAATTTTGCCAAAACCTTGAAGTGAATTGCACCCTCGATCCGAAATGACCTCATCCGGTACTCCATGTAAGCGAAACACATTCTTAATCATCAAGTCTGATGTCTGTTTTGCAGTGGGTAAGCCGACACAAGGGATAAAATGAGCTGCCTTTGTTAGACGATCAACCACCACTAGAATGGTGTTCTTCCCTTGAGAGGTTGGTAACTCCACAATGAAGTCCATAGAAATGGATCCCCACGGGCGGGACGGGGTGGGAAGAGGTTGCAACAGACCAGTTGGTGAGGAGCGAGGTGTTTTGCATCTTGCACAGACTTCACATGAAGTGACATAGTTTAAAACATCTTTCCTGTAAGTGGGCCACCAAAAGAAAAGAGAAAGAAATTCTTGTGTCTTTAGAATTCCCCTATGCCCGGCTATCTTGGAATCGTGGATGAGTTGCAATACTCTCAATCTGACTGTTTCAGGTATATACAGACGTTGTCCCTGAATCCACACACCATTCTTAAAGACAAGACTTACGTCCCTCGGGGTTGAGCCAACAAAGAATCCGCATGGTATGCTTCCTTGATGTCCTTAAGTAGGTCTTGGTTATGAATCACTCCCAGGAATCTAGAGTCAGGAAGAATAGTCTTAGGAGGAGTAAGTGGACGTGTCTCTGCTGAATGAATCCTAGAGAGTGCATCAGCCTTTCCATTGCGCGATCCTGGTCTATAAGAAATGACAAAATTAAATTGGTTTAGGAAAAGATTCCAGCGAGCCTGGCGAGGAGTCAGGCACTTAGCCGACCTGATAAATTCAAGGTTACGATGGTCTGTCAGGACGACTATTTGCTGTGCAGCACCCTGAAGAAGGTGTCTCCATTCCTTGAAGGCGGCAATAATGGCCAACAATTCTCTATTGCCCACATCGTAGTTCCTCTCAGCCGAAGACAACTGCTGGGAAAAGAAGGCACAGGGATGCAAGACATTGTTCTCACCTGTTCTCTGAGAGAGTATAGCTCCAACGGCACAGTCTGAAGCATCCACCTCTATTATGAAGGCAAGCTTGGGGTTGGGATGTACTAAGATAGGTGCGGTGGTAAATTTATCCTTTAAAGAGGAAAATGCTTCCTGAGCTTGCGGGGTCCAGGAGAACCTAGACTGTTTCCGGGTAAGTTGGGTGATAGGTGACACTACCTCAGAGAAATTCCTAATGAAACGTCTATAGAAGTTGGCAAACCCGATGAAGCGCTGCACCTCCTTCACATTTCTAGGAATTGGCCAATCCTTGATGGCTTGGGTCTTGCTTCCATCCATACTAATCCCTTGCGTAGATAGTACATACCCCAGAAATTGAATTTCGGTCCTATGGAATTCACACTTTTCAAGTTTGATGTAGAGATGGTTTTGTCTTAGGCGTTCTAAGACCATTCTCACATGTCCATGATGTTCCTCTGTGGAGTTAGAAAAAATTAGAATATCATCCAGATAAATCACCACAAATGTATCTAGGAGATCCCTGAAGATGTCGTTCACCAAGTGTTGGAAAGTGGCTGGGGCGGTACTCAGACCAAAAGGCATAGCTAGATATTCAAAGTGTCCATAGCGTGACCTGAATGCAGTCTTCCATTCATCCCCAGGTCTAATACGGACCAAGTTATAGGCCCCACGGAGATCCAGTTTAGAGAAAATTTTGGCATGCCGCACTCTCTCCAACAACTCAGGGATTAAAGGCAATGGATAACGGTTTCTAATAGTAACCTTATTGAGTTCCCTATAGTCTATGCAGGGTCTCAGAGATCCATCTTTCTTCTTCACAAAGAAGATGGGTGCACCTGCGGGAGATGAAGAGGGGCGTATGAAGCCCTTGGCTAGATTTTCATCTATGTAGTCCTTCAAAGCTTTTAGCTCGGGCCCCGCTAGGGGGTAGATCTTACCAAAAGGTATCTCGGCTCCAGGTAATAGTTCAATTGGACAATCATATGGACGGTGAGGAGGAAGCTGATCAGCGTTCTTCTTGTCACATAAATCCACATAGTCCTGGTATACAGCTGGTAGTTCAGGGACTGACATGGTTCCTTTAGGAACAGAGCAAGCTGAAACTCCTTGACTCATCTGTTTCTCCGGAAAGTGTAATTCCTTGGTCTCCCAGTTAATCGTAGGATTCTGCGCCTGCAGCCATGGTAGCCCTAGAATAATGGGAAAGTGGGGAGAAGAGATAAGCATAAAAGACATTTTCTCCTGATGATCTTTACCCATAAGGACCCTCAAAGGCTCTGTTTCCTGATCCACTGGTCCAGAGGTCAGCAGGGAGCCATCCACAGTCTCCATCTGTACTGGAGTAGCCTTCTTCACTGAACGTATCCCCTGTTTCAGAGCAAAGGAGATATCCATAAAATTTCCACTTGCTCCTGAGTCGATCATAGCAGAGCTAGACACCCAGACTGAGTCAACCCAGAGTTTGATGGAAAGGAAGCAATGAGAATTGTTTCTTTTACAACTCAGCTGGGACACCGCTGAGGAAACTTGAAAAATTGCAGCGTTTATACCGTCATCGTCCCCAGAACTAACAGAGTTTAAGTCCGAGAAATCAAGATCTCTTGCAGCAGATTTCTCTGGAGCCTGAGGCTCGGACATGACAGAGCTCCTCTCGCAACATTCACAGTGAATGACTGCTGCAGTAGTCTTACGAGAACGGCTGGGGCAGTTTATAATGAAGTGCCCTGACTTACCACAGTAGAAACATAGATTTTCCTTTATACGATGTTCTTTGCGTGCATCACTAACCCGTCTTTGTAAAGAGTCCACCTGCATGGGTTCAGGTTCTGGTTCCCTTGTGATCCTACTCAAAGGTTCCTTAACTGAGGAGGGAGGTAGGAAAAGGTTAGTGCGATTATTTTCGAACCATCTCTCTTGTCTGCGTTCAGTCAGACGAGCATCAATACGGATACAATAGTTAATAAAGTCACCTAACGCAGTGGGAGGGTCGGCACGAGCAAGTTCATCCTTAATCAGTGGAGACAACCCTTTCCGAAAAATAGATTTTTTGGCGGAAGTGTCCCAAGTGGTATCAAGAGCCCATCTCCTGAAATCCAAGGCATATTCGGCTACTGAACGCTTACCTTGGCGCAAAGTTAACATGGCTGCTTCAGCTGTTGCACCTCGATTGGGGTCATCAAACACCTGCCCCATGGCTGAAATAAAAGCATCAAGGTGATTCAAACAATCATCCTCAGTCTCAATCAGAGGGTTTGCCCACATCAAAGCCTTATTGGTAAGCAACATGATTATAGTAAGCACTTTGGATCGTTCAGTGGGAAATTGTGAAGCATGTGCAGAGAAAAATAGATTGCATTGGTTAATAAATCCCCTGAATTTCTCACGTTCACCGCCAAAGCGAAAAGGAGGTAACTTGGGGATCCCAGAACTCGGGGTTATGGCAGGAGCCTGGACTCGTTCCTCTAGAGCCTCAATCCTGGCTCGCAATTCCTGGGCAGTTTGTCCAAACACTTGCAAATTATGATTAGTGAGGTCCTGTAGGCTTGCAAAACGGGTCTTTAAAGCCTGTACATCTGCATGGATTGAATCAGTCATTCCACAAAGCTCCTTTATGTGGGCCTCCATCTTCCTGATCTTTTAAGGCAGAAGTGCTGGAAGGAGAAGAGGAAAGAAAAAAAAAAACAATAGTGTTTACCTGTGGTAACACTCAGAGTAAAATTTAAGGGAATGCGCTCACCTGGAATGGTTGTGAGAAGTCACAACCACTGTCATCACAGAAGGTATTAAACGGACATCTGATATCCATAGTCACAGCAGACACGGCTTTCCCAGACCCAGCAGACACTAAACATTGGCTCCTGAATCTTGTCATGTATAGTGTACAGTTCCTATAGCGTCTTGTGCTTGGGTGCAAGGAAAACACATGAGACACAGGTTGATATGAAATGACTTGTATTACTTCATACAAGCATGCGGAAAAGGTCACACAGTTTGCAGGAACAGAGGCAGGAGACACAGCAGGCCAGAGTAACTTCAAGCTCTACAATAATTCTCCAAAGCAGGTTCAGGATCTCTTCTCTGTACCGTAATTCCTCTGCAAACATGGATTCACCAAACAGCAGGTTTCCAGAGTCCAAAAGTGTTCCAAGGTTCCTCAGTAGGAAATAGCTGGAGTACAAAGTCCAAGGTTTCCAGGAGTCAGGTCACAGGTTGACTGAGGCTTGATTCAGGAGCACTGATTGTTCAGCTGAGGCTGCTTAAGAAGCAAGAGGGAGAGAATCAGGGCGGGAATATGAAAACTGGAAACTCCATATTAACTGAGGGCAAGAGCTGCAGAAAGACAGAAAGCAAAATGGCCGACGGAAAACTGAGTTTCAAGGAACATGTCAAAAGAGACAAAGAACCTTACAACAACAGTTTATATTGAGAGTATCTCAAGATAAATATTAATCATGACAATTCTGTCTAACACAACCACAAATGAAGCTAAAACATCCCCATAGAAGATGCACAGGAAAGAAAAGAGTGATTTGCCCAACTTGCCCCTATAAATGTCTTAAATAAGATACTTTACCGACCCAGGTTAAGATTTAATAAAGCATGCTCACAGAACACATGTAGATATTAAGTGCATTCAGAAGATATAACAGGCACCGGCTCCTATACACCCGACGCGTGTCGTCACCTCAGTGACTTCATCAGGGCAGAGATGGATGTGGTGGACTTTGCAAATCCCTTCTATATATATATATATACAAAGCAATAATCTGTTAAATCTCCACAGCTGTAGAGCTTACTGCATGGAGTACATATAAAAATCCAGTGTGAGTACATGCTGGGGTAAGTGGGCATTGACACTTATGCCTGCACTATGGCCACAGAATAGCAGGACTCCACACTCCAATGGCCAGTAAAGACCAGGTACAAAACAAAAAAAGGGGCCACTGAAGGATAATAAATGAATTAATAATTACCCTGCATATTGTGTGGTGTGTGCCTGGACACTCGGTCCCCAATGTACGGCCAATTCCCCCCCTTTTTTGTACCTGGTCTTTACTGGCCTTTGGAGTGTGAGTCCTGCTATTCTGTGGCCATAGTGCAGGCATAGGTGTCAATGCCCACTTGTGTTGCGGGAGAAATTTGTACACTGAGACTGACTTAGTGCAGTCCAAGGCCAAAGGGCCGAAAAGCACAGGAAAGTACTATATTTTGGGCAGAATGTGGATGGCTGCCACTGACTTTAGCGGACCTTTCTAGGACATCCTGGGTCCATGGCCCGAATTAGGTACAGAAGAGAATGCCTTTTTCACCTTCCAGAAGGGGAAGCCAGATGGGGAACTATGTCAGAAAGGTGGGTCAGAACCCATGTAAGGTGAGGAGCTGGACAGAGAATCTCATAGACCGGAGTGTGCCAGACAAGAAAGGGATAACTCAGGCTGAATATGATGTGACTGTAACTTCGTATTGTGCTGTAACTAAGATGAAAATTGAACAGCTCAGTAAAGTTAATTTGGCTGAAATGGATCAACTGTCTCCTGTTCAATGTGCGGCTAATCCAGGGGTGGAGTCAGCGATGGCTTCCAGGCAAAAAGTGAGTGTAATCCAATTCACATAATGCACAAGGGAGACAGGACATTATCTACTTGTGGGGTGCCAGGGTATGGGAACACAACAGCCCGTCTGACATGACTACCACTCTGCGCACCTTACACATCAGACAACCAGGCCACCACTATAGCTTCTTTGTAGTTCTCAATGTACTGGCACATAGCATAGCTCTCACTGGACCTTGCTATAATTTCCCTCATAGTTTAAACACCGCATCCCACACTCCTCCCTGGTTTCCTCAAAGCTATTTTATCTCTACAACCACAACAGACTCTTCTCCATAGCTAACTCTACCCAAGTTAACAGCATTCTCAGTCTTTCCCATTTTATAAGAGGCTGGAGCAAACCACTACACCACCTTCATTTTTGCCAGTATTTTTAACCACTTGGTAATTGCAAGTAGTCACAGTATTAGTGTCATCACCATCTGTTTCAGGACAATCTAGTCCTCAGTCCGTGAAGCACCTGAACCTTTTTGCTTTCCACAATTCTGCTTTATCTCTAGCCTCCAGTCCACCACCGTCTCTCATGTACAGTCCAGCACTGACCATCTGCACACCATAACTTATCCTCTCGAGTGGTAGATGCCTCAGACCTAATCAGAGCCCAACATCTCCAATAGGCATCATACAAAGACCATCTGTCCATTTGCATTTCCCCTACTGGCTTTGGACCCTCCAAACTTTTCATTTAGTGGAACAAGCATGTAGTTAATGGATAAATCCAAAATCTAAATGTAATACTTGTTCACTCTGAAGTCACAACTATGCTTTCTTTCACCAAAGGCAAATGTTTAATTTGCTGTTTAAGCCCTATAACTAAAAACCCTGGCCTGGGCAAAATCGCCAAAATAGAGAAATTCATAGTAGAAGCGCCTCCCATTATGATGGACACAACTCATCCTGGATGACCATTCAAATGCATCCATATTAAAATTCATTTCATTAGCTCTGGTCTTCCCATGGCAAAAAAATCATTTTCCCTTTGGCTGCATTTTAAAAGGAGTTGTTTTTAATGAACCAACCCCTTTAACAATAATGTCTTCAGCTAGTGAACCACAACTACCTATGAACCTATATAAGAATATAAGACCAATGAATACCATTGATTTAAAGCAATGTGATGCAAACGTCTCCCTCCAGTCTTTTACAAGGGGCCAGTGTTTGACCATCCAGACTTCTGTTTGCATTGAGGAAATTCCTCTCTTCATAGGTCGCTCTTATTCTGGCAGTCAGATAATTCATGCCCTGAATACTTAACCTATCTTGAGTTCGAACTGATTTGCCTAAGTGCTAAATGATAATCCTGACTTTTACAAGTCATCTCTCCTCGACCTGTGGCCATAAAGGTCTGGATCTGTGAATGTATTGTATTTTCATTTTATTCTCAAGAGTTTGCTATTTATTACCTGACAGTCATACAAAAGCTGAGCTCTTTTTCAAGTGAAATGTTTCCAGGGAATAAAAACAATTACTGGTTGGCTGGAATGTTGTTAGGAGATTTTACAAGACGTTATCTTTAAGTCTAGGAGAATGTTTAGGTTAAGTGCCACCCAGTTACAGATTTCTTGTCAAATCCTTGATAAAGACTTAGGCTGCTTTCACACATCAGTCTTTTGACGTCAGGCGCTATGCGGCGTGTTTTTAAAAAAACGCATCCGGTACCGGATGCGTTTTTTACCATTGACTTACATTAGCACCGGATCGCGCCTGATGTCACTGCGTTGCATCCGTTTTTGTCCGGATCCGTCGGAAATGTACATTCCGGCGGCCGGACAAGACGCTGGCTGCAACTTTTTTTTTTTTTTCCGGAGCCGCCTGATAGTGCCTGAATCGGCACTTCAGGCGGCCGGAAACAATGAAAGTCTATGGAACCGGACCAGTCTTTTGACAAATCCGTCAGAAAACTGATCCGGAATCCAAGGTCTCTCTCTCTCTCCTCGGTCCGGACATTGGTACCTGCATTTTCCACATAGGAAATTTTATCTTTCCGGGTTGAAAAGGTCAGGACGGATCCGGCAAGAAAACTGATGAGTTGCATCAGTTTTTTTAAAATCAGCGCCGGATCCGTCCTGTCAGGCATAGGACGGATTATGCCTGACACAAAAAACTGATGTGTGAAAGTAGCCTAAGGCAGACAGTTTTTCTCCAATGGCAGCGGTTTGACTAAATTTCCTTATCAACACCACAAAAATAATCGTCTGTTAGATTAATAGTGTATACAGAACGAAGGAATGGATGCCAGCAAGGTTAAATGAAATCATAATTGGTTATTTCCAGTTATTTAGCCTTAAAGATTTGCTTCTAGACAACAATCTTCATTGCATTATTCAAAAGACTTGTATCTACTATTACTATATTAACCATTTATGTGCAGGAATACCCTCCCCCAGTAATGGCCACATCCATTTGGCAGTTCAGATTTTCTTCTATTTGTTTGTACAGTTTGCCCAAAATATGGTTTGACTAAAGTGAGACCTTTGAGAGGCATTCTAATTTTCCCACTTACTATTTTTCCATATACTCCATATTCGCTATATCAGCATTGGTTACAGGGTAAAACACAATCTTATACATTGTTGAACTGATGTGTGTATACTCAATATTTCATCTCTTCCTGTTGTGGCTGATTTTCATTCTTGCGCTTTAGTTTTTTGTTCCGCCTTTTTTCATGAGTCATGACTTTTTATTTTTCCGTTGACGTAGCCGTATCAGATGCAGTATTTTGAGAAACAAGTTGTAGATTGGAATAACGCAATTCATTTTACCATATACTGTATTGCAAAACAAGAAAAAAATCTCCAACTGTGGTGAAATGGTTCGATTTCGTTTTAATTACTGTATACGTGTTGTGCGGCAAAAATAACCTGGCATCTTTATTCTACAGGTTAGAACAATAAAAGTGATTCCAATCTCATACATTATTTTTTTTTCAAATTCTGAAATTCTTTAAAAAAAAAATCTGTTTTGTGTTTCTGTAAGGACAGGTGCAGATGGACGTATTTTCGATTCAAATGCGATCCGTCAAAACATTGGATCGCACTTGGACAAATGTTAGTCTATGAAGTCGTGCACGTGTTTGATTTTTTTTCTTCGGACCGAGTAAGTCCAAGGAAAAATAATCATTGCATGCCCAAGTTTAATCCAATATTTGAATCGCACTTGGCCATCCAAGTCAATAAGTCAGTGGAAAACACTGGACTGTGCTCGGATGATATCTGAGAGCAGTCCAATTTCACAGACTGACACAATGGAGAAGATGGAGAATTTTTTTTTCTCCATCTTCTCCACATCCGTGAAAATCGGAACACACTGTGATCACATTCTGATCAAACTCTTGAGTGTGATGAACACAATTGGCCCGATTGCCTCAAATGAAATAATATACGCTAGTGTGACCACAACCGAAGGTGAATTTTCTGAGGGCTTGTTTTTTGTTTAGTAAGCTGTCATTTTTATTCATACCATTTTGGAGTACATACAGTGTTTTGATTGCTTTTCATTGCATTTTTGGGGTGAGATGCAGCTGTTGACAAATTGTATTGGTTAGATTTCATTTAGCTTTATGGTGTTTACCATACTAGTTCAAAAATGTTATTTTTTGGATAGTTTGACTTTTATAGATTTGTTGATACTAAATATGTTTATTTTTCAATTTTTCCTTATGCCTATTTTTAAGGGTGAAATGCATATGACTCAAATAGTTATGTTTTGCAATTTATTTTATAATTAAAAAAAAACAAACTTATTACTTTTTACTTATTTTTAGTCCCCATAGAGGACTTGAACCTCTAATCATCTGAAAAGCTTAACCAGATTCAGTGATTAGTAAGTGGTTGACATCTCTAATTTATGGTAAAAGACTCTTGATTTCAAGCTTTCATTTTATTAGTGCAACTATATAATGCATAGTATAAACCAAAAAATAATGGAGGAGATTGACTATCACTGTCTTAAATGTCAACTACATAAAACCAGTCAATACACTCTAAATTTATCACTGTGGGTCATGTGGCATAATACAGTTGGCGCATCTTACTAGACATGTTTGACACTTTTGTTTAGATCACCTATCGGGTATTTCTCAGGATTTCTACATCCATGTTCTTTTCCTGTCCATTTTGCAGACAGAACTTGCCTATTCAAGTGAATGGATAGAGAATAAAGGTATCAAAATGCTTTCTGGTTTTCATTGACTAGCTGCTTGAAGAAGCTTGAGAATCCTCCAGCAAAATGGTAAAAATGGACAAAAGGATTAGCATGCTGATGAAAAATGGTCAGTTTTTTTCAGACATAAAAAAAATTACTGATGTGTGCATAAGGTAGTTTCTAAGCCAGATAACCCTTCTAATGACAAAAAGCAACAGCACAAATAAAGTTTTTAACAAATTTCAACTAAGCAAGCACCAAAATAAGTACAAATAAAGCTTTCTCCAACATCTGACTTTACCCCAGCTGAAATATTCCCTCTTCTCCTTAAAGTACTATCTTCTCTTGTTTTTATAGTTTATCTCAATTCTGTCAAAAATGGGCAGAAATTATATTGAAAAAGCCTTTTTCCCTCCTACACATATATCTTCTTATTTCTCAGGAGTAACTTAAATCATGTCTCCTAGATCACGGTTCACTAAGACTTTTATTTGAACTTGTGTAAACCGAGTCTCACATAAATCACAGGCCTCAGGAAAATTCCTTCATTTACTGTTCCAGGAACCCAGGGGCTGCCAAGAATTCCAGCGCTCACATAACAGAAGTATTTTGTAAAATAAAGATTTCACCATTGTTTTAGTAAATCCTGATAATGAGCATATGACAGTGGTGAAATCTAAAGACTAGCGTCACGTGACCTGCAATTGGAATCTCCTGTAATATATAGCAGCTTTTGTGTACCAAAAGTCTTCTTGTTCCTTATTACGGTATTTCTTTTAAGTAAGATCTTAGTAGGTGAGTATTTATAAAAAGGGATTAGTCATAAAGCAGAACTTAAAAGAAAAAATAAAGAATATGCAATTGTTTATTTTTATCATAATGTACATACTTACCCAAAATAATTATGAGAATCTCACAGGATATGTTGGGCCACTTTTCCTTACTAGACAAAAAACATCTGAATCTATTAAGATATTTGTGATATCTCTACCACTGATTAATACAAATCTGGAGATTTATGATACACACTGCAGCAACAAAAGAACCCAATATTTAGAAAAGAGGCACGACATGTAGTGATGAGCGAGTATACTCGTTGCTCGGGTGATCGCCGAGTATTTGGAAGTGCTCGGAAATTTACTTTCTGTTGCCCTAGCTGCATGATTTGCGGCTATTTGACAGGCTGAATACATGTGGGGATTCCTTAACAAACAGGCAATCCCCACATGTATTCAGGCTGTCTAGCAGCCATAAATCATGCAGCTGCGGCAACAGAAACTAAATCTCCGAGCACTTCCAAATAATCGGACACCACACGAGCGTGCTTGGGAAAACCCGAGCAACGAGTATACTTGCTCAGGGCCGCTCCAGGTTTTTATGGGCCCCGGGCGAAAGAGCCTCAGTGGGCCCGTTTAACACAGACCACGATTCATGATGCACAGATACTGCAGAGAAATATGGGTATAGTACAATGCCAAATACTTCTCTCCTTCCATTACATGAGTGATATCTATTGTAAATTGTACAATAGCTCAAAAACCGCCAAATCCTCACAGTGCACAGTACAGACTGGACAGTACAGTCCTCCATGCAATATTATGGGCACCACATAGTCTCCCCCCATGCAGGATGTCACCCTGCCATCCCCCATATAATGCTCCATACAGAATACTGGACCCAAAATAATGCTCCATACAGAATACTGGACCACATATAATGCTCCATACAAAATATGGAGCTCTCCTCTGCGCTGTGCTGCGTTCTGCACTGTTACGGCTCAGGAAAGGGAGCCGTGGAAAGACTCCCATCATCATCATTGCCTGCCCATTATCATCATCATTGCCTGCCCATCATCATCACTGCCTCCCCATCATCATCACTGCCTGCCCATCTAATCAATGCCTGCCCATAATCATCATTGCCTCCCAATCAATATGATTGCCTGCCCATCATCATCACTGCCTGCCCATCATCATCAATACCTGCCATAATCATTATTGCCTGCCCATCATCATCACTGCCTGCCCATCATCATCATTGCCTGCCCATCATCATCATCATCACTGCCCTCCCCCCACCACCATCACACATACAGCAGACACACACACACACACACACACAAAGCACCGCACTACACACACACTGATACACACAGAGACACAGACACACACAGAAACATCTCACCTGTCTGGCGTCCGCGCGCTCACTGCCACAGCCGGCCGCTGAATGATGATGTCATTCAGCGGCGCTGCTGTGAGAGGAAGCGCCGGCGTCCTGCAGGTGCCCCCTGGAGCCTGGAGCTGCAGCAGCAGAGGCACGGGGAGAGGTGATTATTATTGCGCCGGCTGCTGCCGGGGCCCTGAGCAGGCGGGGGGGCCCAGTGGCGGCGCTGACACCGCTAACGGGCGCCGGGTGCCAGACGGCGAGTGGGCCCCCCCGCCTGCTCAGGGCCCCCGCACTTGCCCGGGTGTGCCGGGTGCTGACGCCAGCCCTGTACTCGCTCATCACTAACGACATGTCAATCAGTGAAGAATAATCTGCAGTAAATTGATTCTGTCTTAATTGCATCATTTTTCTCTGTATATAACAAGATATGTTTATACAAATATTATGTACAAACATGTAAATAGGAAATTAATTTTCATGTGTAATACATTCCTCAACATTGAAATTATAACATCAAGATGGAAAAGTGGTGAAAATCACAGAATAAGTAAACTTATCATTGATATGCAAATGAAGAAAAGATAAAAACAACATTTGAAAAACATTTCCATTTATTCAGCAATGACTATGAGCACTATGAGCAGAAACACATGCCTTGGAGTGTTGGAGGAATGTTGTGCCACACTGGATACGGTTGGTCAAATCATCAAGATCCGCTGCTGGCAGCTCCCTTTGCAATTGCCGACCAATGATGTCCCAGATGTGCTCAGTGGGATACCAGTACAGAGACATTGCAGACCATGGTAGCATGTTTAGGCCACAAAGGTGCTCACAGTAGCATGAGCAATATGTAAATTGGAGGTGTCATGATGAAATACAGCTCCTAGGACAGTTTAGAGAAATGGTTGTACCACTGGTTTCATGAGAATGTTGCCAGTTGGGGATTGTTTAAAAGCAGGCCGACCGCACTACGAATGTGCACTGAACAATATGCAATAGATCGCTGACCCAGATAACAGCCGGAGAAATCATCCAGATCCTACCTCCGTAACCAGTTTGTCAATGAGACGCAACTCCGCTGCCTCCAATCATCAGGACAATTATGTAATTGACTGATTAGCAATGGACGATGCCACTGATGCTTCCACTATTAGGCTGGTTATTGGGGAATTCACAGTGAGCGTATGGTATATACACCTCCGATTCCAGCTCATGGAATATATTTATATACCCCATTACGGTCACTGCCAAGTCCACAATAAGAAAAGGAAACTACCAGCTGCCATCACCAGTCATTTATACAGGCCAATTGGACACCTGTTATAAGTAGAGTATGGCTTCAGGGGTTGTAGTGTACAGAGCAAGAAGAACAGAGCTATTAAATTTTATATGTTTAATCCTGAAAGGTAGGTAGTGTTTATAAAAAATATTCAAAGATGTTACAAAATCAGGACAGACCATGCAATATATACAATTACATAAAATAAAAGGGATAACAAAAGAAAATTGCTAAACCTGATGTCACAGAAATGTCTCAAAGCTTAGCAGAGGGAGGTACTCCTTAAGAAAACTGACATAACGCACAGCAAGCTTTACCTTCTAGTACTGACAAAATTCAAAAACCCAAATTCTGCTTTTTATTAGATCAAGGTTATCCCTATATACCTTCCCTTGGTGAGTTCATATGGGGGCTAGTTGTGGGATGTGCTATTTCTTTTAGAACTTTATGAGATCCCCAACTTTCAGGATATCTTGGCCCCTGGATGTCCCAGGCAGTAGGTATTGCCATGTTTCCTATCGCGATTTTACCTTTCTATAGAGATTAAACCTGGCATGGATAGCATCATCCATTGGACCCAATATTAGATGGATTGGAATGGCCTTACAGTGATGTAAGTGAATGAATTATGTTCGTCATTCGCTATGATGCCAAAAATATATCACCCATAAGTATTTGATCAATGCAAACACCAATATTCATCACTGACCACTGGCTCCAAAAAGTCTGGGACCAGTGCTTTGAACAGATGAAGCTCTTGCTGTGAAAGTGTACTACTCCCCCTCTCAATAAATAAATCCCAGGTTTAGTGTCTGGCTTCCAGAGAAGAAGGCTGCTTTAATTACCTGGTCACTGAAGGAAGTCCTTACTTCCCCAGTTATAATTAGTTTCTCACTTCCTCAGTTATAATTAATCCCATATGTTCAATGTGAAGGTGATATGTCTCGTCTCCAGAGATGTGTTTATGGAGTTTAATTTTTCTCTATGACAATCGCTCAGTGTGCATAAATTGCCATTGTTCTCAGCAGCACGAATCCTGTTTACACAGTATGATGTGCTGCTGAGAACAATGATTTTTTGTTTAGCCCAAAAGATAATGTCACCTAATGAATGAGCATTTTGCTCATTCATCGGGTGATCGACTGCATGTTTAAACTGTTTGATTATCGTTAATGCTAGTAATGGTCATTCACAATAATCAGGCAGTGTAAATGGACCTTAAAGGGTTATTCTCAAGTTGTTGCATGAGCAGCACACTGCTTTCTAGTCTCTTTCACTTTGCTTTTTCTGGTAGGGCGGGCTCGCTTCCTTGAGTGACTGCTCTTTTATCCTAAGTCATATTACAAGACTCGTTAAAGGGTTGATTGTGACTTGTAGGATCGCTACTTCCAATAGGTGGCGCTATAGAGTACAAGTCCTCTTTTTTTGAAGAGGCAATTTGCATATTAAATTTCCCAGAGGAGCATTGCACGGCGAATAAGCCTCCTTACCTCGACACGCCAGAGCTGGTATGTCACTCTCCACAAGGAGAAACCTTACCCCTTAGACCCTAGTCCAGAGCCTCTCATCTAGCCAAATCAGATCTCTCCTACTTTGCACTGACGAGGACCAATAGTCCGAAACACAGTGTCTGCAAATGGAGATACTGATTTGGCTTTTATCCTAAGTCATATTACAAGACTCGTTAAAGGGTTGATTGTGACTTGTAGGATCGCTACTTCCAATAGGTGGCGCTATAGAGTACAAGTCCTCTTTTTTTGAAGAGGCAATTTGCATGCTCTATTGAGCAGATCTGTAGTATTAGTAAAGCTCAGCAGAAGTTCTGCTGTAACACATTTAGCTCTCAGTGGTTTGTTCTGAGTCTACGCTGTTATCACTGTATTTACACATAGAAATAACAAGACATTTGAAAAAGCATATGGCTCCATATAGATAGACGTAATTAAGAGACCTGCTATGAAAGCAGCTGATGTTGGGGCTGGTGATTTTGCAAGATTTATAGCTGCGCCTTAAAAAAAATAAAAAAATAGGGCCCAAATACCTTTAGTATTAAATGAATGTACAGGTGCATGAAACACTTTGTGGCCAATATACAAACACATACAATTCGTACTAGTTTGATGGCTTTTGTGCTCTTTCATAAAAAAAAAACAATAAGACCTTACATTATTAGCATTTATAATCACAGCTTGTCAAGAGCAGATGTGAGTGAAGCAAGCAGATAACTGAACTGCTTTATAGAAGTCAATGGGCTGTGGAGAGGTGGCTGGTATGTTAGGACTATGCACCTTTTGTCAATATCTGTGCAGGCACTAGTGGCCGAGCACCATGGAAACAAGCTGTACATTATGTAAGATAAGAGCTATCAATGCAGGAAAAAGCAAGTCAATTGCAAACTTGCTTATTTTCAAGCTGTCTCACTTATTAAAATAATTTACCAACTTGAGACTACCCCTTTTAGTGTATGAACTGCACGGTATGCAGGTAAGAATGCAGTGGAAGAGACACCATACTAGTATGTATCCGGGAAAGAATAAATAGATTCATTGTTTTTACTGATGCTTGAAATGTTATTTGGGAGAGGGGCATACTTATAACCTTTACACTTTAGTACATGAGTATAAATAACCCTGAATTAGACTTGGTCTCCTCAGTACTTATTTTTGCCAGAAAGCACGCTATACCCCCAGTCCAGGACCTATTGTATATATAAATGAGAACAAATGTGTATAACCTCTTGTGTTGTTTATACGTGGCCAATCTGAGCTGTTTCCTTTTATTATTGTCATGTTCTGTGAAATGGGAAAATCCAAATAACAGAAGAGGGTCAATATAGGGACACAAGGGTAATAATTATACAACAATAGGTGTTTATATGGCCAAATACCTCATTGTGTCGAAATTATCTCACTGTTTAATCATTCTAACTGGAAAGTTCATCTACTTTTTGCTTTATTTATTAGTATGTCAAGTACACTTAAGCACTGGTGTGTCTGAAAATAGTGTTTTATTTTCAGAGCTTTATAAAAGATTATAAATGTCATCGATGTACCAAGAAAAAAAATGTACCGTAATACTAGCCACAAATCCTTATACTTGCCTCAAAGTTTCTGTTCCTTACAGAAGCCTTTTCTGCAGTTTCATTACCATCACAGCCAGGATTACAAGAAAGGCAACACTTCTATACACAGGAAATAACACAGCTCCCATCATTCATGGTGATGTTACAGCTCCCCTCCTCCTGCTTCCACAATGACCTTTCCCCAGAAGAGAGCATGCTAACAAGCTCACAAAACTTCTATACAAACAAATAAGGTCCGAGTCCGTCTACTGCCCAATAGGAAGTTAGAGTCTAATATTATACAATCTAGTTTTAGCTGTTTTAGCTGCCCATTGATGCACCTGTGATGTGGACACCAATGGGTTGCAGTGACCCCCCCATTCTAATCATGACCATACTCCTGTGAAAGCCAGCCTGTGGCATGTTCATAGGAGATTGTAATTTTTGCTATATATAGCAATTTGGCGCTTTTGCTGTATATAGTACAACCAAACAGATGATTGCAGGTTTAAGTCCCCTAAGGGGACTAACAATAAAAAGCACAAAAAAAAGTTTAAAAAAATAACAAAAATATAATACGTTGAATCACCCCTCTCCTTTTCCTCCATTAAAAATTAAAAAATGTTTAAAAAAATACACATACCATGAGTTATCTCGACATACATAAAAGTCAGATCTATCAAAATACAAAATTAATTAACCCAATCAGTATAAGCTGTAATGAGAAATAATGCCAGTACTAATTTTTTTTTGGCTGTAGCAACAGCGCAGAAAAATCCAATAAGAAGTGATCAAAATGTATCTATCCTAAAATGGTATCAATAAAAATGTCGCCTCAGAGCGCAAAAAACAAGCCCACACACAGCTACATCAGCTGTAAATTGAAAATGTTCTGGGGCTCAGAAAATAGCAACACAAGTGAAATATTATCTTTTACAAATCTCTGAATTTTTATTTTCTACTTAAATAAAATAAAAACCTATGCATGTTTTGGTATTGCCGTAATTGTACTGACCTGGACAATCACATTGCAATGTTAATTTTGCCAAATAATGAATACTATCAATAGAAAATCCAAGCAACAATTGCGGAATTACATTTTTTGACACACAGGGAATTGTTTTCGCGCATCACAGGAGAGAAAGGATGATGTCATTTAAAACTACAACTTGTCGCGCAAAAAAAAGACAGAAAAAGATAAACATTATGGATCTTGTAAGAACAGGAAGAAAAAATGGATGCGCAAAATTGGAAAATTCTCACGTTGGAAAGGGGTAAAAGTTTATATCATAGAGGAATCGAGGAGTTGGTGGTGTGCTGCACAGGAAAAATATACAGTGCAATATTCAGCGAATATTACCTTTATTGAAGTCTACAAATTGACAGATCAAGTTTAAATCACCTCCTCCCCTCCCTTTAAAAGATAAAGAAATTAAAATATTTTAAAATTAAACATATTTGGAATTTTCATGTTCAAATATGTCAAATCTATGAAAACTTAACATTTTTTAAATGTTGAAAAGAACAAAAAAGAAAAATCATAATTACCATTTTTCAGTC
Source organism: Oophaga sylvatica (assembly GCA_033576555.1). Taxonomy (NCBI): domain Eukaryota; kingdom Metazoa; phylum Chordata; class Amphibia; order Anura; family Dendrobatidae; genus Oophaga; species Oophaga sylvatica. Next base: position 60,992,834 of record JARQOD010000006.1, on the reverse strand, counting down.
ACTGTACTTCCCCCCCAAAAAATGTAACCCAAAATAGCATCAATAATAATGACACTTCAGGGCACAAGCCCTCACACAGCTCCACTGTGATGCTGTCATTTTTATCAAACATTGAACGCCATCTATTCTGTTATTTCTAAACACTGTTTTTCGGTGATTACTTTGTATCTCCGTTCATACTGCACCCACACACACAAATGATACACCATTTGAAAGATAAACTTGCCCCCTTCAGCAAGAAAAGAGCCAAACAAACCACACATCCACAATGTGATAGTAAAATACAGTTTAAACATTAATTTTCATAAACCTGCAGTAAGAAAGAATGACCTGCAGGTGGCACCACACTTCCCCAAAGCACACTACCACAAAGCTGCTTACAGGCATCACAAACGAATCCAAACATTTGCCTTGGGGGCTTTCCAGCTGGCCGAACTGCTTGCCCAGCCTATTTCAGCCAAATTGGAGGATTGCACAGTTCACTGCAGGTGAGGCACATATGCCAACACATTTGTAAACATGCACTGCCTATTGAATTGCACACTTGCTCCGTGCATACTCCACCCACACAAACAAATGATACACCATTTGAAAGGTCAAATGACCTACAGGTGGCAGCACACTACCCCACAGCACACTACCACAAAACTGCTTGCAGACATCACAAACAAATCCAAAGATTTGCCTTGGGGTCTTTTCAGCTTGCCCAAGTGCTTGCCCAGCCTATTTCAGGCACATTGGAGGATTGCACACTTCTCCGCAGGTGGGTCACATATGCAAACACATTTGTAAACATGTACTGCTTTTTCTGTGATTACTTCACCCCACACACACAAATGATACACCATTTGAAAGGTAAACTTGCCCCCTACAGCAAGAAAAGAGCCAAACAAACCACACATTCACGATTTTATCACTAAAGGCAGTTTAAACATTTATTTTCATAAACCTACAGAAGGACACAATGACCTGCAGGTGGCACCTCAACCGGAAGACATTTTTTGGCCTCTACTCATCCAGCCAATTTATTGTATTACCAAGCTACATATATAAATACCTGTCTGTGTTCATCATCTCATGAAATACATTTACATTTGACCAGCTTGCTTTTTCTGAAATTTCCTGCACCCCCGACGACCAATGTACGAAAATTTTGCATGGACCAAGCTAGTAAAAACAAAACTCAAAAAAAAAACTTTTTTATTCTTTTAGTTTCACTAATTTTTTTTTTACAATTTTCCAGTAAATTATATGGTTAAATGAATGATGTCATACAAAAACTTTAACCCATCCTGCTAATTACAGATGGCTGTATCGATGGAAAAATAAAAAAAAAGGCTTGGAACAAGAGGAGAAAAGAACAGAAACACAGCTACTTACGGTACTTTTCATTTCTGTCCATATTCAGCCAATGCATTCATACAATCTCAGGTACAATATGGTATAATGAAACAATGGACCAATCCCATTAAACCACTGGAGCAGCACAGACTAAGAAGCAATGGCTCTGAAAATCCAAATACCCGACACAGTTTTTTTTCTTTACTTTGTCTGTAACCGTTTTATTCCTATGCGTCTCAAACCCCTAATATTTTATGAAACCTCTTATGTTAGAAAATGTAGCCATCAATTATATTTAATGTACTCGTCATTTCCTCAGAATTCCGAGCAAGCAAAAGATGTATCACAAAGTTCAAACTTCATTTTCTTGGAAAAGCAAGGTGCAAAATCAATATGTGATTATATAACCCCTTCACAGAGAAACTGTAACGCTGCATTAATTTTCTAACACCGCAAACTAACTACTGTCAAATCAAATATTGTATCTGCTGTCCTTTCAGGAGTCCATAATTTAACCAGATGAAGAATTACTGCCATGACAGTTGCCATATGGTTTCATATTTTAACAAGCAAAATAAAAGAGAGGCTTCAACTATAAAGGGCAATGAATGATACAAAATGAATAAAAAGCTTCCATGGTGGCTGCTAGAGCAAGGTAAATGCTGATTCTTGGGGTAAGTTTAACAATTACTTTTGACAATCAAAATATATTATCATGGTGACATGTTACAAATATATACCTAAAATTACTAATATTGTAATCGATTGTATTTGTGCAATCCAATAAAATAGATGAAAATCTTATAAAGTGTAATTTTATTAAACCTATATTTATTTTTTTCACTTAATTTATTCTTAATCAGTATTTAATTTAATAGTGTTACTTAAAAATGGATTATGCACAAAAAACAGAAACAAAGAGGGTTGAAAAGGAATTTGCCAGTCTTATTGTTACACTGTGTGCACAATTATTAGGCAAGTGAGTATGTTAACATATCATACTTTTAACCCCTTAATGACCTATGACGGAGATATCCGTCATAGGCCGCCTCCACTTCTTTGGTGCGGGCTCCAGCGCTGAGCCCGCACCTTTTCCCGTACATGAGAGCTGGTCTGATCAGTTGTCATGTGCCCGTAACAGCCGCGAGTGTAATCGCAATCCACCCGCAGCTGTTAACCTGTTAAATGCCGCTATCAGACTTCAACAGCATTCTGCATTTAACATGGCCACGCCAGAAGCGCATCTTAGCTCCGCCCATCGGTGCCCATGTCACATGACTGCAGGTTGCCGATGGGTTGGCATGACAATTCGCGGTCTGCAGGTGATCCCTCTGGTTGTCGTTGGCGAACTGCTATGAGCGCCGCCCCATGACTGACGCTCAAAGCAGATGAGCATTTTTGTTAGCACAAGTGATCAGATGATCACAGCTTCAAGTCTCCTAAATGACACTATTGAAGCCAGTAAAAAGTAGAAAAAAGTTTTACAAATATTTTAAAAAATTCAAAAATATAAAAGTTCAAATAATTCAAAATAAAACAATTAAAAAAATAAAATATACACATATTTCATATTGCCGCCTTCAGAAACTCCCAGTCTATCAAAATATAAAAGAATTAATCCAATCGGTAAGTGGCGCAGCAAGAAAAAAAATCAAAATGCCAGAGTTACCATATGTTTTTTAGGTCGCTGCAACATTGCAATGAAATGCAATAACGGGAGATCAAAACATTGTACCTCCACCAAAATGGTATCAATAAAAACATCAGCTTGGTGTGCAAAAAATAAGCCCTGACCCAGACCCAGATCCCAAAAAATGGAGACACTAAGAGTCTTGAAAAATGGAACAATTTTTTTTTTTTTACAAATTTTGTATTTTTGTTCACCACATAAATGAAAAAGAGCCTATACATGTTTGATATCTACGAATTCGTAGTGATGTGGAGAATCATAAAGACAGGTCAGTTTTAGCATTTAGTCAACAAGGTAAAAACAAACAAACAAGAAACAATTGTGGAATTGCACTTTTCTTTGCAATTTCACCGCACTTGGAATTTTTTGACCTGTTTTCCAGTACACGATATGGTAAAAGCAATGGTGTCGTTCAAAAGTACAACTCCTTCAAAAAACAAGACCTCACATGGCCATATTGACAGAAAAACAACAAAATTATGGCTCTGGGAAGAAGGGGAGCAAAAAAGGGAAACGTAAAAATGGAAATACCTCTGGTCCTTAATGGTTAAGCAGATTTTCCACCTTCAAGCTCTATAAATTTGAATGCTTATTGGATAAAGGAGATCAAGTGATGTGTATTTCTGTATTGGGAAGGGTGAGGCCTAGGGGTATTAATACCCTTTATATAGAGTTCAAGTCCTCTTTCTTTCTGAAGAGGCAATTTGAATATTAAATTTCCCAGAGAGCATTGCACGGCGAATAAGCCTCCTTACCTTGACAAGCCAGAGCTGGTATTTCACTCTCCACAAGGAGAAACCTCACCCCTTAGACCTCAGTCCAGAGCCTTTCACTTACCGTATATACTCGTGTATAAGCTGAGATTTTCAGCCCATTTTTTAGGGCTGAAAGTCCCCCTCTCAGCTTATACGCGGGTCATATACGGGGTCGGCGGGGGAGGGGGAGCGGGGGTGTCGGATCACACTCACCCCTCCGCCGGCGCGTCTCTGCAGCCCCCCTGCTTCTCCCACGATCTCCGGCTCCTTCCTGCAGCAGTCACATGGTACCGCTCATTAAAGTCATGAATATGCACATATTCATGACTTTAATGAGCGGTACCACGTGATCGCTGTAGGACGGAAGCGCTGCGAAGACCGCCGGGAGAAGAGGAGACACTGCAGAGAGTGACGCGTCGGCGGAGGGGTGAGTATAGCAATATTTACCTGTCCCGTTCCACTGCTGCGCGCTGCTCCCTCGTCCGACTCCTCTGGCTGTGAATGTTCAGGCAGAGGGTGCGATGACGTCGTTAGTGTGCGCCGTAAAAAGGGAAAACGTAAAAATGGAAATACCTCTGGTCCTTAATGGTTAAGCAGATTTTCCACCTTCAAGCTGTATAAATTTGAATGCTTATTGGATAAAGGAGATCAAGTGATGTGTATTTCTGTATTGGGAAGGGTGAGGCCTAGGGGTATTAATACCCTTTATATAGAGTTCAAGCCCTCTTTCTTTCTGAAGAGGCAATTTGAATATTAAATTTCCCAGAGGAGCATTGCACGGCGAATAAGCCTCCTTACCTTGACAAGCCAGAGCTGGTATTTCACTCTCCACAAGGAGAAACCTCACCCCTTAGACCTCAGTCCAGAGCCTTTCACTTACCGTATATACTCGTGTATAAGCTGAGATTTTCAGCCCATTTTTTAGGGCTGAAAGTCCCCCTCTCAGCTTATACGCGGGTCATATACGGGGTCGGCGGGGGAGCGGGGGTGTCGGATCACACTCACCCCTCCGCCGGCGCGTCTCTGCAGCCCCCCTGCTTCTCCCACGATCTCCGGCTCCTTCCTGCAGCAGTCACAGGGTACCGCTCATTAAAGTCATGAATATGCACATATTCATGACTTTAATGAGCGGTACCACGTGATCGCTGTAGGACGGAAGCGCTGCGGAGACCTCCGGGAGAAGAGGAGACACTGCAGAGAGTGACGCGCCGGTGGAGGGGTGAGTATAGCAATATTTACCTGTCCCGTTCCACTGCTGCGCGCTGCTCCCTCGTCCGACTCCTCTGGCTGTGAATGTTCAGGCAGAGGGTGCGATGACGTCGTTAGTGTGCGCCGCGCCCTCTGGCTGACCATTCACTGCCGAGGACCCGAAAGAGGGAGCAGTGCGCAGCGGTGGAGCGGTCCGGTGACAGGTAAATATCTCAGGTGTCGGGGACCTGAGCGAGCGGTGACACCAGCACCTGTCCCCCATAGTGCGCCAGTGTCACCGCCTGCTCAGGACACCGGGACCTGGCCCCCAGCGACGAGAGGTGAGTATGTCATTTTTTGCAGCAGCAGCGCGGCAGCATATGTGACCTATACTATGGGGCATAATCTGTGGAGCATATGGGGGCATAATCTGGAGCATATAAGGGCATAATCTGTGGAACATATGGGGGCATAATCTGGAGTATATGGGGGCATAATCTGTGCAGCATATGGAGGCATAATCTGGAGCATATGGGGGCATAATCAGGGGAGAATATGGGGCATAATCTGTGAAGCATATGGGGCATAATCAGGGGAGCATATGGGGGCATAATCTGTGGAACATATGGGGCATAATCTGGAGTATATGGGGGCATAATCTTTGCAGCATATGGAGGCATAATCTGGAGCATATGGGGGTATAATCTGGAGCATATGGGGGCATAATCTGTGGAGCATATGGGGGCATAATCTGTGGAGCACATGTGGGCATAATCAGGGGAGCATATGGGGCATAATCTGTGAAGCATATGGGGGCATAATCAGGGGAGCATATGGGGGCATAATCTGTGGAGCATATGGGGCATAATCAGGGGAGCATATGGGGGCATAATCTGTGGATCATATGGGGCATAATCAGGGGAGCATATGGGGCATAATCTGTGCAGCATATGGGGGCATAATCTGTGGATCATACGGGGGCATAATCTGTGCAGTTTATGGGGGCCTAATCTATGGAGCATATGGAGGCATAATCATTTTTCACCCTAGGCTTATACGCGAGTCAATAAGTTTTCCCAGTTTTTTTGTGGCAAAATTAGGGGGGTCGGCTTATACACGGGTCGGCTTATACATGAGTATATACTGTAGCCAAATCAGTTCTCATACTTTGCACTGATGAGGACCAATAGCCCAAAACACTGTGTCTGCAAATTGAGATACTGATTTGGCTTTTATCCTAAGTCATATTACAAGACTCGTTAAAGGGTTGATTGTGACTTGTAGGATCGCTACTTCCAATAGGTGGCGCTATAGAGTTCAAGTCCTCTTTCTTTCTGAAGAGGCAATTTGCATATTAAGTTTCCCAGAGGAGCATTGCACGTTCCTAAGGTACCTTCTTCTAGAGAAGCTTGTTGTGTGCACATACCCTTAGAGGTTCTAAGTCTTAGGTCTCGCTCACACAGGCGTATAATTTGGATGAGTACTATCCGATGATTTAACAGATAGCCCTAGGACCAATGTTCTATAAAGGAGCTGTGCAGATCTGTATTTTTTTCACAGAATGAATCTGTCTGTGGAAAAAAATAGCAGCATGCTGCGTTTTGCTCCGCAAATCGTTTGACACTCACTCATTCAAGTCTGTGGGTGAGTGTAAAACATCGGACTGCATTGGGATAACATCAGAGTGCAGTCTGATTTCCCGAGAATTAGACAATGGAGGAGATGGAGAAATAAAGTTCTTTGTCTTCTCCACACCTTTGATACGATTCTTAAAAAAATATATATATTAATCATGGTGAATCGCGTAAGATATCAGAGAATTAAAAGACTCTTTTAAGAGCTATTTTGGAAGATGGAAAGGTCAGATGTAGAGATGGCCATATGTATTCAAGTGGAATTTACGTATGCACAAATTTTCCATATTCTCCAGAATGCAATTTTTTTGTAATTTGCTCCACGTGAATTCAGCCAAAAGCCCACCATTTTCTGAATTGTGAAGAGCCAGTAAAAGGTTAATAATAATAATAATCACCCCTTATCTCTCCGGACACCTCCCTCTGCTGCTTGCTCTCCCTTGTATGATCCTCGCCACCTCATCCTAGAGTGCAATTTGGTGAATTCAAATCTCTTGAGATCCACTCAACTTTAGTCAAGTGACAAGTCTATATCTTTGTGGGCACGATCACTGAGACCCCCAATAATTGGCAGAGTGGGACATTTTTGTCCTTAATCTGAATAGAGTGGCAGCGTTCTAGCTTGACCACCCCTTTGTTCATTTTCTGGGATTGCTAACGATGGCCAGTGTTTGTAATCTACCGGAACCCTAAGCCTCTAAATACACTAACCCAATTTTTTAGCTTTTTACAGACCCTTTAACCAACCATCCTCCATTTCTTAAAAGTTTTGCATCCCAGCACCACTACCATATTGTGTGCATAAATGACTACACCCATTAGAATTTGTAGAAAATGAAATAGAACAAGGCACAGCTCATACAAAAATACAAAATTTATTGAGAACAAATAAGACACAATGTAAACAGAAATATAATAAAAACAAGGATGACAGTGCTACCGACAACTAGGAGGAACCACGGCTAGAAAGTAGGTAAGCAATCAGGACCAATCCATAGTTGTAAAAGGAGAAGTCTGCTTTAGAAAGTGCAAGTGCATTGTGCTAACAAAAGAACCTGCACAAATAGTAGGACTATAGTGTTATCCGTATCAATTAGCACTAAGGTGGCAAAAATATAATATAAATGTCCAAAAAAGTTTACCTGAGAGAACTGTGGCTCCAGCCCCCCCAACGCGTGTTTCGGCGCAGTACCTTCTTCCGGGGTGAGGTGTCTCTAAAGCCCGGGACTATATATATATATAAAGGCAGCCAATCATAGCGAGGACAGGGAAATTGCAACTCAAGGCACATGCGTCATTGCCAATACTCGGAAGTTGTCAACTCCGAGAGCGTCATCGGATGGACAGGAGCGCGTCACTGAGTCACGCCCCCCATGAACAGAGCAATGAATTTGTGTCTAATCCTTTTACATCATCCTGTTGTATTGTAAATAAATGTATCACCTAGCGTGTTTCTTTATATTAACCTGATCATTTGGGCCCATTGCCGTCCCACCCCCTCCCATTTCCCAGTCTATACCAGCAGAGCTTTTATAATATATACCAGGTATTCTTCACTATCAAACACATATTATGTATGAGACTTGCTATTTAAATTCATCGCATCCCTCAATGTTTGACATGTAATACCCACGTTTTGCATTAAGATATGAAATAGGAGATTTTTGTATCTTGTTCAACAAATTTAATGCATGTCCATGAACATGCCGAGCTCGGTGAATAGCTAGTATGCTTTATCTCTGGCCTACAGCACTTTCTCTGAATTCAATACTGCAGGCACAATTTAATGCAAACCCAATTTATGACTTAATGCTCCAGGGACCATACTGTGAGATTGTTACATTATTCTTTTCTAATCCTATTTGTGTTTTAATTTGCAAAGCCTGTAATGAAGTACATGCCCTGAATAGATTCAAGATCTTTTACTTTGTCTGTGACTCTGTTTAATATAATGCGTTTTACAGTTCTCATTCCATACCCCGGTGGTCAGGCTGGGATTAGATCTTCAATTCAACAAGTGGAGTCATTCAAAATGCACTATTATAAGAAATGTTTCATTGCCTATTTCACAACACAATCTTTAAGTCACTTGTCACTTGAGTTCAGACTCTGAATTTATTGCTTTGTGGAATAAATTGAATAAATACAACGTGAATATATTCATAAATGAATAGCAATCATACTTTCTGCAATAATAAAGCTGTTGCATACTATATGATCAGACGGATGATAGATAGATAGATAGATAGATAGATAGATAGATAGATAGATAGATAGATAGATAATAGATATTGATCCAAAATGTTAACGATGGTATAACTCCAAAGAATAAGTGCAAAAAATAATACAAAACCCGAAGTCCTCATTTTTAGCTCCTATTTTTTGGAGTTATGCCATCCTTAATGTTTTGGTTTATTATCTGGAGATTTGGAAAGCAAAATCTGGAGACATGACCATCATTCTAATTATTTCACAGTGCTTCATCTTCTTTATTTTTGTTTTATATTTTGTAAATAAGTAGATACATTTTTTATAAAATCATATAATAAATGTACCTCTGATCAACTTTTTTTTAACAAATTTATAATTACCGTATATATTTTTTATTCCCGTTCAAAACAAAACTTTTTACGTATAATAGAGACAATTTCTCATCCTACCTCATCCTCTGTCAGAAGAAATGGTTTTCACATGTTATTTATCATATGGATCAGTATTCTTTGGTTAAGTCAAAGATCCCACATATTTTCCTTAAAAAGTTCATACAGTATTTACATCTTGATCCAAACACATAAGATTCATAAATAATTACAAAATTGTGCTGCTTCAATGTTTTATGCATGCAAATTGCATCTTCAGAGGCAAACACTCAGAAATATGTGTCTGCAAATAGTGTCTTGGTTGCCTTTTATCTTAAGTCACGTGGCAAGGCTCTTTAAAATGGTCAATATTGAATTTTAGGATCATTACATCCAATAAATGGCACTAGTATTGAAGTCTGTTTTCCTGTATGAAAAGACAATTTGCATGTTTAATTAAACCGAGGAGAATTGCATGGCCTATAAGTCTCTTTACACCAGCATCGCATACTTCAGAAGGAAAGGCATTATTATTATCTTTATTTTATAACCCCTCAGACCTCCATCAGATGCCTTCTCATATAACCAAATCAGACTTCATGCTTAGCACTGATGAGAAGCAAACACCCTGAAATATGTTTCTGCAAATAAAATGTCTGGTTTCACTTTTATCCTAAGTCATGTTTCAAGGCTCGTTAAAGAGTCAACACTGAATGTTAGGATTGGTACCTCCAAGAGGTTGCACTAAAGTTCAAGTCCTCTTCCTCAATAAAGAGGCAACTTGCAAGGCCTATAAGTCTCCTCACACTGGTCATGACATGCTCCACAAGGATGGACATTACTCTTTAGACCTCCATGGTTTTACTGACAGGACAAAATCAGACAATGTTTCCAACTTTTGACCTTCAGGCTCCATATCTCGCCAGTCACTATTGCTTCGAACTTGCAACTATTTAGCATATGATTAGTTATGCAGACTCTTGTCATGTCACTGCATTGTTACTGTTTTGTTCTTAAAAATTTAATTTTTTTATTTGTATTATTTTGTTAGTATTTTGTAAATCCACCTTTGGCTTTCAACACTGCCTGAATCCTTCTGGGCATGCTCTTGATCAGATTAAAACATATCTCGACCGAAATCTGATCCCAAGTCTCTTCTCCATGTTCCCAAAGTTGGTGCATACTGGTCGACTCACTTGGGCATGTATACAGTTTTTCCTTTATCTCTACCCACAAGTGTTCAATTAGATTGAGGTCTGGGGACTGTGGGGCCAATCCCAGCACCTCTACTTCATTCTCATTGAACTATTTCTTCACCAATGTCAACATATGGTTCTGTCAGGATTCCTGTTGTCTTTCTACAGTTTGACCACTAGTGGCTGCTATTCACCTTAATAATTGTGCTGCAATTTCACTCCTTACCACTGTTATGTTCTGCAATTGCCCTTTACTAAGATGGCAGATTGTGAACCTGTGGAATCCATTTTGTTTCCTGTTTGGGCCTGCTTAAAGCCACATGGATTCCTCGCTCATTGTTTGAGTATTGCGTCTGTTAGTCTAATTCCAGTCTCCACCTCCTAATCTTTCTTAACCAGGGCCGATGCTCCCACAAATTTTAATGACTTCATTCAGTATTGTATTCGTATAGACACCCAATTATCAGAGAGAAGATTGGAAAAGTAGAATTCAAACTGGTTCCGCAACTGTAATCGTTATCCACCTGCTTCAACCATCAGGCCCAGAGACTTTAAAATAAAGAGTCCTCACATATCTGAAGTTGAATTCATTCAGGTTGACAGCCAACAGCCTGTGAAAATGTGAAAGTGCTAAGAGAAAAGAATGGAGACTTTGGGAAAATTAGTGTTTTTAATGTGGCAAGTCTGGCAGCTTACTCATCAATTGTTCTTCTCGACTACGTAAAACAGTGGCAGTGGTAGCGATCCCAACTTTTCTGATGAAGAATCGATCTTGTCTGAACCAGTACCTCCAGTGAATGCTGTCATCCATTCAATTTCCCCTATTGCACCCAACATTTGCACCCAACATTGCTTCACTTCTATCAAGTTTGAGGTTGACTCTCAATGGATTTCAACAACTGCCATGGTTGATTCAGGAGCAAAAGGGCAATTACAGAACCCAACAGCAGCCTTCAGAGGTAAGGACTTTGAAGAACTGAATTATTAAAACTCAAACCCAAATTGCACCATTTTTTAAAAATGCACTCCATGTAGTATTCAAAATAGTGTTTTGTAAGTTTGAATGAATAAATGAAAAATTCTATTCCTTCCATTAGACTAAGTTTACACTAGGCGCTTTTGCTGCTGCTTTTTTCATGCTAATTTTAAGCTGCGTTTTACAGTACCAACAAAGCCTATGAGATTTCAGAAATCTCATGCACACACATTGTTTTTTTTTGTCATCAGTATTTTGTGCTTTGCAGGGTTTTTTGGACATAGAGCATGCCACTTTTTTCAGCGTTTTTCACCCATTGATTTGAATAGGTGGTGGAAAACGCTGAAAAGACACTAAAAATCATGTTTTGCTGCGTTTTTTGTGCCAAAACCTGATTCTATGGAATTGAACACTAAACTTTATCAGAATGAGACAAGAGACAAATCTAGCAATCGCCGCAAAAAAACATCAAAAATGCTGCAAAAAAATGCAAAAAAACCAAGGAAAACATGCTTTTTTTCTGCAGCTTCTTTCCTGCCAAGAGATCAGATTTTACTGCAGAAAAAAAATGCTGAAAAAATGCCTAATGTGAACTTACCCTTAAAATGTAGTTTTAGCCCACTCATTTTCAAAAAGTGTAATAGGAATAGAAGCATCTCATATATTTAAACTCAATTTCCTCTGAGTAGGAAAAAGCCTTATACACTGTGTTCCAAATTATTATGCAAATAATATTTTCTCAGATTTTCCCAAATTACCTATATGAATTGCAGTCATTGTAATTTTCCAGTCAAATAACTATTAGAGTACAATTGAAAGGTTTTTGTACAAACTGCCTATGATAACAGTGTATTTTTTTCAAAAATAAAACACTCAAACTGCACTCAAAATGCATGTTCCAAATTATTATGCACAGCAGAGTTTTCAACCTTTTCATTTTAATAAAGAACAAAAAAAATTGTAATTTTTGAAATTATAAGCATTAGCAGGTTATTACAAACTGAAATCAAACAGTTTTCAACTCAAAACTTTATTCTAGGTGATGTTACATTTGCACATAGGACCCCTTGTTCAAAAGGAGCTTCTGAAATCTCTCGTCCATTGAATTTGTCAGGTTTTGGATGGTTTCTGCTTCAATTGTTTTGCATGAGGACAGAATACCCTCCCAGAGCTGCTGCTTAGATGTGAACTGCCTCCCGCCATCATAGACACTCCTTTTGATGATGCTCCAGAGGTTCTCAATGGGGTTGAGGTCAGGGAGCATGGGGGCCACACCATAAGTTTGTCCCCTTTTAAGCCCATAGCAGCCAGAGATGCAGATGTGTTATGTGCAGCATGAGATGATGCATTATCATGCATGAAAATGATCTTGCTGCGGAATGCACGGTTCTTCTTCTTGAACCATAGCAGGAAGTGCTGTTTGAGAAACTCAACATATACTATGGAGTTCATCTTTACCCCTTCAGTGATCCTAAAGGGGCTGATAATCTCTCTCCCCATGATTCCATCCCAAAACATTACTCCACCTTCTCCTTGTTGGCGCCATAGCCGTGTTTGCATGGGGTGTCCATCAACCAGCCATCCTCCACTCCATCCATCTGGACCATCAAGCGTTGCACGGCACTCATCGGTGAAAAAAACAGTTTTGAAGTCAGTCTTCATGTATTGTTTGGCCCACTGGAGCCGTTTCTGCTTGTGTGCAGTGGATAGAGGAGGTCGACAGGATGGCTTACGCACAGCAGCAAAACTCTGAAAGACCCTGCATCTTGTTCGGGGGACGTTGGAGGCACAAGCAGCTTCAAAAACTTGTCTGCTGCTATGAAAAGGCTTTTTTGCCGCTGCTCTTTTAACCTGACGTAATTGCCTGTAGGAAAGAGTCCTCAATTTTCCCATATCAGCACGCACACGTGTGTACTGTGAATCAGCTACATACTTCTTGATTGTGCGATGATCACGATGAAGTGTCTTGGCAATGTTGATTGTAGTCATGCCTTGACCTAAACACTCCACAATTTGTTGCTTCTCAGCAGCCGACACATCCTTTTTCTTTCCCATTTTGGCAGAAAATGTAGGCTGCTTAATAATGTGGGACAGCCTTCTTAAGTAGTCTAGCCTCTCATTGGACACACCTGCCAAACTAATTAGCACAGGTGTCTGCAATTGCTTACAGTGATATAAAGAGCCCTGACACACATCACCATCAATGAGTTTAACTTACAAACCAAAAAATTCTTACCTTATCACTTCTAAACAATTTTTGCATAATAATTTGGAACACAGTGTATATGAGCATATACTATTGTCTGGATGCTCAGTAGGGCTCAAAAATGGAGGAGCACCATTTGGTGCTCAAATTTCCAGGAATGGTTGCCAAGTTGCATATGCAAAGCTTCTAAGTTATTAATGCAGCAGAAAACCCTCAGAAGTTACCTATTTTGGGAAACTATACCTCTCAAGACATTTTTCAAGAGATTTAGTGACTATTTTGTCAATAAAAGGCAATATTGATTGGCAGATGGCAAAAAGGGTAAATTGCCATTTTATTCTGAATTAAGGTTTTGTTGTGTTTTTGCAATATTTACTGTACGGTATATGTTATATATTAACTTATATAATATTATGTAATAACATATAATATATACTATATTATACTAATATAGTTGTATGCATGTTAAAACTATTTTTGTGTCACTCTACATATTCTGGTAGACACAACCTTCTCATTTACCTGTTGATTTTATTTTTAATTGGTGCATTTTTGGGGTATATCTGAAGTTTTGTTTGATTTTTAATCCATCTCTTGCGAGATAACATGAAATAAAAACAGCGATTCTGACTTTGTTTTCAATGGTCTTCACTGGCAGGGATAAATAGTGTAGTTATTTTATAGTGTGAGTCATCACAGACATTTGATATCAAATATGTATAGTTTATTTGTATTGTATTTTTTTTTTTAAATGATTAATTTTTTAAGAAAATAATTATGTTTTTATGAGTTACTACTAGTGATGAGCGCAAGTGCTCGTTACTTGAGTTTGCCTAGGGTGCTCAGGTTTGCACTGAGTATCACGGGTTCTTGAGTCACATGTTTGAGCTTGCTTATAATAAAGAGCCTTATCAAGGATAACCATGGCTGCTCCCTTATCAGACCCCCCAATAACAATTTTATTTTATTTTTTAATTGTTTATAGCTTGATATTATTCTTGGATAAATTTTAATCTATGAGGGGCAAAGTGTGAGGCAAGGTCAATTTTATCTTGTAACACCTTCAGATCTTCACTAGATGCTAAAAATTATACAAACACTTCACACAACCCTGTAACAGCTAAAAAACTGGATTAGATGATTTAGAATTGACATTTTACAATGTAAAGTACTGATCTGGATTATCTTCTGTGTCCAATGTTTGCGGAGTTTTTACCGCAATCTGTTCTTCAAATGAAGTCCTGTATATTCGTTATATGTATTGATTGATTGTTGCACTTTGTTTTCTGAAAGAAAAGTCTCTTAACCGTCAACTGACAAGTTAATATGATGATTAGGGTTGAACGATACTTTCCGATATCAAGAAGTATCGGATCGGAATGGGTATCGCCGATACCCAAAAAGTATCGGCGATACCCGATTCCGATACCGGAAATCCAATGCAAGTCTATGGGACAGAAATATCGTAACTAAAAAAAACCCTTTCTTTCCTTGTAAACACTAAATATACACACATAGAATACATATATATATATTTTATATATGTATATATATATATATATATATATAAATGTCATTGTGACATATATATATACATATATTTATAGTTTATACACTTCTACATAGTAAAATAGCCTCTGATTCAATTGCCGGGTAATGCCGGCTTTTGTGAAAATACAGAAGCACCCGACATGAAATGCCACATGGTTTACATAGAGTTAACCATGTAGTTTGATATCTGATTTTCACAAACAATTACATGATTGTATGTGTGCAAATTTTCACACCTGTAGGGGTTAATTAAAGGTGTAAATTCGTTGTAAAAAAAAACAGACTTTTTTGCTACGAATTTACACCTTTAATTAACCCCTACAGGTGTGAAATTTTGCACACATACACTCATGTAATTGTTAGTGAAAACAATATATCAAACAACTTGAAATGACATGGTTAACTCTATGTAAACCATGTGTCATTTCATGTCGGGTTCTGCATTTTCACAAAAGCCGGCAATTGAATTAGCGGCTATTATACTATGTAGAAGTGTATGAACTATAAATAATAAATATATATATATATATATATATGTGTCACAAATTCAATGACATGTATATATATATATATATATATATATATATATATATATGAGGTGTAAAATTGTTGAAAAAAAATGCGTGGGCTCCCGCCCTATTTTCTCAACCAGACAGACAAAGCCAGCGAGTGGGGGCAGATAATAATAGCCCAGAGAGGGACCATTATTTTTGGCCCCCCCCTGGCTACTAACATCTGCCCCCAGACACCCCAGAAAAGACAAATCTATAATTAGATTCGCCCTTTCTGGCACTTTGCCCGTCTATTCCCATTGCCCTGTAGCGGTGGCAAATGGGTTAATAAGGGGTTAAAGCCACCTTGCTATTGAAAGGTGACCTTAAGCCAGGTTAATAATTGAGAGCTGTCAATTAGACAACTATCAATTATTAATCCTATTGCATGAAATAAAAATAAAACACACACACTTTAATTAAAAATCATTTTAATGAAATAAAGACATGTTTTTGACCATCTTTTATTTTACTGCAAAAACCATTTCCTGTAATAAAAATAAAATAAAAAAGCAAAATTATTCTTACCTACCCCATGCACAGTCAGGTCCCACGGTGTAATCCATCAGAAAGGGTTAATGTTTACTGCAGGGACCGCAGCTAATGCTGCAGCCTCACAGTAAACCCCCGAATGAATCATCTCCTCTCCTTTCTGACAGGAGAGGAAGTGGAAAGCTTAATTGATTGCTTTCCACTTTCACTTCAGGTCAGCCAGGGACACCATCAGTGACGTCAGAGGGAACTGATTAACAAAAATAGGGGATCCCCTCGAAAAAAAAATGGCGTGGGGTCCCCCCTATTTTTGTTAACCAGCCTGATGAAACAGACTGCTGAGGCCTGGATTTTCAGGCTGTTAAGGAGCCAAGATCCATGAACCTTGCCAGCCTGATAATACCAGGCCACAGCAGTCTGCTTATCTTGGCTGGTTAACAAAAATAGGGGATCCCCTCAAAAAAAAATGGCGTGGGGTCCCCCCTATTTTTGTTAACCAGCCAGATTAAGCAGACTGCTGAGGCCTGGTTTTTCAGGCTGGTAAGGATCCAATATCCATGGACCTTGCAAGCCTGATAATACCAGGCCACAGCAGTCTGCTTAGCTTGGCTGGTTAACAAAAATAGGGGATCCCCTTGAAAAAAAATGGCGTGGGGATCCCCCCTATTTTTGTTAACCAGCCAAGTAAAATGCAGACTGCTGCGGCCTGGTATTAAAGACTGTCAAGGCCCATGGATTTTGGCCCTCAACAGCCTAAAAATACCAGGCAGCAGCAGCCCCACATTTGGCGCATCAAAAGATGTGCCAATTGTGGCACTTTACCCGGCTCTTCCCACTTGCCCTGTAGCGGTGGCAAGCAGGGTAATAATGGTTTAATGTCACCGTTGATTGCACGGTGACAATAAGCCCGGTTCATAATGGAGAGGCGTCAATAAGACACCGATCCATTATTAATCCCAAAGTTTTTAAATGTTTAAAAAAAAGACACAGCAAGAAAAGTCTTTTAATTAAATAAAAGAGACAACATAGTTTTCATTTCTTTTATTACACTCTCATTCCTGCGACGCCATCGATCTCCTGTAAAAAAAGAAAAAAAACAAACCAACAGTATACCACCTGTCCGACGCAGTCCATAGTAACGAGTGTCCCACGACGATCCAGATCTGCTACATCGGAATGTCAGGCACAGCCTGTCATCCCGACGCAGCACAGCTGCTTACCAGCTTCCCCAGCGGTGACGTCATCGGACTGCTTTACGGCCGCGATTACCCGGCAGCACGTGCAGTTATCGCGAGAAACTGCACGTGACCGCCAGGGAGAAGATGATGGCGGCCATCAAGCAGTCCAGGACGTGACCGCCGGAGATCTTCTGCCAGGTAAGTGCCGCTGACTCCTGACAGACCCGACCGACGGACACTGACCGTGACAGGAACATTCCGATTCCGGTAAAATATCGGAACTCGGAATCGGAATTCCGATACAGCAAATATCGGCCGATACCCGATAATTGCAGTATCGGAATGCTCAACACTAATGATGATATCTAGGATTGTTTAGAACAAGTCAAATTTCTTAGCTGGGACAAAATTTAAACCCCTATAGAAAACTGTCAATTCTTCAGGTGGAGGAATATAGGGGGTTAAATTAAACACCCTCTACATCATGCGTTCTTTGTCCTCTTCTTTCTTCTGGTATAATATCCCCCATTTCTCCCACTTCCTCTGTTTTCTTTCTCATATTTCAAAACCTGCAGTTCTTTTTAAGAGAGAATTTTGAATACTTTGTACACTAGACTCCAATTCAGATTGATGGCCTGATTATGGGGTATCTTTTTAAGGATATATTTAGGATTCTTGAACCAGGACTGTTCAAAACGAGTAGGCTTTTCACGATACTGTGCCGTACAACTGCAGTTTGCTTACTCTGGACATGTTTTAAATTTTTGAATAAAGAAGATTTTTCTATTTAGAAGTGCTGGATTGTGTGTTTAAGGAAATCATAAGGATCTTATGGATTTCTCCTGTAGTCAGAAGAGTGCAATCTGAGAATGAAGTGATGGCTGTGATAGTAAAGCTGGTACCAGGGCACAGGAAGTTGAGCGGAAAGGCATAATACAATATGAAAATTATGAAAGTTGTCTGAAAGGGTATATGGGGTTATTTTGTGGCTTTACCATTAGGCATTTATAGCAAACACCATAAACTGAGTGAGGGTAGCGGACAACCTCTTTAATGATTTGGTCATGCCGACAATTCTATATGTTGCAACAAAAGTTGGCAAAAGTTGGTGTCCCATCTAGGGGGGTAAGCAAAGTAATTTACGTTTGTAATACACTACTAAACTTTCTTTGACTGTCTTGTCCTTTCAGTAAGTTAATTACCAAAACTGTTTGAGCCTTCCTGGGATTAAACCTTTTCGGTTGATTTGAGGTGAATTGCATTTTAATTTTGGCTACTAAATTACTGTGACTGCACTATTAAATGTGCTCTTAAAAACCTTTCTGCGTGTTTCTCAATTACCAACCTACCACATTTGCCTTCCGGTGATTACGTTTTTTAAGAGCCTGTTTTCTAATGAATTACAATGTCTTCATTGCTTTTGTAAGTAACAAATCTAAGCTCTAGAAATGACTTTGGCCGACAGCATGTTTTAGGGATTAAAGGTGCCATCTTCATGCTTGGGTTAGTAAACTCTTATTTTTCCAAACAGAGAATTAGGGGTAATTATAAGAAGGAAGACATTTTCTATAACAGTAAGTAATCCTAATTCTAAACGGGTAGCGTCAGCATGACATTTGTATGTTCTCTCACTGTTGGGATGAATTTCCATACATACTTCAAAGAATATTACTTCCAAAAAAATTGGATTTAGGGCCAACATAAGCCACCTCTGCTAAAGGAGGAGCCTTATTGGTCTGGGACCCAAATTGTGATCATTAAACATCGTAATATTATTTTACATTACTTTTACTCAGATATTATATAGTCATGTTATTAATTTACATTACATTGGTAATTTATCTTGAGTCCGTTTTGCAACACATCTCTGCTGATAATTACAGATGAGTGAATTGAACTGCTGTGAATTAACTTTCAGTCAAATTTCCAGAAATTTCCAGATGCAAACTCAAACAGTTTGCAATACAATTCGCAAACATCACAAAAAAATATAGGAAAATCTTAAAACCAAGGCTTTTGTGTGTCAGATAAAGTGCGCCTCTTAGATTGTGTGATGGGCATACCATATTTTGGGGAAAATTTGGCATGGTTGGCAAATTTGAATTTCAGAAATTCCGCTCTTCTCTTTTGCTAATATGTCATCAGGCAACCACTGGATATGTTAAGTTGCCTCCACAACAGGGCCGTCAGAAATATGGATGGATGACTTCAGGCATGGCAAACTATTCAAATGAGTATCCACATTTGTTCCCCACCAGTCTATTGAAATATTTTCATCTATTGTGCTTGATTTGATCCTGACCTGACCCTTTGTCTCTTGGTACTTGCTTGTCTATCCTTCGCTGCTTTCCTAATGTTGCTGACTCTTGCTTTAGTGCACTTGACAATCGGTAACTATTCTGGTAAATGTAGCCTGGAAATATGACTTAGAAATAAAAACCTTCTTTGAGGTTTGATGATGAAGGACTGGGAGACTCCATAAACTTCATCATACCCCAATCTACTCAAAACTGAACAGACTGAAGTTTTGTAAAATCTGCACCTAAAGCTGCTCCAACGATGTTTACCTCCTTCATCAGAGCTGCTGCACTTACTCTTGAAGCAGCACTGGTGATAGAGGTGGCAGCAATGCCAACAGCGCTAGTAGGTACTGTCTCACCAAAATATAGTAACACCTTTTCTGTGCCTGACAGCTCAATGGTCATCCAAGTAATCCAAGTCATCCAATTGAATTGGTGTTTTTATGGATGTTGATAATGTCCAGAATTGTTGTTTGTGTGTCAGCTGGCTAGCATATTTGGGAGGTAGATGGGGGGTCATTGAGTGTAATTAGTTTTCCTCTTCGTTATCATAGAACAAGGCAACGCTATGCCATAGTTGGACTGCCAGTCTCTGATGAGAGTTTCAAGTTATTATTTCACTTATTCCTATATTTCTGCTGTTCAATTCTTGTTCTGACTCGACATGTGACCCCAACCTCATCTGACTCCGATTCCCTTTGATCTTGACCATGGCTTGATTTCTTTACTTTGACTTATCTCCTAGTACCTGACCATTATTTCTCTGACTGAGTTTCGTATCCTGATTTTATCCCTGGATCCATCCGTCTAGGTAATGAACACTCTTGTCTCAGGCTCATCCTCCATCTTGAGCCATTATACTTTGGATGCAGCCCAGATGGACTTACAGTACAGACCAAAAGTTTGGACACACCTTCTCATTCAAAGATTTTTCTGTATTTTCATGGCTATGAAAATTGTAGAATCACACTGAAGGCATCAAAACTATGAATTAACACATGTGGAATTATACATTACACTTTACAAAAAAGTGTGAAACAACTGAAAATATGTCTTATATTCTAGGTTCTTCAAAGTAGCCACCTTTTGCTTTGATTACTGCTTTGCACGCAGAAAAGGTGAACGCATGGACTCTACATGCCTGGTTCCCACAGTGAAGCATGGAGGAGGTGGTGTGATGGTGTGGGGGTGCTTTGCTGGTGACACTGTTGGGGATTATTCAAAATTGAAGCGGTGAGCGGTCCAGCTCACCCCAAACCATCTCGATTGGGTTCAGGTCTGGTGACTGTGGAGGCCAGGTTATCTGGCGTAGCACCCCAACACTCTCCTTCTTGGTCAAATAGCCCTTACACAGCCTGGAGGTGTGTTTTGGGTCATTGCCCTGTTGAAAAATAAATGATGGTCCAACTAAACGCAAACCAGATGGAATAGCATGCTGCTGCAAGATGCTGTAGTAGCCATGCTGGTTCAGTATGCCTTCAATTTTGAATAAATCCCCAACAGTGTCACAAGCAAAGCACCCCCACACCATCACACCACCTCCTCCATGCTTCACGGTGGGAACCAGGCATGTAGAGTCCATCCGTTCATCTTTTCTGTGTGCAAAGCAGTAATCAAAGCAAAAGGTGGCTACTTTGAAGAACCTAGAATATAAGACATATTTTCAGTTGTTTCACACTTTTTTGTAAAGTGTAATGTATAATTCCACATGTGTTAATTCATAGTTTTGATGCCTTCAGTGTGATTCTACAATTTTCATAGCCATGAAAATACAGAAAAAATCATTGAATGAGAAGGTGTGTCCAAACTTTTGGTCTGTACTGTACTTGAAGGCCAGATATATGTATAGTTGCAAAAATGTGAAGGCCACTGGGACATGCTAACCGGAGTGTCTAGTGCAATGTTTGTCCAAGATGGTGACCTCTGACAGATCCTAAAAGGTTTAGAGCATCCACATCTCCAGTGAAAGAAGTACCAGTATGCTTGTATTATTTGAACACTGTATGGTGCCACTGCCTTACTGATAGCTACTCTTAGCAGTCTGGGTACATTTGATTTTTAGGGACTAACTTAAGCATACAGACATTACTTCTCACTAACAGCCATAAAAGCACAGATGACTACGTAAGTCAGGCAAATGATCCTGAAAGGCATTGTGTTTTGCTATAAACTATAATATAAGTGTGAACCATGCTTTAGGCTGCAATTATCGCTGAGTGTTAGATAACTTTGTTGTATATTACGTGCATATTCTCCTTCCCTTCTAATATTGCAAAACAAAAAACTATTACGACAAATATGCAATAACTGGGACATTGAGAATGGGGGGTGAATAAATTGTCACTGAAATGTAAATAGGACATTCAGTTTTCTCTCAATGAAGGTCACTGTAACTGGTGCTATTGGTTAGGAAGATTCATAGAGCAGTTTTGGAAATACATTCGGAAGTCTTTTACAGCGCAGAAATAAAGTACGTTTTTGGGTGCATTATGTATGCGTCTCGAGCTGCAGCCTGTTCATTACTTATTCTGACAGTAAATAGGGGCAGCTGTATATGCAAAGTACTCGCACAAAACAGGTGCAGCTATAAAAGTTACAGATGGCATCAGTGAAGATGACTAACCTTTAGCTGTGATGACAGCATATCTCTTGTTTTTTATGCAGGAGACGTACAGGAGAGGTGACAGTACAACAACACAGGCAATGTCAAAAAGCTGCACATCTCATACTTCACCTAACCCAGGTTATATAACTATCTATCTCTCATCTATCTATCTATACATATTATCTATCTATACATTATCTATCTATCTATACATTATCTATCTATCTATCTATCTATCTATCTATCTATCTATCTATCTATCTATCTCTCATCTATCTATCTATACATTATCTATCTATCTATCTATCTATCTATCTATCTATCTATCTATCTATCTATCTATCTATCTATCTATCTATCTCTCATCTATCTATCTATACATTATCTATCTATCTATCTATCATCTATCTTTTCTATCTATACATATTATATCTATCTATCTATCTATCATATCTATACTATCTATACATTATCTATCTATCTATCTATCTATCTATCTATCTATCTATCTATCTATACATTATCTATCTATCTATCTATTACATATCTATCTATACATATTATCATATCTATCTAACTATCTATCTATACATTATCTATCTATCTATCTATCTATTCTATCTATCCATCTATCTATATCTATTATTTATTTAGCTCTCGATCTATCTATTACATTATTTTTCTATCTCTACATTATTTATCTATCTATACATTATCTATCTATCTATCTATCGATCTATTTATCTATCTATCTATACATTATTTATCTATCTTACATTATCTATCATCATCTATCTATACATTATTTTTCTATCTATCTATCTATACATATTTCTATCTATCTTCAATCTATCTATACCTATTATTTATCTATCTAACTCATCTATCTATACATTATTTATTTATCTCTTATCTATTTTATCTATACATTATTTATCTATACTATTATCTATCTATATCTATACATTATTTTTCTATCTATCTATCTATCTATCTCTATCATATCTATCTATCTATCTATCTATCTATCTATCTATCTATCTATCTATCTATCTATCTATCTATCCATCTATCCATCATCATCCATCCATCCATCCATCTATCATCATCTATCTATCTATCTATCTATCTATCTATCTATCTATCTATCTATCTATCTATCTATCTATCTATCTATCCCAGCTACTTCCCATTGGCTCTATTATAGCAAATTATAAATTCACGCAGCATTTAATATTATTTAACAAAGTAATACTTTGCACCTTGCTAGGAAAATTTAGAGGAAATATATTGCAGCAAATCTGACAGACTAAGCCGATGCATAAAATAAATTAAATTATTAAAGGGGTCTTCTTTGCTTATTAAACCGGTAAAATTGCCAATTGCCTGCAAAAACAAATAACTTTGCAATTTACCTATTATTAAAATTCTCTCAGAGGTGGCAGGTTTCCCAAGCAAGGTGCTCTCACTTATAAGCCGTTGTAAGTGCCACTTCGAAGGTGGACAGATAGCTGGATCAGGCCAACGTCAGCGACACTTAGTTCCTCCGATGCTGAAGAATCAAAGCTGCCTCTTTTAGCATTCTTCATTAGAGAGGACCCCGGACAGTGTTCTCAGCATTTTCTATGGAAGGAACGAATCCGCTGGCGGATTCCGTCAAAAACGGATGGCAGCGGATGTGCCACCTATAGGCGCCTATTATACAAAATGGTGGACGCGGTGGATCCGTCATAGTCCGCCATTTTGACGCACACAAAAACGTTGCATTGAACGTTTTCCAAAAAAGGCAGACGCCAAATTTATGGCGGATGCGTCAAAAAATGGATCAAACAGACGACCATCCGTCAAAATCCGTCACTAATGCAAGTCAATGGGAAAAAAACGGATCCGCCCAAAAAATGGCGGATCCGTTTTTTTCACACTTTGGCGGATTTTGACTGACGTCGCACGACTGAAGTGTGAAAGAGGCCTCAGAAGTGCATTCCATGAGAAAAGACAAATATAAGAACGCTAACCAGCTCACCCGTTTGTAGAAGCACGGATCCTCCGCTTGATCAAACGTGAAGATACATGAGAAAATGAAGGAAAAAGGGATCCAGCTTCAATAAAATCTTTATCTTTATTGATTCATAAAAACATGAATAATGGCATGCTCCTGAGCTTGTCCAGGAGCATGCCATTATTCATGTTTTTATGAATCAATAAAGATGAAGATTTTATTGAAGCTGGATCCCTTTTTCCTTCATTTTCTCATGAGAAAAGACACCCCAGTTTACAAGGCCAAAAATGCAGGGCCTGGCTGCACCCTGAAAAATAAAGTGCAAAAAAAATATACATAATATACGAGGTATTGGTCAATATCTTGGCTTTTGTGCATTTTAATACTAAGCAATCCCCCCTCCATGAATTGGGAGATTGTGAGTTGTTGTCTCATCAGTATTTTGCACTTGTGTTGCCTACATCTTTACTACATGGGTTTGCTGCATCCTGAGAGGTCATTAGTTCTGAGACCTGGGCAGGTAAGCACTGCTGCCCCTTTTTTGCTGTATTAATTCTTGAATTTTTTGAGGATTTTTATCCCTCTTTCTGTGGCTTTGCTTTTAAGTTCCTCCTCAAATCAGTCACCAGATTCAGCACTACTGGCAGGTGTAGTTTTTTATGCCCACTCTAGTTGACAGTTGGAAGTGGGGGACTACATTCAATAAGACAGTGTTAGAGCAAAGAATAGTCAGCCAGTGTAAAAGTAAAAGTCAGAAACAATAAAGAAAATAAGGAATTACCATATTTTTTGGATTATAAGACGCACCGGACCATTAGACGCACCCCAAATTTTCAAAAGGAAAATAGAAGAAAAAAAATTGTCAAATGGGGGTCCGTCTTACAGTCCGAATTCAGCTTACTGGGGGGAATCGGCACAGGTGCAAGTGAGTCGCACACACCAAGTGGTGTGGGTACCAGGGCTATGGGGTACTCGGCACCGAGCCCATGGAAGTCTATGGGGGATGTCACTGGCAGCAGAGCTCGGTCCGTGGCCCTGGGCGCTCATACAATGGGGGATATTTACAGGGGATTGTTAATTGTTCGTGACGCCACCTGTGGTTTCTGATCAGATAGACCAGCGCTGCAGGGTAGATCTCTGAGGGGATGTTATGGCAGCTAGATGTTAAGTCCCCACAGGTGGGACTGGTCCCTCAAAGTCTATGGTGGTGCAGGGTGCAGATAAGAAGTCAGTCACACACAATGCAATCTCTTTCCATACCTTTACTTGTAGATGTTGTTGGCAGGTATATCCCGGAAAGCTGGTCAGGTTGGAGAATGCACATTCAGGGAATTGCTGAGCAGGTTTGAGGCCTCCTTTATCCTTAATGTGTATGTGAGTCCTAACTTGCATAAAGTCAAGTGCAACTCTTTCAATAGCAACTACGCCCGGCCAACATTGTGGTGGAGCCTTCTATGTCTCTGATTATCAGATGTTGGAAAGAACTAAGTCCTTACTTTTGCAGGGTCCTGCTCAAAGTCCTTGTTCTCCCTGACTCCGGTTACGTATCAGCACTTAGGGCTACCTTCTGCGACTTGAAGTCCAGCAAGGCCTCCGGTTTTCCTATCACCAGCCGTGAAGTACTAGCAATGCTTCGGACCCCGGTGTCCGGTTAAACTGAGTGAGGGTGATCTATCACCTTAGTCACTCTTCCTTCTCCACTCGCCTGTCGCCCCGCTCTCGCCCTTAACATAAGCACGGGTAGCAGTGAGTGTAGTTGTCAGCTTTCCTTCAGTGCTCACTGACTTGATCTCAGTTGACTCATTGGTATAACTGCTGTAGTTCCCTTCCTTCTTTCCTTCACAGAACTCTGTCCAGAGCAGCTCACAGGACGCTTCGTCAGACTGTATACACGCTATAGCTCTGAGAGTCACTTTCCACTTTCTTAGGAACACAGGCAGCTTGATCTGAGTAACAGCTTCAGATTCAGATATAGTTCTGACTAGGCTAGAGTAAGTCCGTCTACTCGTACTAGCCTCCACTTCTGTACAAGATGAACTATCTGAGCTCCGTAGGAGTCAGTCTTCACTCCTCTCCCTCCAAGACTGAACTCTCCTTGGATGGGATGACTCACTCCTGAGCCACCCTAAGCTTGACTTGACCACCTCTCCTCCACACAACTGATCTGAACTGACTAACTTCTGCTACGTCACACTACTTAAATAGTCTGAAATGCCTCTAGTGGCAATGCTGGGAAGTGTGCGTGAATGAATATCAGGCTTCACAATTACCTTATCTGTGCATTCTCCAGGAGACATGTGTGCCACGCGCAGCTGGGCCACACACAAGAGTGGTCACAGGGGTTGTTTAGTGGTCCAGGCTGGTGCGGTGGCCTCTGGGAAATCCCATCTCAGGCAGGTGCAGAAGCGGTACTCTGTGCTGCGGCAGCAGTGCTCTGTGCTACGGCGGCAGCGCTCTGTGCTGGGTCGTCGGCTCTCTGTGCTGCGTGGGAGCTCCGGGAAAATGGATGCTGGGGGCGGCCCAGGCTCAAATTCAGATCTCAGGACATTTTCCTGGAGGCCACCACATCGCAGCAATGGAGCTGCAGGGGCCTCCGGGCTTTGACAAAATGATGGCGGAGCCCCCCATGCAGCACAGAGAGCCGCTGCCACCCCAGCACAGAGAGCAGCCACCACACAGCACAGAGCGCTGCCGCCACAGCACAGAGCGCCGCCATCGCATAGAGCACCGCTGCCGCAGCATTTGTGAGTATATTCTGACTATAAGACGCACCCCCATTTTCCCCAAAATTTTGGGGGGAAAAAATGCGTCTTATAGTCCGAAAAATACGAGGCCTATTACAGGCAGACATGTCATACTGGATTTCTTTTTGATCATGCTGTCGGATCTGATGTCAATGGGGATTCAAGTTTACATGGATAGCCCCTATGATTGGCTACAGAAACCAGGAGATTGCAAATAAAAGCATGTGATGCAGCCAGTGGAAGGCCCCAGTGGAGCTTCTAGCTGTTGTTCAGTGCTGGAATGGGGCATGCTTTTGCATAGAATAGTCTTTTGATCTTGAAAGTGTCAACAATATTGTATATGAGCTTCAAGGTTGTTAAATTACTTTGGTTCATTATTAAATATATTAAAAGGAAATTTGGTTTTATGGCATGGTAGGGTGTAATGTAAAATCGGAAATGATGAGTTGAGTACTTTCTAATTAATTTAAATAGTAAAAGACATTGGGTTGGACAGAACGGTTAACAGACTGGTAATATTCAGATCAATAAAATCACATAAATGACTTGCTCACACCAGCAAGCACATTTCTGAATTCTGAATGAGTTCAACATTCGGTCATCTCATTCCAAATTACACTGCAGTCCAAGAAACTTAAAGGGATGATTTATCCTTCCTGCAGGAGGAGTCACTGCACTGAGAGCAGAGCATATAATAAATGATAGTTTCAAAGCACAGCAGAATTGTTTAGATTCTATCCTAGGAAAGTTACTTTTAAAATTTATGACAAATATGATTTGTAAATCTAAAAATAAATTGTTAGTGATAATGTACAGTAAATAATATCTTAATTTTAGCTGCTAAATATGGTCCTGTAAAACATGACCTTTAAAGAAGCACTGCAGCATTTTTCTTCTATAACTGCACCTCACCCTATTATCTTTTACACCCTTTACTTCTCTTACATACAGTGTACTTATTTTCATGTAGTTCAGTCTCCTGTTTTCTTTCGTTCAGCCTCCATGTTGATTCTTAGCTTTTATCTTACATATTTTTTCTTTCAGCTATACCAATCTCATGATACACAGCATCACATGGCTGGTTATATCTGCTGTGGTAACACTGCAATTGTATTTATAAGGGCTCATACTCACTTGCTGGAAAAAAAATCGGTCAGTTTTCAGGATGGTCCGATTATGTGCAATTGTCATGCGATTTGCATGCGATTTTTTTATAGCACCATCTATTGCATTAGCGATTATCATGCCAAAATCGCATCAAATCGCAGCATGCTGCGATTTTTTTCTCACACCGATTTCGGCTGAGAAAAAAATCGCAAATGAGAAGTCACCTATTGAATAACATTGGTCCGATTTGAATCAGATTTTTTATCGGCTGAAAATCATCCATTTTCGGCTCAAGTGAGTATGAGCCCTAATTGTGTGACCTGCACTGTGCAGTCATCATTATTATCTTTGATAGAAGCTTCTGTCTTCCTTCCCCTCTGAAGAACTTCAGTGGTACATTCCATGCAATTGCATCACATAGGCAGTATTTGTGAAAGAGATAATGAGTAATCCCCAGGGGGTCACCGTGTCCTAATATGGCCTAACTAAAGAGAAGTACATTTCCGGATATATAAGGTAATACTAGCTGAATATATAGTGAGGGACTAGTGTCAGGATGAATGAAAAAATACTGCAGTGCTATTTTAATAACAGTCATCTATGGCTTATACTGAAATATATATATTTATTATGTTTGCATATATGGCTTCTTCATCACTGTCCACATTGTAGATCACACTATAAATTCCCTATCAGTATGTCTTTGGCATGTGGGGGGGGGGGTAAACCATAGTAACTGAAGGAAACTCACAAAACATAGGGGGACATACAAACTCCTTGCAGATGTTGTCTTTGGTGGGATTTCAATCCAGGACCCCCAGTGCTGCAAAGTTACAGTGCTAACCACTGAGCCAATGTGTTGCTTCAAGGTTTTGCAGCTGTAGTTATGTGGTTTAGCATGGCAGCTCAGTGGTTTGCACTGTGGCCTTGCAGCACTAGGGTCTTGAGATCAAATTCGACCATGGACATCAGCAAGGACTTTGTATGTTCTCCACATGTTTCCAAATGGGGTAAGCGATGATAATGTCTGTAAAGCACTGTGGAATTAATTGTGCTATATAAGTGACTAAAAGAAATGAATGAAACTTTCCTAAGCTAAATAGTTTTGTGCTTTGAAAATTACATTTCTTTAAGGTTTTTATTATAAATATATTCTGTTTTGAGTAGCTCTCTTGTGAGCTTTGCTGTATATACTGGCACAATGAACAGGGCCATCTCATCACCATTGCAAAGACTGGCAATCAGGATGATAACACACAACCACATGTAAGTTCCTATAAGCATCTGCTTTGTTACCCTTTGTTTTGATGGATGAGGACCCAGTGTCTCTGATTCATCTATCTCTCTTATAAGCAGATATCACATAATAATGCACAGGTTAAAAAGTTCTATTAGTTTATTGAGATATCGTACTAACAGTCATTTAGCCTTCAGTAACTACTTTTCAAGTGTGTGTACTTGCCCTGTATAACTGAAGAGTGGGATTCTGGTGCATTCATAGCCTATTCTTAGGTGCAAGATACAACATAAAATCATACAGATGTCTAATAATGACGAGATAGTAAAGAGCCCTAATAGCAAAACTTGGAATAGGGTCTCCACCATATGATGGAGCTCCACATTGAAAGTAACCTTGTCTTCTTTTAAGGAAGCACTCCCATAAAAATGTTTATCCTCTTAATATATTGCAGTCATCATATTATATTGCACTGTGTACTTACAATTGCTTATTTTGCCTTTCTACCCAGTTAATTCTTCTTTTTTCTCTGTTCTATGTAGAAACAGGAAGTCTCTTTTCCCTGCATGAATCATCCCAATCTTTCAACTCCTGACCCAGCTGCTCCACTCCTCTCCCTCTGCCAGGGACTTTTGCAGTGATGCCTCATGCAGGGAAAATTGACCTCCAATTTTTTACATAGAGCTTAGAAAGATTCAGTTAGTCAATTTTTAATAACGTGATGTCATAGACCTAATGGAAAAGATTAGAATTAACTGGGTAGAAGGGCAAAAATAGCAATTGTAAGTACACAGTGCTACATAATATGATGATTGCAATATGTTAAGAAGATAAACATTTTGATGGGAATGTTTCTTCAACCATGCTCAATTTTCTCATCTAAAGTAATCGCTATGTATATGTAACCTATTACCAGTATAGCAATGTTTACACATAGCTTCGGTTATTCCTGCAGCTCAGATAGATGCAACCCGGAATGCAAAAATGTAAAAAAAAATTGTAAAAAAGGAAGTTTTTCATGAGAAGAACATGTGAAGTGATGGACAGTATCACCTTTAATTTATGCTTTAATCCCTCTCTATTGTAAATATATATGTGTATATATAAACAAATTATATATATATATATACATATGTATACATATATATAAATATATACTGTATATATATAGTGCATAAGGAAATATTCGCTGCACACACTGTACTGGATATATATGTATTGAATGTATATGTTTAGCATTATTTTTGTATCTAAGAAATCTTACTACAGATTAGCTCTTGAGAATGCTTTATGGAGACCCCCCTCTAAATGAGGAGATATCTACAGCTTTAAAGAATGATAATTGTTTAATCATAAATATTTTAATGTATTCAGGAGCTCGTAGCATTCAGTGATTGTGTTAAATGACAGTAATTACCACAGTTTTATTACAGTAGTAATTCAGCAGTTTCTCTTTGGTCTCCTTCTCTTATTATACACACTTTGCTACTTTCAAGGACATTTATGGCTGTAATATTTTAAAATGCCTTGTTTATTTGTGTAGGAATGGTTCCAGAGACCGTCAACAAAATGGAAAAGGGTGGGAATAAATGGGCTGCTTTCCTATTAAATGAAGAATATTGCCCTCTTAACTAAAGCAAACAGAAAATATTCATTATATGTCACCTCTCTTCAAGTAACATTCTTAATATGCTGGGAGGAATGGAGTATTTATTGGAAAACACTTGTTACATGCCAGCTTTTCCTTTATGTCTGTGCGTTGTAGCTAATGTCATAAATTTACCTAATGCCTAATGTCAATATTAGGCAGATAATATTAGCCTTAGCCACTTCACTTAGCTTGTACTGACATATGATGCTTATTTCTATTAAGAATATTGAAAGTGAGGGCTTGTGTAAGTATTTAAAGGGAGATTTAATAACTTTGTAAAAAAACAGAGGCGTACACTTCTCCATTATAACCATACAAATATATTATTTATTAATGCAACTTTTTAGATTAGAGGTAATATTAGAAGCAATACTTTTGATTGGAAGTAATATCTAGTTTGCCATTATATAGTTATGGCTCAAAGTGTTGGCACCCTTGTAATTGCCCCAGAAAATGAAGTACCGTATTTCTCCCAGAAAATTATTGCAATTACAGATTTTCCAATACACATGTTTATTTCCTTTGTGTGTATTGGAACAACACAAAAAAAAACAAAGAAAAAAGGCAAATTGAACGGTATGTCTCGCAAAATCCCAAAAATGGGCAGGGCAAAGTTGTTGGCACCTTTCCAAAATGTTGAGAGAAATCAGCTCACTACATTTTCAGGAAACAGGCAGGGAGTCTCGCACGGAAAGGCCTGGAGGAGGCAAAGATTCAAAAGGCCATGTGATATATTTTTCTGTGTATATATATGTACCATTGTGCATACCTTTATCACTATGATTAAGGCTTCTTAAGTCAAAACGCGTTGGTTTGTGTGCCGCTGGTGGTTCTACCATCATAACATTTTTAATTTTTGACTAATAAAGTTTTTCTTGGATTTTACCATGTTTGTCTCGCTGCAATACCACTACTCATTTCCAAAATGTTGGGTAAACAACTTTGTTTCAAGTATGTGATGCTCGTTCAAATTCACCTGTGGCAAGTAACATGTGTGGGCAATATGATAATCACACCAGAAACCAGATAAAAAGGGGATAAGTTGACCAACGCCCACCTGACGAATGTTCTATTTCACTCAAAACACTGATCAGGCATGTTGGAATTTTTCAGCAGATGACCAGAAGTCTGATTCTGGGTTTTCTCAGAATCAATAAACACTAGAAATTAGCAAACCTTTTGAAATTCAAATTGGCCTGCTTCATCTAATTTTCCCAAACAGTTCTGTTCATGGCTAATTTAACCCCTTAGTGACCGAGCCAATTTTGATCTTTATAGTGAGCATTTTGAACCTACAGGTATGACACAGAATTTGATAATATTAGGTTGTCGTATTGAATATGTTGTCATTAGTGTTGAGCGCAAGTGCTCGCTACTCCAGTTTGCATTGGGTATTCACCAAATATCATGGGTACTGGAGTGACATGCTCTAGTTCCTGCCCCGCATGTTTCGTTGCTGTTAGACACCTAAAAAAAACTCTGCGATACTCCGTGCATACCTGAGCACCCAATGCAAACTCGAGCAGCGAGTCCTTGCACTCAAAACTAGCCGTCATATGGCTATCAACTCCAACCCTAACACAATCCTTACCCTAACCACAGCCACAATCCCAACCCTAACCCTAACTCTAACCCAAACCCTAACTCTACCCCTAACCCCGACTGCAAAGAATGGAAAAATTTTCATTTTTTTTATTTTACATTTTTTTTCTAGCTAAGGGGGATTTGATGTACTATTTTTTTTATTTTGATCACTGTGATAGACCCTATCACAGTGATCAAAGGAATAATTCCCTTTTGTTGCCTGGTACCGACCGGCAGATCTCGGAGGAGGCACTGTGTATGCACATTACATTATTTTTCCAGGAAAATGACGTGGAGGGCCGGGGACAAATAAGGAGGGCCCTGGGATGGTAAAGGTACTGGGGTGAGCTCGGGGGACCCCATTTCTCTCTTCTCTGATGTGCTGAATCATATCAGAGGAGAGAGAAATTAATTTTAAATCAGACTTTTTTTGTGCTCGCCGTTATTCGGTGTATAATGGCAATCACGTGACAGGGGACCGTAAAAACAACCCTGATCATGTTTTCCAGGGTCCCATCTACCCCCGGTAGCCGAGACTCTGGAGACTTTCCAACACTGGGGGTGCTATACCCTGATTTCCTAACCCCGTTAAAAAGCGGCACTGAAGAATAAGTACCCGTAACTGCCGCCTTTAAAAGTTGTATTGGCAGTCGTTAAGGGATTAAAAGGCTTCTAATTGCCTGAAAAATATGTGCATAACAGTCTCTGAATTCACTATGGAGTCTGTTGAACCCAGTTGAGCACAGCAATGTAAACACAGCCTTTTTTAATGTCCAAGTGAACTCAACCTATCTGCTTCGTAGACTAGTTATAGTGTCTAAAAAGTTTAAAAGTTATCACTTTTTGGGGTCAGATGCACAACTTGCTGTTGTTTATAAATAGATGGTGAAAAGGGGGGCTTTTTGCACAAGCATTCCAAAAATTCTTTTTCTCCTCTCTCTCTCTTAAGCCTTAATTAATCGAGGACTGTGTCACTTACGCCTCATTCAGACATACTTGATTTTTCTCATATGTAAAATTACAGGTTGTTGTTCATCAGAGTTTTGGATCCAAGTTTCATCAGAGTTTGATCAGGGTGTCAGGTTTGTTATCATCAGTGATTCTCAAATATTAAAAAATAAATTAATAATAAAGTTTCTCCTATATATAGCAATGTTAGTGTCACAGATAGCAAATGGATCATCCCAGTGATTTCCAGAGACTTACATGGGTAATTTTGATTTGTGACTCAGATCAAAAGCAGACATGTTCCTGTGATTTGTTTGCAGATACACGGTCCACACAAAAAATATTGATACCTAAACAACTCTATAGATTACAATGGGTATGTGTTCTATTCATGAAAACCAGAGAACATGCACATGACTTACAGATGTCTGACTAAAGCCTTAGGGCTCATTCACATATGAGTTTTTCTCGTATGAGTGCTATCTTTGTTTTTCACACATAGCTCTTGTAACTATGTTAGTCTATGGGGCAGTTCACATGTCTGAACTGTTCCTCACACCGAGTAGTCCGCACAAAAGCACAGAGACTTGCCCGATAATGATATGACTGTCAGATCAAAGTCAACTGACGAAACCGAGGACGGTGAAACGCGCGTCGGGGCTTTCGGTAGTCCCATCGGCACTACTGCATATGACCACATCATGTCACAAGGTAATTAGTCTTTTATTAATCATAGACGTTTGATACTCTTATATTTTTGCCTTAACCCATTAGCCTTTTAAATGGCAGACTTTCAGGTCTTTTCCTGTCACATATACTGCAGGCTTTTTCTGCTCGGTGATATACCCTGACTATTGTTAGTGTCTGTTATTTGGAACAGAATGGAAATCTAGGGAGTGCTCTATTTTTCCTATTTATTTTGTCTCCCCGTTCCTTGTCCCTTTACCATTAATTTTTTGACTTCTTTTTGGCTCTTGGTTAATATTTAGTGGCCTTGTGCAATATGCCTAATGGGATTTATCTCTTCTGTCTGGCACGACATTTAACATCTCTATATTTTGCCAATATCTTTTAGCTGCTTGAATTATCTACCTCATGTTTATACCTGTATTATTGTCTGTCTAGTTTATTAATTGCAATAAATATATTATACTTCAAAAAATCCTCTCCAAGTTTTGCGGATATTTGTTATCGATTGAATTATTGATATTTGAGTCCGCCCTCTTTTTTGGTTTGTGTTCCTGTGATTTGTATTGCAGATACACGGTCCACACAAAAAATATTGATACCTAAACAACTCTATAGATTACAATGGGTATGTGTTCTATTCATGAAAACCAGAGAACATACACATGACTTACAGATGTCTGACTAAAGCCTTAGGGCTCATTCACATATGAGTTTTTCTCGTATGAGTGCTATCTTTGTTTTTCACACATAGCTCTTGTAACTATGTTAGTCTATGGGGCAGTTCACATGTCTGAACTGTTCCTGACACCGAGCAGTCCGCACAAAAGCACAGAGACTTGCCCGATATGACTGTCAGATCAAAGTCAACAATGCAAGTCTATGGACCCGTGAAAAAACTGAACAGCATTCAGATGTCATCTATGCTCTGTTCAGTCTTCATGGACTGTTTGAGAGGAGAAGCTTCAGAAACTTTTTTTTCTAACCATCCAAGAAAAAAACATATGAAACTCTGACCTAACTCTGATGGTAAAAACTGACACTCTGACTAAATTCTGATGGTAAAACTGACACTCTGACTAAACTCTGTTGAAGATCTCTTACTAGAAAACTTACAGACGTCTGAATGAGCCCTTAGGGTGAATTTAAGCTTGCGGACTGCGGCCTTGTATAAGGTCAATCGCACTACTCTGTGCACAGAATGATTGTTAATTTGATCATTTTGGGCACATAGAATATGATGTCATCAGTAGCACATGTCCTGTTTATACAGGGTGATGTGCTGCTGAAAACTATGATTTTTAAGTAAGATTCTAAAACATTTCACTTGGCGAATAACCATTTTGCTTGCTAATCAGGTGATCATCCGCCTGTTTACAAGCTGATAATCAGGAAATGAGAGTTCATAAGAACATTTGTTCCCAGTCATCAGCAAGTGTAAATGTAGATTATTTTCACACAATGTGTTTTTTTTACATGGACTCTGATGTGGATCATCTTTGAAAATCAGTATCAAGAAACCTTGTGTGAACCTAACCTTAAGGGTATGCCACACTAAACGAGATCGCAAGCGAGATCGCTAACGAGATCACTAATGCGTCACCATTTATGACGCAGTAGCGATCTCGTTAGCGACTTAGCTGTGTGATTCCAAACACATCTCATCAGCGATCTGTGATTCCAAACACATTTCATCAGCGATCTGTATAACGACCTCTGCGGTCGTTTGGGAAAATCTAGTCCCACCTGCGACGCTGGTGAAGTCGTTCATAAAGGGTGTCACACTCAGCGATTCAGGCTCACCAGCGGGACACCAACGACCAAAAAACGGCTCAGAACGTTCATAAGCGATCAGCGACATCTCAGCAGGGGCTACATCGCTGCTACATGTCACACACAGTTAAGTCGCTAACGAGATCGCTACTGCGTCATACTCGTTTGCAATCTCGCTTAGTGTGGCATACCCTTTAGACACTAGAATCCCAGCTCAGCCAAGATTTTCAGTTAAAAATCAGTTGTTGCTACACAAAATATTAAATTAGGAAGTGTGGAGGCACCTCTTTGATGTTCATTCACCTTCCTCCCCTGACTACTGCAGTCAGTAACAGTTGTGTTCATACAGCATAACCCAAGGTACCAATATCCTATGTCTACAGAGTAGCCGGCTACAGCTTCAGTCAGCCCTACATATTACAGAAGGCTATTGCTTTCTACTGCATGAAGAATAAAGAAAAAAATGTGCATTTCGAATGCCACTGAAAGGCTTTATTGGGGAAGGTATGTCTGATATAGACCTATAATTATTTAACATTTTAAGCCTAATTTATTCGTACATAAATTGTGTGCAAAATGTTAGGTAACTATGCAGTTTTATGCAACCTGGTGACTAGAGATTGAGAATTAGAATTTTTGCAAGTATTCACATTTTCTGAAACTTTAAAAAGTTGCAAATGATAAGTTTAGCAAACTTTGTCACTCATAGAAACCTCCTCCCCTTTTTCTGAAATTAATACAAACTGACAACTAGTGTTGAGCGATACTGCTCGATATCTAAAAATATCGGATCGGAATGGTATCGCCGATATCACTAAAATATTGGCGATACCCGATACCGATACCGGAATTCCCATGTAAGTCTATGGGAACCAAATATCGACATTAAAAAAAACCCATTCTTGCCTTGTTGGTTAATTATACATGAAGGAAAACAACAAAGAGTAATGTAGAATGTATTGTGGGAGGTTGAGGAGACAATAAAGGCATACATGTTTAACCCAATGCATTGGAATAGCATTAATATATATTTTTTTGGAAATACGTTTGGATTGACGAACAAATTGACAATGTTGTTAACCTTTTTTCTATTTTGGCAAATATGTATGTTTCACAACTTCCATGCTCTTCACCTTTTTAACTTTTGACACACTTTCTCCTTCATAATCTTCAGCAGCATCATCTTTCTCATCAAATTATTCTTCATCTTCACCTTCTTAATCTTCTTCTTAAACTTCTTGCTATTCATGTGTTTGTTTACATTACTCATATTGTTATTATTAAACTATTAATCTTCTTCATATTCAAATTCTTCATCTTCTTCCTCTTCATCTTCTTCATCATATTCTTATTTGTGACAGAGATTCCTGTACTTGTAATCTGTAAAAGTATGAATTTTTCATTCTTCCGTTCTTGCTGTCACAAAAGATTTAAATTACAACAGTATTTGTCCGTGTTCAGTTTAGCCTGCAGCAGCAGGCATTTTCCAGGGGCACCACGAGGAGGAACGGACTCACCCCCATACACTGCTTAGTCTTCTTCTGCTTAGAATTTAGAGCATATATTTTGCTCTTCATTTTGGTCTTATACTTCATGTTCTTCTGCTTTTTGATCTTCTGCTTATTGTTCTTCTGTCTCTTGTTCTGTATCTTGTAGTTTGTCTTAACCTTCTTTGTCCTGTTGGTGATCTTCTTCTGGGTTATCTTTTATTTTTTCTTTGTGATGGTGTTCAGGCTGGTTGGCTTCATGCTCGTCGTCCTTGTTGTCGTCATCTTCTTCTGGGTGGTCTTTAAGGTCGTCTAATTTCCGAGAACCATCTGACGTTACTGGAACCCGGACGGGTATCAGATGGAGCAAGAGACAATGGAAGTAACGAGGACCAGCTGACTGTGCTGGAACCCGGAGGGGCAGCAGAAGGAAAAGAGGCAATGTCACAACCGAGTACCAGCTGACGTTACTGTGACACGGTTACTAAGCAGGAGGTACCTGTGCTCCAAAGCACTACCAAGGACCAGCAGACGTTGGTGGAACTCGGATACGGAGATGGAGGCACCTAGGCCAAAGGCACTGGGGAGAACCAGTTGACGGTACTGGACCCCGGACGGGTAGCAGAAGGAAAAGAGGCAATGTCACAACCGAGTACCAGCTGACGTTACTGTGACACGGTTACTAAGCAGGAGGTACCTGTGCTCCAAAGCACTACCAAGGACCAGCAGACGTTGGTGGAACTCGGATACGGAGATGGAGGCACCTAGGCCAAAGGCACTGGGGAGAACCAGTTGATGGTACTGGACCCCGGACGGGTAGCAGAAGGAAAAGAGGCAATGTCACAACCGAGTACCAGCTGACGTTACTGTGACACGGTTACTAAGCAGGAGGTACCTGTGCTCCAAAGCACTACCAAGGACCAGCAGACGTTGGTGGAACTCGGATACGGAGATGGAGGCACCTAGGCCAAAGGCACTGGGGAGAACCAGTTGACGGTACTGGACCCGGACGGGTAGCAGAAGGAAAAGAGGCAATGTCACAACCGAGTACCAGCTGACGTTACTGTGACACGGTTACTAAGCAGGAGGTACCTGTGCTCCAAAGCACTACCAAGGACCAGCAGACGTTGGTGGAACTCGGATACGGAGATGGAGGCACCTAGGCCAAAGGCACTGGGGAGAACCAGTTGACGGTACTGGACCCCGGACGGGTAGCAGAAGGAAAAGAGGCAATGTCACAACCGAGTACCAGCTGACGTTACTGTGACACGGTTACTAAGCAGGAGGTACCTGTGCTCCAAAGCACTACCAAGGACCAGCAGACGTTGGTGGAACTCGGATACGGAGATGGAGGCACCTAGGCCAAAGGCACTGGGGAGAACCAGTTGATGGTACTGGACCCCGGACGGGTAGCAGAAGGAAAAGAGGCAATGTCACAACCGAGTACCAGCTGACGTTACTGTGACACGGTTACTAAGCAGGAGGTACCTGTGCTCCAAAGCACTACCAAGGACCAGCAGACGTTGGTGGAACTCGGATACGGAGATGGAGGCACCTAGGCCAAAGGCACTGGGGAGAACCAGTTGATGGTACTGGACCCAGGACGGGTAGCAGAAGGAAAAGAGGCAATGTCACAACCGAGTACCAGCTGACGTTACTGTGACACGGTTACTAAGCAGGAGGTACCTGTGCTCCAAAGCACTACCAAGGACCAGCAGACGTTGGTGGAACTCGGATACGGAGATGGAGGCACCTAGGCCAAAGGCACTGGGGGAGAACCAGTTGACGGTACTGGACCCCGGACGGGTAGCAGAACGCACCCATGAAAATGTAAGTTGACAGGACGCAAGCCGTCCGCAGTTACCGAATCACACAGTCCTACAGTGGGTGCTTGTCCTATTGTCACAATGGAAACCGCCTTTATTTACATATTCCACAGCACACATAGGAATCACCTAAACTGCAGGCACCATAGAGTCGGCTAACCCGAATGCAACACGACAGCACAACTTATTGGAGGATAATTGACGTTCACACTGCCAGGAAACAGCTGTCGTGCTGTAACCAGGCTGGCCAGGAGTCAGTACCCCTGCCAATTACTTACGAGCAACAAATGGCGGTGTTGTAGCCCAGGGAGTAGAGTTCAGGTGGTAGAAAGATGAACATAACAGGAGACATGGAAAACGTTGCCAAACAGTTATTTAATCTGAAAACGGACAGGCAAATTCAGGTGAGATCCATGCCTTGTTCATTTTCAGAAAAGTAAGCCGGTCTACATTCTCTGAGGATAGTCGCATGCGACGGTCTGTTACTACACCACCTGCAGCACTAAAGACGCGCTCAGATAATACACTGGCAGCAGGGCAAGCCAGCACCTCCAATGCATACTGGCTAAGCTCTGGCCATGTATCCAACTTAGAGACCCAAAATTTGAAAGGGGAAGAGGCATCTGGGAGTACACTTAGAGGGAAAGCCAAGTAGTCTGTCACCATCTTACGGAAACGTTTCTTCCTGGTGACTGGAGCCGTCTCGGATGGTGTAGACCTTGCTGGCGCTGTCACAAAACTTCGCCACATTTGTAACATACAGCTCTTGCCCTGTGCAGAGGCGCTGCTTGTGCTCCCTCTTGTTGTAGAGGTGTCTACACTGCCTCAACGCACAGAGCTGCTTTGTAAAGCAGTAGCAGCAGCTCTCTCGGCTGGAATGTACAACAGTATGGATTGCACCAGTGTGTCTTGGTACTCCTGCATTTTACGGTCCCGGTTCACCGGTGTGATGAGGGTTTGTAAGTTGTCCCGGTAGCGAGGGTCTAGGAGGGTGTACACCCAATAATCTGACGTGGTGAGAATGTGGGCGATGCGGCGGCCGTTTCTCAGGCACTGAAGTATGAAATCAACCATGTGCTGCAGACTCCCAACTGGCCAACAAAGGCTGTCCTCTGGAAGAGGCGTCATCTCTGCCTCCTCTGCATCACCCCACCCTCGCTCTACATACTGACTAGAGCGTTGTGTACCTCCCTCTGTAGGGATTTCTTCCTCCTCCATTGACTCCTCCTCCTCCTCATCCTCCTCACAAAGTGAGCCCTGCCCAGCCCTTTGTGAGGAACCACGTTGCGCTGACTGTCCTGAAGGTAATTGAATTTGTGACTCCTCATCCTCCACCTCTTCCAAAACCTCTTCCTTTAGTGCTTTCAGTGATTTCTGAAGCAGGCAGATAAGGGGGACAGTCATGCTGACTAGTGCATCATCTGCACTCGCCATCCGCGTTGAGACATCAAACGCACGCAAAACGTCGCAGATGTCCTTCATAGAGGCCCACTCAGTAGTGGTGAAGTGTGAACGGCGCAAATTGCGAGTTGATTGCGCCTGTTGCAGCTGATACTCCATTACTGCTGGCTGCTGCTCACACAACCGCTCCAACATATGTAACGTGGAATTCCACCTGGTGGGTACGTCACATATGATGCGATGTTCAGGAAGGCGAAATCTGACTTGCAGAGCTGCAATGCGCGATCTGGCCATGCTGGAACGTCGCAAGTGAGCGCACTCTAGGCGGACCTTGTGCAGCAGTGCATCAAGATCCGGATAGTCCCTCAAAAAACTCTGCACGACCAAGTTGAGCACATGTGCCAGACATGGTATGTGAGTGAGGTTGCCAAGGCCCAGAGCTGCCACCAGATTTCGGCCATTGTCACACACTACCAAGCCTGGCTGGAGATTAGCTGACAAAAACCACACGTCGCTCTCCTGCTTGATGGCATCCCAGAGCTCCTGCGCTGTGTGGCTTCGATTCCCCATGGAAATTAATTTCAGGACGGCCTGTTGACGTTTGGCCACGGCTGTGCTCATATCGGTCGCAACAGGTAAGCGTTCACGGGTCCATGTGGAGGTATACCGTGACGGCTCGTGCAGCGATGATTCTGAGGAACTGGAGTAGGAGGAGGAATCAATGTGTACAGACTGGATTCCTGCAATCCTTGGAGTTGGCAGAACACGTACAGCGCCACTGGCAAGATCTGTACCCGGCTCCACAACATTGACCCAATGGGCAGTGAGGGAAAGGTATCGTCCCTGGCCATGGGTACTGGTCCACGCATCGGTGGTCAGGTGGACCCTGCTACTGACGGCGTTTAGTAGCGCATGTTTAATGTTTCCCTCGACATGTTTTTGCAGAGCAGGGACGGCTTGCCTGCTGAAATAAAATCGGCTTGGCACATTATATTGTGGGACTGCCAATGCCATTAAGTTCCTGAAACTGTCAGTCTCCACCAGCCTGAATGACAGCATTTCAAGGGACAGGAGTTTTGCAATGCCAGCATTCAGAGCCTGTGCTCGTGGATGGTTTGCCGAGTATGGCCGTCTTTTATCCC
This sequence comes from Oophaga sylvatica, assembly GCA_033576555.1. Classification (NCBI taxonomy): domain Eukaryota; kingdom Metazoa; phylum Chordata; class Amphibia; order Anura; family Dendrobatidae; genus Oophaga; species Oophaga sylvatica. The sequence goes on along the minus strand of JARQOD010000006.1, from coordinate 60,951,006 downwards.
ATGCCTGTGGTACCGATGGCTGTTTTGTGGTCTGGGAGTGTGACGATGACTGTGAACTTGCTGCTGTGGGTGGAATAACAGTTTGTCTATGGACAACAGTGACCGAGGTTCTTCCATGGAGATCCTGTGAGGAAGCCGAACCAGGTGTGTGTGAGCTGGAGGTAGAGGCTCCAACACGACCTGAAGATGTAGGTGCTGCTGTAGGTTGGCCTACATCTCCAGTGTGTCTTTGTAACTCAGCTATGTGCTTTGTCCGTACATGTTTCCACATATTTGTGGTATTCAGGTTACTGATATTTTTACCTCTTTTAACTTTTTGCTTACACAGCTTGCATTGAAAATAGCAAATATCATCTACAAGTCTGTCAAAAAAGGACCACGCAGTGCAAGTCATGGGAGCGCCAATTTTGACATTTGTAAGAGAACTGCTCCCAACAGGTGCCAAACTGGAGGCTACAGGCAAGCGAGTCTGCAGCCTACCTCTCCCTCCTCTTTGTACCGTTGGGCCAATCTCTTCCTCAGAGCTGCTCCCACCACCTTCCTGTTGCTCACGCCATGTTGGGTCTCGGACTTCATCATCTCCACTACCCTCTTCCAACACCTGCTGCTGTTGGATGGTCTGGGCAGCACCATGCTCCACAAAACCTGGCACCTGAGTCTCATCATCATCATGAGATGCGTTCTGCGGTGTGCTGTCCATCGGCACTGGCCCACCCGCCTCTTCAGATTGAGAGAGACACAGCTGTTGCGCATCACTGCATACTCCCTCTTCTTCAAATTGCAGAATGCTGCTTGCCTGTGCCCGTGTTTGCGAGCCAACAGATTCTGAGAACAGAAGCAGAGACTCAGCTGGCTCCTGTACAGAACTCTCTGACTGCCTGGCCAATTTGACAGGCGGTGAACAGACAGATGGTTGCTCAACAGTGTTGTGTTCCTGAGAGGAGGTGGAAGGAATTGAAGTCGATGCATTGGCTGCCATCCAACCAACAACGGCTTCAATTTGTTCTTCCCGCAGCAGGGGGGCACGCCGAGCTCCTACCAAAGTGCGCATAAAGGAACGCTCACGGGGATAAATGGTGGATGCTGTGTCACTGAGGGCGGCAGCAGCCACAGAATCCCCACGTCCTCTCCCTGCTGAAACTCCACGGCCATGACTACGTGCCTTACTCACTGACTTCTTCATCTTGGTAGATTGATAAAGAAAGTCAGAAAAGTTATAAGGCCTAAGTGTGGTTATTACGCAGAGACTGAAGTGAACACTGAAACACAACTGTTCACAATCTGTGAAAGGCTACTCCTTTGTCTACTTCTATAGTGTTTGCAACCAATGTATTGGATACGGATGGAAGCGTGTTGTGAATGGGTTTGAGATGAGTTCTGAGCAGAGGCTCCCTCTGGTGGTTACAAGCGGTGCTAGTGAAGATTGTGAGGACTGGGAATCAGGTGTTACTGACTGGTCTTATATAAGGGAGTCATTTTCCCATCAGGGTTGCCGGTGATCAATTGTTCTGGTCTTAATCCTTCATTCCAGTTTCCCTTGTAGCCTGCTGTGTCGTGTCTGCATCTCCTGCTTACAGATAAGACTTTTGCTTCTTTTGTGTTTGTGCTATATTTTTGCATTTTGTACTGCACTTCTTTGGGGGCCTTCAGGGTCCCCTCCGGGGGCTTCTGCCCTCTCAGTTTAGTTCAGCCACTGAGTTTTGTTCTTTTGCTTTTTCCAGTTTTTTCAGTGGCTGCTGTTTTGATTTTGTTACACCAGAGAACTAATTTAGGTGGTAGAGGTCGTGTGATCTCAGGTGATTTTGAAATTAGTAGAGTTGGTGCTTTTCAGGGTTTTCTGGGATTGCAGTAAGTACCCTTCCTATCCTTTTCTATTTAGATAGTTTGGGCCCCAGCGTTTGCTCATACTATTTTCTTTCTGTGTCAGTATTTCCTCTTGTCTAACCGCCATTACATGTTTGGGGGCTTTCTATTATCTTTGGGGTTCTGCTCCGGGGCAGATAGCTTTCCTGTTTCTGTCTTTAGGTGTAGTTAGTTTCTCAGGCTGTGACGAGGCGTCTAGGACCAACGTAGGAACGCTCCACGGCTGCCTCTAGTTGTGGTGGTTAGTCAGGGTACTGCAATCTCATAGATTCCAACTGCTCTGGTGTATTGCCTTTTTGCCTGCTCTCCTCAGCTACCGAAACATAACAGTATCACCGGCCTAAAAAATTGAAAATTGTATGGTACTCACAGAAGGGAAAAATATTGTGAAAGAAAAAAGGTTGTCAGAGTTGTCAGAGATATTTTTCTGTTTGTTGCATTTTTTTTTTTTCTCCCTCTGTATCTCTGGGTGCTGGGGAGGATCTTTTCTCCCAATGGAGTTTGCACGGTTGTCTGGCCGTGTGGATCAGCTTGCCACTGAGGTTCAGAGTATTGCTACCTATCTTGCTAGGTTGCCTGTTGTGGAACCTAGGATCCCCATGCCAGATTTGTTTTTGGGGGATCGAGCTAAGTTTCAGAATTTCAAAAATAATTGTAAATTGTTTTTTGCCTTAAAATCTAAGTCCTCAGGAAACGCAGCGCAGCAGGTTCAAATTATCATCTCTCTCCTGCGCGGCGATCCTCAGGATTGGGCTTTTTCCCTGATACCTGGGGATCCTCCTTTTGAGTGATGTTGATGCGTTTTTTCAGGCTTTGGGGTTATTGTACGATGAGCCTAATGTCACTGATCAAGCTGAAAAAACCTTGTTGGCATTAAATCAGGGGCTTGATGACGCTGAGTTATACTGTCAGAGATTCCGTAGGTGGGCAGTCCTGACCAAATGGAATGACGACGCTTTGGCGGCCCTTTTCCGGAAGGGTCTGTCAGATAATGTAAAGGATGTTATGGTGGGATTCCCTGTCCCCTCTGGTCTCAATGATTCTATGTCATTAGCAATTCATATTGACAGACGTTTGCGTGAGCGGAGAAGTATGCGTGGAATGGTGTTGTCTTGTGAACCAGCTTCTGAACCCATGCAGTGTGATAGAGTGGTGTCTGGGGCACAGCGTCATGAGTTTCGAAAGCGCAATGGGTTATGTTTCTACTGTGGTGATGCCTCTCATGCTATTTCAGTCTGCCCTAAGCGGGGAAGACGTTTTGCACGCTCAGTTGTCTTGGGTAGTGTTCAGACTAAGTTTTTATTAACTGTCACTCTGATATGCTCTCTGTCCTCATTTTCTGCTCAGGCTTTCGTTGATTCTGGAGCAGCTATTAACCTGATGGATTATGATTTTGCTAAACGTTGTGGGTTTCCCTTGATACCCCTACAGAAGTCTATTCCCCTACTGGGGATCGATTCTACCCCTTTGGCTGAGAATAAACCCCAGTTTTCTACTCAGGTGATAATGAGGGTTGAACCTGATCACCAGGAGTGCTGCAAATTTTTGGTTCTATATAATCTGCATGACATTATCGTGCTGGGTTTCCCTTGGTTACAGTCTCATAATCCTGTTTTGGATTGGAAATCTGTGTCTGTAACCAGTTGGGGCTGCCAATGTGTTAATACCAACACTCCTGTTTTTTCTGCCTCCCCCAGGCTCAGGATGTTCCTGACTTTTTGTTTGATTTTTCTGATGTGTTTAGCGAAAGTAAATCTGCATCCTTGCCTCCCCATAGGAGCTATGACTGCGCTATTGAATTAGTGCCGGGTAGTAAATTCCCTAAAGGTCGCCTTTTTAACTTGTCTGTACCTGAACATGACGCTATGCGGTCTTATATCAAGGAATCATTGGAGAAGGGTCATATCAGACCATCCTCTTCACCCTTAGGTGCCGGTTTTTTCTTTGTGGCCAAAAAAGATGGTTCATTAAGGCCGTGTATTGATTATCGTCTCTTGAACAATATTACTGTGAAATATCAATACCCGTTGCCCTTGATTTCTGACCTGTTTTCCAGGGTGAAAAACGCTACTTGGTTTACCAAGCTTGACCTCAGGGGGCGTATAACCTTATTCGCATTAAGCACGGGGATGAATGGAAGACGGCATTCAATACCCCTGAAGGGCATTTTGAGTACCTAGTGATGCCCTTTGGGCTCACTAATGCTCCTTCCGTCTTCCAGTCCTTCATGAATGACATTTTCAGGGATTTTGTGGATAAATTTCTGATTGTTTATTTGGATGATATCTTGATTTTTTCTAATGACTGGGACTCTCATGTGAAACATGTTCGAACTGTATTCCAGATTTTGAGAGAGAATGCTCTGTATGTGAAGGGATCAAAGTGTCTTTTTGGCGTACAGAGGATCTCATTTCTGGGATTCATTTTGTCCCCATCTGTTATTGAAATGGACCCGGTCAAGGTTCAGGCCATCTGTGATTGGGTCCAACCTACTTCATTAAAGGCTCTTCAGAGATTTTTGGGTTTTGCCAATTTTTATCGTAAATTTATTGGTAATTTCTCGGTTATTGTTAAACCATTAACTGATTTGACCAGAAAGGGTTCTGATGTGGTGAATTGGCCTCCTGAGGCAGTCTCTGCATTTCAGGAACTTAAGCAGAGATTCACTTCTGCTCCTGTTCTACGGCAGCCTGATGTTTCTCTGCCATTTCAGGTGGAGGTTGATGCCTCTGAAATTGGGGCAGGTGCCGTTTTGTCCCAAAAAGATCCAGAGACCTCTAAAAGTAACTCTTGTGCCATTACCTAAGTTGCCTTCCTCCTCTGAATTGGTGCCATTGTTCCTTCAGCACGTGGTTCGTTTACACGGCATTCCTGAGAACATTGTGTCTGACAGAGGAGTCCAGTTTGTTTCCAGATTTTGGAGGACTTTTTGTTCTAAACTGGGTGTTAAATTGTCTTTCCCCCGTTTTTTATCCCCAAAAAAAGGCAAACTGAAAAAAAACCAACTTTGGAGATTTATTAAACTTTGGTCGCGTCGGTGCGGGGCTCTTTTTTCCCTTTTGGGGTAGTTTGTTTAATAAACTAGCTCGCCCTTTGATGCCCCGTTTTTCGTAATTTTGGTTTTCCCCCTCATTTTCTTCGGGAAGACGGGGGGTTTTGTCGTCCGGTTTCTTGTTTGGACGAGAAACATTTCCCCCTTGGGGGGTTTTTCCCCCTTAAGAAGGCCCAGCGGTTTCTAACGGCATAGGGGGGCCCGGTTAAAATTAATTGGTTGGGTTGCCAAAGAATTTCCTTGAGGTAGTCTCCTAAATTTAAACCCCGGGTTTATTGGACCTATAAAAACATGGGGATTATTAAACCTGTTTCTTTTCGTTTGCTTTTCCGGGCATTTAAGATATAAGGGTTTCCCCAATCCTTTTGAAAAGGTTTTTTGGCCAGGGTTCCTGTGTGTGCCCTGACCCCTTTTTTGGGTTTGGGGGAATCTGGATTTTTTGGTTGGAAATATTTGGTTCCTTTTTTTTTAGCGGGAAAATCCAGTATTTGGTTAATGGAGAGGGATGGTAGGAAACAATTCTTGGGGTTTTTGCTTGGAATCCCTGCTGGGGATCATCCGTGCATTCTAGAACCCCCTGCCGCCCCGGTTCTCAAAAAAGGGGTTTTGACCCCCCTAAAAGGGGGGGGGATTTGGAAGGGTTTTTTAGATGGTTTTGAGCAGGGTCCCCTGGGGTTTTTCAACGGTGTTTTTGAAATTTTTTGGGAGGGAACAGGTTTACTGACGGGGCTTATAAAGGGAGCTTTTCCCCAGGGTTCCCCCTTTGGGTCAAATTTTCGGGGTTTTAACCCTTTTTCTTTCCCCCTTTACCCCGCTGGTGTGCGCATTCCCCCGTTACGATAAAATTTTGCTTCTTTTGGTTTGGCATTTTTTTTATTTTGTCTCACTTTTTGGGGGGTTCAGGGCCCTCCCGGGGGTTTTTCCTCTCAGTTGAACCATTGGGGGAAAATAAAAAAGGATAGGCACTGAGAAAACGCCCCGGGCGTACAAGCGCGTGCTTGAACAATTAACGGAGGGGTAAAGGGTGCACTCAAAAAAAAAAAAACACAGCCCTTGAAGTGAACACTGAAACAAATTTTTCCACAATCTGTGAAAGGCTACCCCTTTTTTGGTCTACTTCTAAATTTTTTGCAACCAATGTTTTTGGGATAGGGATTGAACCCCGCGTCCACAATAGATTATATTTTTTTTGGGTTAAAAAAGGGAAAAAAAAGGAGCCAGGAAAAAAAGGGAAAAAGAAATTTGGAAAAAGGGAATTGGAGCCCTAAAAAAAAGAAAAGGGGTCAGAAAAAAGGGAAAAGTAACAAGGCAGCAAGGGGCCCCTTTTGGAACAAAGGTAATTTTGGGAAAGCGGTTTAAAAATTTTGGGGGCCACTAAACCAAAATTAAAAAACCCAACCCAAGCCCCCCTTGAAGGAAAAACCCCCTGAAAAAAACACCGGGTTCACCCCCCAAAGTTTGGTAAAGGCCCCAAATTCCTTTTGGCCCCTCCCTTCCCCCTTATAGTGTTTGCAACCCCAATTTAAAATTGTTTTAACTGAATAAAGGCCCCACATTTAAAAATTTAATTCCCAAACCCGGAAAAAAGGCAGCCAAAGAATTTAAAAAAAACTGGAAAATGAAAAAAAAAAAGGAGCCCCCTTAAAGTTACAAAAATTTGAAAAAATTGCTTTAAAAAAAGAAAAAAAGCTTGCTTTTGCCCAAAAAAAGCAAACGGGAACGTCCCCTCATTTTTTCCAAACAAAAAATTGGGGGCCAGGGCGGTTAAAAAAAAAACCCCCCACCCCCAAAAAGGAAAACCCCTTTACCCACACCGGTTTTGGGTCCCCTTGCTGCCCTAAACAAAAAAGTAAAACAAAATTCCCCATCCCCAAACCTTTTTTCCCTCGGGGAGAAAAGGAAAGCAAAAAGAAACCGTTCTGTTCCCTTTAAGGGGGAAAATTTTCACAAGAAAAAAAGTTTGAACGCTAAAAAAGGGCCGGCCGGGGGCCCTTTTTTGGGTGGCAATTTTTGGACATCTTTAAACTTTTCCCAAACCCACAACCCAACCCCTTTAGTTAACAACCGCAGCAAAAAATTTTTTTTTTGGTGCCCCCCCCTTCTTGGGTTTCCCTTTTTGGCTGGAACCCAAAAAAATCCATTTGTTTTCCAAAGAATTTTTTTATGGAATTCCATTGGAAAACGGGAAATTTTATTGGGAAAATTTTCCCCGGAAACAAATTATCGGGGGGCCCGATAAAAGCAATTTCGGGAACCCCCAACTTGGTTCGGAATGTTTAACATTCTGAAAAAAATTTAAAGCCCCCCAAAATTTTTTTTAAAAAAAAACAAAAAAAAAAATTTAAAGAGCCCCCCAAAAAGAAAACAAAAAGGGGCCTTTTTTACCCCTTTAAAAAAGGGTACCCCCCAAAATAAAACCCCCCCAAAAAAAGTTTATTGGGGGCCCCTCCCAACTTTAAAATTTTCCTTGTGAAAGGGGAATTTTGGGCAAAAAGGGGTTTTTTGGTTTTTGGGGACTGTTGTATAAAAAAAAAACCTTCCCCTTTCCAAATTTTGGCCTTCAAGAGGCCCTTTTTTTTCCGGGAAAAAAAAATGGGTGCAAACCCCCCGTGGGGGGGCACCAAAATCCCGATTCCCCCCCTTCCTCAAAAACCCCGGTTTTTAATGGAGCTTTGGGGTTCCCTTTTTTTAAATTACTCCAATGATTTTAAATTGGGGGGGAAAATTTTTTCAATAATTTTCCAAAGGAAACTTCTTTTATCAGGGTTGCTTAAATTAAAAAATGAAATTTACCGTAAAAAAAATTTTTGGTTTTCCCAAACCCATGGTTTGAAAGGGATTTACCCCTTCACTATCTAACCCAATTAATTATTCTGGGGGTTTTTTTTTTGGGGGAAATAAAGAGAGGGGGGGGATTTTCCCTTCTGCTTTTTCTTTGGGAATTCTATTATATTTAAATTATATAGTACTTTCTTGTTTTTATGTTTTGACAAAAAAAAATTGACTTTTTTTTATCTTATTTTGGGGACATTTTGGCCCCGGGTTTTCTCCTGTTTTTTTCAATTCATTGAGTTTGGGTGCATTTTGGCCGGGGGGTGTTTGATGTTTTTTTGTGTTGTTTCATTTGGCCTCAAATTGTGTTTTTGGGGTTTTTTGGTTTACTCTAAAAAATTAAAAGAGTTTTAAATCCCGGGTTATCACGTTTTGAAACCTTTTTGGGTTACCTTTGGGAAACACCATAGGGGGGGTATTGCCATCCGCTTCTCTTATATTTAAAAGGTTTGAAAGGTGTTAATGGTAAAAGGGTTATTTTTTAATATAGATTAAACCACAAAAAAGAAAATTTATATTTAATCAGTTTTTTTCCATTTGTTGTCTGCCTGTAGCTAGAAAAAAAAAAAGGAAAAATTTAAATTACTTGGGGAAAAATAAAAGGGCATTCTTTTAACTATTTAATCTTAAGGGGAAAGAAAGGTTTCCCTTTTGTCCCTTACCTAAAAAAATGGGTTAAGTGTATATTTATAAATGTTTAAAAAAATATAAAAAAAAATAATTGATAACAAAAAGACACCAATTTAAATTTCTGTTTAATGCTAAATGGAAATCCCGTTTAAATAAATATTTCAATTCAGCAAAAAATGGGGGTCCTGTGAGTCAGATAGGAGCCCGTTTGGGCCCCCGTTTTCGGGGTTTTTTTCTGTTTTGTTTTCTTTAAAAAATAGCCCTTTACCAGAAGGCAAATTTTTTCTTTTTCCCTGAAAATTTTAAAAAGCTTTTTTGTTGACTGTGGGGAAAAAAAAAATTATAATTTGCCCCCAAAAGGAAAAAGGGAAAGCTTAAATGTAAAATGCATAATGATTGCACGTATAAAAGATTATTTATGGGAAAGGGTTTTAAAATGGACCGGGTACTCCCCCCCCCTTTTATCTCACCTCACCCAAAAAGGCCGGAAACCCTTTTAAAGGAGTGCCTGTGTGCCGTCTCATAATGCCAAAAAAAAAGGGGGGTTTTTTTTTCCCCGTGCAACAAACGTAGGGGGCAATAAAATTTTTTTTATTCGCAACCATGTTTTTTTGTTGGCTTCCCTATAATTTAAAGCTAAAATTTTTTTGCTATTACAGTATCTTGCTAAAAAATTTTTCCCCACCCACACACGTTGGCATTTTTCAGTTTTGCTCCCTCACAACCGGGATTTCCGGGTTTTTTTTTTGGGGGCCATCATTCATGTAAAGATATGCTACAACTGGGAACATTTGGGGGTTTTCCCCCCTTTTGGGGAACAAACAGCAAATAGGAAAAAAATACTTTTAAACTTCTGGCCCGACAACTTCACCCCCTAAAGTCATACTTTGGAAAAGCCTCCCCTTTGGGAAACCCAAATTTTAATGGGAAGGGCCCTTTTGGGTAAGTTTTCATCACTTTCCCCCATTTTTTTCACTGGGAAATTTTCTGCCCATTCCGGAAGGCAAAAAGGGTCCCGCTTTCCCCAAGTTAGATTTTTAAATTTCCCCGGTGAAAAGCAATCCTTTAAGTCTGACCACAGATTCCCAAATTTATTAAGGCTTGCCCCTTTACAAGCCCCCTCCAAAAAATTTAAAAAAATTTTCCCCCTTTAAAACATTTAAGTGTTGCTTTAAAAAAGTATACTTTGGGGGGTTTTTGTTTTGTTGGGAATGTTTCGAAACCTCCCCCTCCCCAAAACGGCCCGACTGAAAAAGGTTTTCTTAAAAAATTTTTTCTGTATTTTGAGCCACCATTTCCCCCCCTTAATTTTTACAATTTTTGCCTTTTCCCCCGCTACCGAAAAAAATCCACAACATATTGAAGCTGCCACCCATCATGTTTCCTGTGGGGGGGTGTTTTTTAGTTATAGCTTTTTTGGAAAAGTGTCCCCGACATACAATTTTCCTTTTGGGCCCCCAAAAATAAAATTTTTGTTCCATCCCGACAAAATCCCCGTTTCCATACATTTTGGGAGTCCCCCCACATTTTTTGGCAGACTGAAAAACAAAACCCCCTTTTGGAAATCTCCTTGTCTTTTGGGGTGTTTGGTAGTGGGCCTCTCGCTTAATTTTGTTTCCCGGCCTCGGGGAGTCTTTTTTAAAAAGACTGTATATTTACGACATGTAGCACTTAGGTCCCAAGGTGATTTCTTTTCCAAAGCTTGCCCCAAAATTTTTAGGGGCTTCATAGCATAGGGGTAACCTATCACATGCCAATTGTTATTTTATTTGACCCCCTTAAAATTTAAATTTTGCTTAATTTTCTCACTTCACTCACCAACTTAGAATTTGGCTGATGCATCACACACAAATGGGATCACAAAAATTTAAACACAAATTGTCATGTACAAAAAGTAAAACCAAGGAGGGAATACTTTCACAATCCTCTGATTAATGTTGTATTTCTCTTAAACCCCTAATCGGGTTTTCCCAACGGGGGCCCCAAACCATATGTGGCTTGTTTTGGGCCCTGGATGTGGTCATGGCTCTGCAGCTTGGGGTTTATACCGGGTACAAACAGTCTTTAAAAGTGATCTCTGATGCGACCCTTTTTGGGGACGCTGCACGAAGAGCAACCTGAATTGGGTAAGACAGACGGAAATGCGGACTTTGCATACTCCTTTGGGTGATTTCAGTGGGAAAAACACACCAGCTTGGTTTTTGAGGGGGAAAAAAATAAAAAAATGAAGCAAAAAATTTTGCATGAGCAATGTATAAGTGGGGGACTGCTGCTGACAAATGCTAAGGGGGAATATCCCCCCCTCCTTTAAAATTATAATATATTTTTAAAATAATATATTTAAAAAAATTTTTAAAGGGCCCCCTCCGGTATACAGGGGTTTGGAAAGTATCAGACCCCTTTAATTTTTCACTCTTTTTTTATTTTCAGCCCTTTTTAATGCAAAAAAATTCATTTTTTTTCTCTTTTAAGTACACTCTGCACCCCCTCTTTACTTAAAAACCAAAGGCACTCTGGAAGACCTGAAAATGGGTGTTCACCAAAGTTTTACCATTCAACCCGAGGAATGGGGAAGGATCTGCAAAGGGAAGAATGGCAGAGGATCCCCAAATCCCGGGGTGAAAAAATTTTTGCATCATCCCAAAAGATCAGGGGGAAATACTCAAAGGGGGCTTCTACTCAATACGAGAAAGCTCGAAAACTTTGACCAGTATATTTCAATTTTTCTTTTTTAAAAATTTGCAAAAAAAATTTTACATTTCGTTTTTTTTCAGTAAAGGAGTGCAAAGGTGCATTAATGAGAAAAAAAAAAGATTTTTTTTTTTTTGGGATTTACCAAATGCTGCAATAAACAAAAAAGTGAAAATTTAAAAGGGGGCTGAAACTTTCTGAACCCACTTTATTCCCCATCCACCCCCTTCCCATCCCCGATAACAGGTCACCCCCCCTGTAACAGGTCCTCCATCCCCACCCGTATACAAACCCCCCTCCCCCTCCTGGATCATGCCCCCTCCCCATTTGGTATACATAGGGCCCCCCCCTATTCCTTTATACTGGCCCACACCGTTACATGGCCCCCACACACTGCCCACATAAAAAAAAAATCTACTCACCTTCCCCCCGTTCTCCGCCGGTGTCCTCTTTTTGAGCGACAAGTGTAAACAGTGCAGACACACTGCCATGCCCCTCCACCCGAGGCACTGCCCCAAACCAAAATTTCCCTCTCCATGCCCGGGATTTATGGGGGATGGGAACAGTGAATAATTTTTCCCTTTTAAAACGGGGCCCCTGTTAGCCCCATCACCTTTTTCCTGCTCTTAAAGAGAATGAATATTTCTTCTCCACTCCATGGGGAAAGGGGGGGCGTGAAAATTTATTCTCTTTAATACGGCACACTAACATTTACGCTGAGGACAGAGGGGGCTGACAGTGTATCCCTTTTTTTAAAAAAAAATTAAATTCATCCCTCCTCAAGCTTATAGTCCCTCCGACCCCCCCCCCCCGGCTGCTTATCATAAGGGGTGAGGGGCTACTGTTGGGCGTGGGAGCAATAAATATTCATTTCTTTACCACGGCACATGTTAGCTGCAGCCCACTATTTCCTCCTTGACCGTCACTGCACGCTGCCCTCTCCCATCCACTCACGGGAGGCAAAATTATATATTATTATTAATTTATTATTATAGCGCCATTTAACCCAGGGCGCTTTTAATGGGGGTGGGGTTACATAATAAATAAAAGACATAACTTAGACAATACAATTACAACTGGGTACATGGGAAAGTACCCTTCCTGGGGGCCACAATTAAAAGGGGAGGGTAGGAACATAGGCGAGGTGGGGGGGTTAATATTAAGAAAACATCCAATTTTAAATCCCCCCCACTTTTCTAAAAAATTTTTTGGAAAAAAAAAGTCTGTTATATCCAAAAATAGGGTAACATTTCCCTATTAGTCAGGCCCAAAAAAGGGTCCTTCTGGCCCATGTCGGAAACCCCCAAAACAATAAATAAGGGGGTTTCAATAGAGGGGCCAATTTTATATGGGTTTATTACGTTTAGTTTTTTCATTTTTTTTACCCCTTTTAATTTCTTAGATGAAAGTATCCAGACTTGGGGGTGACTAAAATTTTCAAATTTATTTCGGGAACAAAATAACAGAAAATTATAGCCAAAAAGACAAAAGCATTCCAAAGGGGTTTTTTTAATCAAAATCTTGTTTAAAATTTTAAATCTGGTAAAACACATTGGCTTTGATGACAAGTCATTCTTCATAGTTACCCCCTAAAAAAAATTTAGAAGATTTTACCCAACAACCGATTCTGAATAATGTCATCGTTTTTGTTTAACATTTCAGGGTCCCGCACGGGTATGAGGACACTAGTGCGGGCCTCATAGCTGATAATATTGCCTTTAATTTTTTTATGATATTTCCTTGTTTGATTAGTCACAAAAAAAGCCTTTCTGTAAATTTACAAACAATGTTCCCTTTTGGGTCATGGATTCCTACATATTTTTATATACATTACAAAAAAATTATCTTGGCACTCAAGCCAGGGGGAGACAAAGAAAAATATAACAAAAAAAAATCCCTCCCTTTAGCATATTGTGGCCATACCCAATTGTAATCAAATTTAAAAACTTGAACTGCATCGTCCCTACCTTTTACAATACTTTCATTAATCCCCCTTTATATTCACCAATAAATTAATATATATTACTGCAGCGATTACAGGCTCGTGAATATCCTTTTTTAAAAGAATGAGAAGGGATTGCAAAACAAGGGCCAATTAATTTAAAACAATTTTAGAAAATATTTTAAATAATTTTCCCAAAAACAAAGGGCTTTCAGTTTTCGTATATATATTTATTTGTGTCCTAAAACTATTTTGTTATTTTTATCATCTATTATTGCTACTTTTTTTTTTTTTAAAAACAACCTAGGTTGAAAAAAAAACCTTTTGCCTTTCGCCAAGCTCAATGCACCAGTGACCGTTTAAATTTAACATCAGACAGCCCAGATGTTCACACTCAACCATGCAATGCTAAAATCCATGATATTGCTGTATTTGCACCAATGACCCCGCTAAATCCTAAAAAAAACAGATACATTTTATACCCACCTAATAAAATTTTTTCCCAAAAACCTGTTTTCCTGACACCATGTTGACTCATTCAGCAATAACAGGGAAAAACCTTCTCTCGAAACCCCCTAACCAAAAAAGAATTGGAAGTTTTTAGGGCTAAGAATATTGGACGACAAAAAAGGAGAAACAAAGGGGAAATTATTTTGTTTTTCTGAAAATTTGGGGGCTGGTGGGTTTAAAAAAAAAAAACCTGTATCAGAGTGGTACATACGCCTGACACTGCCCCCATATCCGATAAACAATGCAAGACCAAATCAATGCTAAATACTTTGCTCTGGCTAATTTTTTTTTTTTTGTCTCAGTTTTTTTTACTTCGTACAAATGGGCGTGGGCCCCCCTTGGGGGCCATTTTGTTTTTAGCTTTTTCCCCGGGTGGGTCGCGCATTGAACCCATCCGCTCCACCTTTATTATTTTGGTGAAAAACAAGTTTAGGTCTGTTCCAATTGGTCCGTTCGCGGTGGTTTCTTTTAGCTTTTTTAAATAAAATATGAACTAAGTCCCCTATATTATTACATTACTTTACCTTTCATTTATTTATTAAAAGGTTTTTGCTATTTTGTTTTTATCTTAGGCTTCTTTTTAAAGGGCCCACAGGGAATCACACCGATTGCACTTTACCAAATAGATAAGCCACTTTCTTACTTTTTTGTTTTGTTTTGGCACAAAGAATATTGCCCAAAAAGCTCAATGAAGGGGGGGTGCCAAAAAGATTGGGAACCCCCCACAGATTTGTATTGATGGGCATACGTAGAAGTAATAAAGTCTGAAAAAACCCCCTTTACATAAGTGTGTTAAAAGACACAAATATGATGCAAAAAAAAAAAACTAATTCTTACTGGCACAACAAGGCGACCCTTTTAAGCCCCAGTATTATACTTTATGAAAGGAGTATAATTCTATTGTCAAAGGGCCCAAATTTGCCATTTTTAGCCTCACACTCTTTCCCCCTTGTATCTTGCGTAATTTACACTTTGGGGGGTCAGTTTCCCATTTTAATTTCTCGAAAATATCACTGCATAAAATAGAAAGGTAAAATTCCCACCTTTAAATTTTATTTTCATCCCTAAAAATTCCCTTCAGTGGTTTATTCTGTCCAGTTTTTTTCCACTAACATGTCCATAAAATACCCCCCCTTGCCTAGGGTAACCGAGACAATTTCAGGGGGAATAGAACCAGTCAAAATTTCTTTATCTTAATTCCATTTAAAAAACTCCCTTCACGCCTTTCAAACCCCACCACAAGTTCAAACCAAAATTTCGGATAGTAAATCTGGGACAACAGGCTAAGCTTGAGGGCCATAGGGGTTTTTAGAAACAAAACTCTTACTATTTTTGTTAAATGTTTTTTTTGCCTTTGTAATCAACCCTTTTACACCCAATTTTTAGGAACCCCGGGGCTTTTTCATTGACTGTTAAAAACCGGGGGAAAAACAATTCAAACACACCCCTAATTAAAGAATGTCAGGGGAATTTAATGACATAAAAGAATTCTCAGGGCTGTATTTTAAAATGAACTTTTATGTTCTTTTTTTTCAGCCCCTTGCACCTTACGCCCAGTATGATTTATAAACCCGGCA
>JARQOD010000006.1:60884545-60935809 GCA_033576555.1 Oophaga sylvatica | reverse complement strand
AGGGGAAGTGTAAAAGGCGCAAAATTGCGAGTGTTGCGCCTGTTGCAGCGGTACTCTTATGCTGGCTGTGCTCACAAAACCCGCCCCAACATATGTAAGTGGTTTCCCCCTGGGGGTCGTCACATATGTGCATGTTAGGGGGCCCGAAATCGATTGCGAGCGCAATGGCGTCGGGCCATGGGGAAACGGCAATGGGCGCACTCTAGGGGCCTTGTGCGCAGGCTCAAGTCCGGATAGCCCCTCAAAAAAATTGCACGCCCAAGTTGGCACATGTGCCGACTGGTATTGGTGAGGTTCCCAAGGCCCCAAGGCTGCCACCAGATTCGGCCTTTTTTCCACACTCCCAAGCCTGGTGGAGTTAGCTGAAAAAAACCCAACCCCGGGCTCCCCCTGCTTGATGGCATCCCAGAGCCCCTGCGCTGGTGGTTCGTTTCCCAGGGAAAATTAATTTCAGGCGGCCTGTTGATTTTGGGCCCACGGTGTGCTCATATCGTGCAACAGGAAAGGTTCACGGGCCCATGTGGAGGTATACCGGACGGCTCGTGCAGCGTGTTTGAGGAACTGGAGTAGGAGGAGGAATCAATGTGTAAGACGGATTCCCTGCAACCCTTTGGGGTTTTTGGGCAGAACACGTACAGCGCCCCTGGAAGACTACCCGGCTCCAAAACATTGACCCAAGGGGCAGTGAGGGAAAGGTTGTCCCTGGCCAGGGGTACGGGTCCACGCATGGGTGGCGGTGGACCCTGTACTACGGCGTTTAGTGCGCTTGTTTAAATGTTTCCTCGACTGTTTTTTGCGAGCAGGGGGGGCTTGCCTGCTGAAAAAAAAACGGCTTGGCCATTATATTGTGGACTCCCAACCCTTAAAGTTCCTGAAACGTCAGTCTCCCCCCAGCCTAAATGCGCTTTAAAGGGAAGGAGTTTTGCAAGCCGCATTAGACCCGTGCTCGTGGATGGTTTGCGAGTAGGGCCCGTCTTTTACCCCAGCGTGGTACCGTGGGTTTTGTGGTTGGGGTGTGACGATGACTGTGAACTTGCTGCTGTGGGGGGAAATAATTTTGTCTATGGCACAGTGACGGGGTTTTCCCCATGGGACCCTGTGAGGAAGGAACCGGGTGTGTGTGAGCTGGAGGTAGAGGCCCCAACCGCCCCTAAAGTGTGGGTGTGCTTGGTTTGGCACATCCCCAGTGTGTCTTTGAAAATTCGCTTGGCTTTGTCCGTACATTTTTCCCAATATTTGTGGTTTGGTTAGATTTTTTCCCTTTTTTAAACTTTTGCAAAAGTTTGCATTAAAACTAGCAAATATATCTACAAGTCTGTAAAAAAAGGCCCCACGCGTGCAAGTCATGGGAGGCCCCAATTTTGATTTGTAAGAGAATGCTCCAACAGGTGCCAAAATGGAGGCTCGGCAGGGGGGTCTGCGCCTACCTCTCCCTCTTTTGCCTTTGGGGCCAAAACCCTTTTCCCTCAGGCTGCCCCCACCCCTTCCTGTTGCCACGCCAGTTGGGCTCGGATTTCACTCTCCATACCCTCTTCCAACACCGCTGTGTTGGATGGTTGGGGCCCAGCCGATTCTGAGAACAGAAGCAGAGACTCAGCTGGCTCCTGTACAGAACTCTTGACTGCCTGGCCAATTTGACAGGCGGTGAACAGACAGATGGTTGCTCAACAGTGTTGTGTTCCTGAGAGGAGGTGGAAGGAATTGAAGTCGATGCATTGGCTGCCATCCAACCAACAACGGCTTCAATTTGTTCTTCCCGCAGCAGGGGGGCACGCCGAGCTCCTACCAAAGTGCGCATAAAGGAACGCTCACGGGGATAAATGGTGGATGCTGTGTCACTGAGGGCGGCAGCAGCCACAGAATCCCCACGTCCTCTCCCTGCTGAAACTCCACGGCCATGACCACGTGCCTTACTCACTGACTTCTTCATCTTGGTAGATTGATAAAGAAAGTCAGAAAAGTTATAAGGCCTAAGTGTGGTTATTACGCAGAGACTGAAGTGAACACTGAAACACAACTGTTCACAATCTGTGAAAGGCTACTCCTTTGTCTACTTCTATAGTGTTTGCAACCATGTATTGGATACGGATGGAAGCGTGTTGTGAATGGGTTTGAGATGAGTTCTGAGCAGAGGCTCCCTCTGGTGGTTACAAGCGGTGCTAGTGAAGATTGTGAGGACTGGGAATCAGGTGTTACTGACTGGTCTTATATAAGGGAGTCATTTTCCCATCAGGGTTGCCGGTGATCAATTGTTCTGGTCTTAATCCTTCATTCCAGTTTCCCTTGTAGCCTGCTGTGTCGTGTCTGCATCTCCTGCTTACAGATAAGACTTTTGCTTCTTTTGTGTTTGTGCTATATTTTTGCATTTTGTACTGCACTTCTTTGGGGGCCTTCAGGGTCCCCTCCGGGGGCTTCTGCCCTCTCAGTTTAGTTCAGCCACTGAGTTTTGTTCTTTTGCTTTTTCCAGTTTTTTCAGTGGCTGCTGTTTTGATTTTGTTACACCAGAGAACTAATTTAGGTGGTAGAGGTCGTGTGATCTCAGATGATTTTGAAATTAGTAGAGTTGGTGCTTTTCAGGGTTTTCTGGGATTGCAGTAAGTACCCTTCCTATCCTTTTCTATTTAGATAGTTTGGGCCCCAGCGTTTGCTCATACTATTTTCTTTCTGTGTCAGTATTTCCTCTTGTCTAACCGCCATTACATGTTTGGGGGCTTTCTATTATCTTTGGGGTTCTGCTCCGGGGCAGATAGCTTTCCTGTTTCTGTCTTTAGGTGTAGTTAGTTTCTCAGGCTGTGACGAGGCGTCTAGGACCAACGTAGGAACGCTCCACGGCTGCCTCTAGTTGTGGTGGTTAGTCAGGGTACTGCAATCTCATAGATTCCAACTGCTCTGGTGTATTGCCTTTTTGCCTGCTCTCCTCAGCTACCGAAACATAACAGTATCACCGGCCTAAAAAATTGAAAATTGTATGGTACTCACAGAAGGGAAAAATATTGTGAAAGAAAAAAGGTTGTCAGAGTTGTCAGAGATATTTTTCTGTTTGTTGCATTTTTTTTTTTTTCTCCCTCTGTATCTCTGGGTGCTGGGGAGGATCTTTTCTCCCAATGGAGTTTGCACGGTTGTCTGGCCGTGTGGATCAGCTTGCCACTGAGGTTCAGAGTATTGCTACCTATCTTGCTAGGTTGCCTGTTGTGGAACCTAGGATCCCCATGCCAGATTTGTTTTTGGGGGATCGAGCTAAGTTTCAGAATTTCAAAAATAATTGTAAATTGTTTTTTGCCTTAAAATCTAAGTCCTCAGGAAACGCAGCGCAGCAGGTTCAAATTATCATCTCTCTCCTGCGCGGCGATCCTCAGGATTGGGCTTTTTCCCTGATACCTGGGGATCCTCCTTTTGAGTGATGTTGATGCGTTTTTTCAGGCTTTGGGGTTATTGTACGATGAGCCTAATGTCACTGATCAAGCTGAAAAAACCTTGTTGGCATTAAATCAGGGGCTTGATGACGCTGAGTTATACTGTCAGAGATTCCGTAGGTGGGCAGTCCTGACCAAATGGAATGACGACGCTTTGGCGGCCCTTTTCCGGAGGGTCTGTCAGATAATGTAAAGGATGTTATGGTGGGATTCCCTGTCCCCTCTGGTCTCAATGATTCTATGTCATTAGCAATTCATATTGACAGACGTTTGCGTGAGCGGAGAAGTATGCGTGGAATGGTGTTGTCTTGTGAACCAGCTTCTGAACCCATGCAGTGTGATAGAGTGGTGTCTGGGGCACAGCGTCATGAGTTTCGAAAGCGCAATGGGTTATGTTTCTACTGTGGTGATGCCTCTCATGCTATTTCAGTCTGCCCTAAGCGGGGAAGACGTTTTGCACGCTCAGTTGTCTTGGGTAGTGTTCAGACTAAGTTTTTATTAACTGTCACTCTGATATGCTCTCTGTCCTCATTTTCTGCTCAGGCTTTCGTTGATTCTGGAGCAGCTATTAACCTGATGGATTATGATTTTGCTAAACGTTGTGGGTTTCCCTTGATACCCCTACGGAAGTCTATTCCCCTACTGGGGATCGATTCTACCCCTTTGGCTGAGAATAAACCCAGTTTTCTACTCAGGTGATAATGAGGGTTGAACCTGATCACCAGGAGTGCTGCAAATTTTTGGTTCTATATAATCTGCATGACATTATCGTGCTGGGTTTCCCTTGGTTACAGTCTCATAATCCTGTTTTGGATTGGAAATCTGTGTCTGTAACCAGTTGGGGCTGCCAATGTGTTAATACCAACACTCCTGTTTTTTCTGCCTCCCCCAGGCTCAGGATGTTCCTGACTTTTTGTTTGATTTTTCTGATGTGTTTAGCGAAAGTAAATCTGCATCCTTGCCTCCCCATAGGAGCTATGACTGCGCTATTGAATTAGTGCCGGGTAGTAAATTCCCTAAAGGTCGCCTTTTTAACTTGTCTGTACCTGAACATGACGCTATGCGGTCTTATATCAAGGAATCATTGGAGAAGGGTCATATCAGACCATCCTCTTCACCCTTAGGTGCCGGTTTTTTCTTTGTGGCCAAAAAAGATGGTTCATTAAGGCCGTGTATTGATTATCGTCTCTTGAACAATATTACTGTGAAATATCAATACCCGTTGCCCTTGATTTCTGACCTGTTTTCCAGGGTGAAAAACGCTACTTGGTTTACCAAGCTTGACCTCAGGGGGCGTATAACCTTATTCGCATTAAGCACGGGGATGAATGGAAGACGGCATTCAATACCCCTGAAGGGCATTTTGAGTACCTAGTGATGCCCTTTGGGCTCACTAATGCTCCTTCCGTCTTCCAGTCCTTCATGAATGACATTTTCAGGGATTTTGTGGATAAATTTCTGATTGTTTATTTGGATGATATCTTGATTTTTTCTAATGACTGGGACTCTCATGTGAAACATGTTCGAACTGTATTCCAGATTTTGAGAGAGAATGCTCTGTATGTGAAGGGATCAAAGTGTCTTTTTGGCGTACAGAGGATCTCATTTCTGGGATTCATTTTGTCCCCATCTGTTATTGAAATGGACCCGGTCAAGGTTCAGGCCATCTGTGATTGGGTCCAACCTACTTCATTAAAGGCTCTTCAGAGATTTTTGGGTTTTGCCAATTTTTATCGTAAATTTATTGGTAATTTCTCGGTTATTGTTAAACCATTAACTGATTTGACCAGAAAGGGTTCTGATGTGGTGAATTGGCCTCCTGAGGCAGTCTCTGCATTTCAGGAACTTAAGCAGAGATTCACTTCTGCTCCTGTTCTACGGCAGCCTGATGTTTCTCTGCCATTTCAGGTGGAGGTTGATGCCTCTGAAATTGGGGCAGGTGCCGTTTTGTCCCAAAAAGATCCAGAGACCTCTAAAAGTAACTCTTGTGCCATTACCTAAGTTGCCTTCCTCCTCTGAATTGGTGCCGTTGTTCCTTCAGCACGTGGTTCGTTTACACGGCATTCCTGAGAACATTGTGTCTGACAGAGGAGTCCAGTTTGTTTCCAGATTTTGGAGGACTTTTTGTTCTAAACTGGGTGTTCAATTGTCTTTCTCCTCGGCATTTCATCCTCAGACCAATGGTCAAACTGAGAGAACAAACCAGACATTGGAGACTTATCTAAGATGCTTTGTGTCTGCTGATCAGGATGACTGGGTCTCTTTTTTGCCTTTGGCTGAGTTTGCTCTTAATAATAGGGCTAGCTCTGCCACTTTGATGTCTCCGTTTTTCTGTAATTCTGGGTTTCACCCTCGATTTTCTTCGGGACAGACGGAGGCTTCTGTCTGTCCAGGTGTTGACTCTGTTGTGGAGCGTATGCAACAGATTTGGGACCAGGTAGTGGAGAGGTTGTCCCTCTCTCAGGAGAAGGCCCAGCGGTTTGCTAACCGGCATAGGACTGGTGGTCCTCGGTTTGAAGTGGGGGACTTGGTCTGGTTGTCCTCAAAGAATATTCCTATGAGAGTAGCATCTCCTAAATTTAAGCCTAGGTTCATTGGACCTTATAAGATCATGGAGATTATTAATCCTGTTTCTTTTCGTTTGCTTCTTCCAGGGACATTTAAGATCCATAACGTGTTCCACAAGTCCTTGTTGAAGAGGTTTGTTGAGCCAGTGGTTCCTGCTGCTGTGCCTCCTGACCCTGTTTTGGTTGAGGGCAATCTGGAGTATGTGGTTGAGAAAATATTGGATTCTCGTTTTTCTAGACGGAAACTCCAGTATTTGGTTAAATGGAGAGGTTATGGTCAGGAAGACAATTCTTGGGTGTTTGCTTCGGACATCCATGCTAGGAGACTCATCCGTGCATATCATAGAACTCATCCTGACCGACCTGGTTGCTCAAATGAGGGTTCGGTGACCCTCCTCAAGGGGGGGGTACTGTTGTGAATGGGTTTGAGATGAGTTCTGAGCAGAGGCTCCCTCTGGTGGTTACAAGCGGTGCTAGTGAAGATTGTGAGGACTGGGAATCAGGTGTTACTGACTGGTCTTATATAAGGGAGTCATTTTCCCATCAGGGTTGCCGGTGATCAATTGTTCTGGTCTTAATCCTTCATTCCAGTTTCCCTTGTAGCCTGCTGTGTCGTGTCTGCATCTCCTGCTTACAGATAAGACTTTTGCTTCTTTTGTGTTTGTGCTATATTTTTGCATTTTGTACTGCACTTCTTTGGGGGCCTTCAGGGTCCCCTCCGGGGGCTTCTGCCCTCTCAGTTTAGTTCAGCCACTGAGTTTTGTTCTTTTGCTTTTTCCAGTTTTTTCAGTGGCTGCTGTTTTGATTTTGTTACACCAGAGAACTAATTTAGGTGGTAGAGGTCGTGTGATCTCAGGTGATTTTGAAATTAGTAGAGTTGGTGCTTTTCAGGGTTTTCTGGGATTGCAGTAAGTACCCTTCCTATCCTTTTCTATTTAGATAGTTTGGGCCCCAGCGTTTGCTCATACTATTTTCTTTCTGTGTCAGTATTTCCTCTTGTCTAACCGCCATTACATGTTTGGGGCTTTCTATTATCTTTGGGGTTCTGCTCCGGGGCAGATAGCTTTCCTGTTTCTGTCTTTAGGTGTAGTTAGTTTCTCAGGCTGTGACGAGGCGTCTAGGACCAACGTAGGAACGCTCCACGGCTGCCTCTAGTTGTGGTGGTTAGTCAGGGTACTGCAATCTCATAGATTCCAACTGCTCTGGTGTATTGCCTTTTTGCCTGCTCTCCTCAGCTACCGAAACATAACAGAAGCGCGTCACACTAATAGATTATATTTATTTTAAATGGAATGGAGCAGAACCAATTGGAGAGAAATGAAAAGGATGAGGCACTGAGACACGCTCAGCAGAGTACAAGCAGCAGTGCTTGAACAAGTAACTGGAGCGTGATGTGCACTCAAAAAATAAAAAACACAGACTGAAGTGAACACTGAAACACAACTGTTCACAATCTGTGAAAGGCTACTCCTTTGTCTACTTCTATAGTGTTTGCAACCAATGTATTGGATACGGATGGAAGCGCGTCACACTAATAGATTATATTTATTTTAAATGGAATGGAGCAGAACCAATTGGAGAGAAATGAAAAGGATGAGGCACTGAGACACGCTCAGCAGAGTACAAGCAGCAGTGCTTGAACAAGTAACTGGAGCGTGATGTGCACTCAAAAAATAAAAAACACAGACTGAAGTGAACACTGAAACACAACTGTCCACAATCTGTGAAAGGCTACTCCTTTGTCTACTTCTATAGTGTTTGCAACCAATGTATTGGATACGGATGGAAGCGCGTCACACTAATAGATTATATTTATTTTAAATGGAATGGAGCAGAACCAATTGGAGAGAAATGAAAAGGATGAGGCACTGAGACACGCTCAGCAGAGTACAAGCAGCAGTGCTTGAACAAGTAACTGGAGCGTGATGTGCACTCAAAAAATAAAAAACACAGACTGAAGTGAACACTGAAACACAACTGTTCACAATCTGTGAAAGGCTACTCCTTTGTCTACTTCTATAGTGTTTGCAACCAATGTATTGGATACGGATGGAAGCGCGTCACACTAAAATTTAAATTGCACGGAGCAGCAAGAATTACACTGAAGAAAAAAAAAAGAGTCTGTGAGTGACACGTGCAGATGCCTACAGACAGCGTTGCATGCAGAGCAAACTGCAGCGTCACCTGCACTCACACACACCTTGCAGAGCTGTTAAAACAACACTGCAGGCAAAAGGAAGCTTTACACAGCGGTTGGTGCTAGCCTGCCTAAAGCACAGTACACTAAATCGCAATCTCTAACTGTCCCTCAGAGTCAGCACAGCAGCGTTCTGTCCCTAACTGAATTCACAGCACAGTGACGCTAAAATGGCGGCGGCGCCTTTTATAGTGCATTCTGACATCATTTCAGCATCCAATCACAGCCATGCCATTAGTTAACATGACCGCAGCAGTACAGGATGTGCCCACACTTCTTAGGATTCCTCATTGGCTGACTAAAATCACATTGCCTCTCAAAGAATTATGGGAACTTCCGATTCCGGTATACGATATATGGAAAATATCGAAACAAAGTATCGAAAGGCCGATACAGCTAATATCGGCCGATACCCGATACTTGCGGTATCGTATCGCTCAACACTACTGACAACTAGCACAAAACTATTAAAAAGGCACAAAAAATATGATAAATGAGACAAAAAGAAAACAAAAGCACTCTAGCATTTATAAAGTACTCCAAAATAAAAGCAAACAGTGGATTATGTCGTGCCTCCTACTTGATTTTCTTTGTGCCAGAGATTTGCACTAAAGATGGGTGTTTGTCTCAGGACTGTGTATAAAAAAAAAACCATTCTATTCACCTTGCCTCAAGAAGGCCTCGCATTGGTGCGAAACGCGCGTCGGAGTACACCACATCTCCTGATTTCTCTTCCTTCCTCTACTGGTAAGCCTTGGTGCCCTTTTATTATCTACCATGATATTATATTGATGGGACATTGTGCAATAAGTTCCCACTATGGAACTCTCATGATCATGGCTGCTGATATATATTAGTACCGTACAGTCATGGCCAAAAGTTTTGAGAATGACACAAATATTATATTTTCACATGATCTGCTGCCCTCTGGTTTTTATGTGTGTGTTTGACAGATGTTTTTATCACAGAAAGAAATATAACAATTGCAAACATATGAGTAACAAAAGCTTATATTGACAGTTAGAATGAGTTAATGCAGCAAGTCAATATTTGCAGTGTTGACCCTTCTTCTTCAGGACCTCTGCAATTCTGCCTGGCATGCTCTCAATCAACTTCTGGACCAAATCCTGACTGATAGCAGTCCATTCTTGCACAATCAACGCTTTCATTTTGTCAGAATTTTTAGGTTTTTGTTTGTCCACCCGTCTCTTGATGATTGACCACAAGTTCTCAATGGGATTAAGATCTGGTTAGTTTCTAGGCCATGGACCCAAAATCTCTATGTTTTGTTCCCTGAGCCATTTAGTTATCACCTTTGCTTTATGGCAAGGTGCTCCATCATGCTGGAAAAGGCATTGTTGTTCGCCAAACTGCTCTTGGAGGGTTGGGAGAAGTTGCTCTTGGAGGACATTCTGGTACCATTCTTTATTCATGGCTGTGTTTTTAGGCAAGACTGTGAGAGAGCCGATTCCCTTGGCTGAGAAGCAACCCCACACATGAATGGTTTCAGGATGCTTAACAGTTGGCATGAGACAAGACTGGTGGTAGCGCTCACCTTGTCTTCTCCGAATGAGGCGTTTTCCTGATGTCCCAAACAATCGAAAGGGGGATTCATCAGAGAAAATAACTTTACCCCAGTCCTCAGCAGTCCACTGCCTGCACCTTTTGCAGAATATCAGTCTGTCCATGATGTTTTTTCTGGAGAAAAGTGGCTTCTTTGCTGCCCTCCTTGAGACCAGGCCTTGCTCCAAGAGTCTCCGCCTGACAGTGCGTGCAGATGCACTCACACCTGCCTGCTGCCATTCCTGAACAAGCTCTGTACTGCTGGTAGCCCGATCCCACAGCTGAAACACTTTTAAGAGGTGGTCCTGGCGCTTGCTGGTCTTTCTTGGGTGCCCTGAAGCCTTTTTGGCAACAATGGAACCTCTTTCATTGAAGTTCTTGATGATGCGATAGATTGTTGACTGAGGTGCAATCTTTCTAGCTACAATACTCTTCCCTGTTAGGCCATTTTTGTGCATTGCAATGATGACTGCATGTGTTTCTTTAGAGATAACCATGGTTAACAGAAGAGAAACAATGATGCCAAGCACCAGCCTCCTTTTAAAGTGTCCAGTGGTGTCATTCTTACTTAATCATGACAGATTGATCTCCAGCCATGTCCTCATGAAACACCACACCTGTGTTAATGGAGCAATTACTGAAAAGAGGTTAGCTGGTCCTTTTAAGGCAGGGCTGCAATGATGTTGAAATGTGTTTTGGGGGATAAAGTTCATTTTCTAGTCAAATATTGACTTTGCAAGTAATTGCTGTTAAGCTGATCACTCTTTATAACATTCTGGAGTATATGCAAATTGCCATTAGAAAAAGTGAAGCAGTAGACTTTGTAAAAATTAATATTTGTGTCATTCTCAAAACTTTTGGCCATGACTGTACATTGGTTCACCATGGTTTGCCATGATTACCCCTTCACTATCTAACTCAATTTATATTATCTCTGTGGGGTTATTTTTTGAGGTATCAGAGAGGGTGGGGGTATTTTTCTCTGCATTTTTCATTGGTATTCTATTATATTTAATATTATATGTACTTTCTTGTTGTTATGTATTTGACAAATAAAATTGACATTTTTTATCTTATTTTGAGGACATTGTTTGGCTCCGGTTTTCTCCTGTTTTTTTCAGTTCATTGGAGCTTGTGCATTTGGCCTGGGGTGTTTGATGTGATTTTGTGTTGTTTCACTGGCCTCTAGTTGTGTATTTGGGATTTTGTTTACTACTAAGAAATTAAAAGAGTATTATACCGTATATCACTGTACTTTGTACAGCATTTACCATTGGACACGCATACGGGGGGTATTGCTCATCCGCTCTCTTATATTTCAAGGCTTGTAGAGTGTTAATGGTGAAAGTTATTTTTTAATATAGATATGACCACTAAAAGCAATTTATATTTTAATCAGCTTTTTTCATTTGTTGTCTGCCTGTAGCTAGAGAAAAGGAATAATTAATAGCTTGGGGAAATAAAATGCATTCTGTTAACTATTTAATCTTATGGTATGTAAATGGTTTACTTATGTCATTACACTATAAAGTGCTTAAGTGTATGATTTATAAATGTAAAAATATATAAGAAAATAAGTTTGATAATCACACTAGACACCAATTAATTGCTGTGTAATGCTAAATGGAAAGTTACTGTTAAGTAAATGATTATCAATTCAGCTAAATATGGGGCTCTGCTGAGTCAGATAGATGCTCCGTGCTGTTCATCGGGGGCTTATTCTGTTTTGTCTCTTAAGAAATAGCCTTGACCAGAAGGCAAATTTTGCTTTTGCTACTGAAATTCTAAACGCTTTGTTGTTGACTGTGAGAAAAAAAAAATTATAATTTGCCACCAGAGGAAAGGCAATGCTTATTATGTAAAATGCATAATGATTGCACTGTATACAGATTATTTATGAATGCTTCAAAATGGACGATACTCCAGCCCCTTTCATCTCACTCTCAGCCATAGGCACGGACCTTGTATGGAGGTGCCTTGTGTGCCGTCTCATAATGCCAAAAAAATGGTTTTTTTTCCTGTGCAACAAACGTAGGGGACAATACTTTTATTATTCTGCAACCATGTTTTTTGTTGGCTTCCATATAATAATGCTAAATTTATGCATATACAGTAGTATCTTGCTAAAGTATTCTCCCCACACACACACGTTGGCATTTTTCATGTTTTGCTCCCTCACAACCTGGCATTTCACTGTTTTTTTTAGGGTTTCCATCAGTTCATGTAAAGAATATGTCTACAACTGTGAACATTTGGTTTTCCTCTTGTGAAGCAAACAGCAAATAGGACAAAATAGCTTAAAACTTCTGTCTGCACAACTAGTCACCCCTCTAAAGTCAGTACTTTGAAGAGCCTCCCTTTGTACCAATTATAGATGCAAGACACTTTGGCTAAGTCTCTATCAGCTTTCCACATTTTGTCACTGGAATTTCTGCCCATTCCTGAAGGCAAAACTGCTCCAGCTCCTTCAAGTTAGATGATTTCCTCTGGTGAACAGCAATCTTCAAGTCTGACCACAGATTCTCAATTGGATTAAGGTCTAGCCATTGACTAAGCCACTCCAAAACATTTAAACATTTCCCCTTAAATCATTCAAGTGTTGCTTTAACAGTATACTTTGGGTTATTGTTTTGTTGGAAGGTGTTCGAACCTCCGTCCCAGTCTCAAATCACTGCCAGACTGAAAAAGGTTTTGCTTAAGAATATCTCTGTATTCTGAGCCATCCATCTTCCCCTTGAATTTGACTATTTTGCCTTTCCCTGCTACCGAAAAACATCCACACATATTGAAGCTGCCACCATCATGTTTCACTGTGGGGATGGTGTTCTTGGAGTGATGAGCTGTATTGGTATAGTGTCAGACATAGCAATTACCTTGGTCCTAAAAAGTAAAATTTTGGTTCCATCTGACAATAGTACCTTCCTCCATACATTTGGGGAGTCTCCCACATTTTTTGGCAGACTGATAACAAGCCTTGTTTGGAGATCTCCTTGTCTTCATGGTGTTGTTTGGTTAGTGGTGCCTCTCGCTTAATGGTGTTGCAGCCTCTGTGTCTTTTAGAAAAGACGTGTATATGTTGACAGACCATGTAGCACTTAGAGTGCCCACAGGTGGACTTCTTTTCACTAAGCTTGCTCCAGAAATTTTTAGGGGCTTCATAGCAGTAGGGGTGAACACATATGCACATGCCAATTGTTAGTTATTTGATCCCTTAAATTAAATTTCTGCTTATATTTTTCTCACTTCACTTCACCAACTTAGACTAGTTAGTGCTGATGCATCACACACAAATCGGATCACAAAAATATTTAAACACAAATTGTCATGTAACAAAATAGGTAGAAAACCAAGGAGGTGAATACTTTCACAATCCTCTGTATTAATGTACTGTATTTCTCTTAAACCACGTAGATCAGGGGTTACCCAACGGGTAGCTCACGAGCCATATGTGGCTTGTTGGCCCATGGAATGTGGCTCATGGCTGTCTGCCAGCTTGGTGTATTAGTACCAGGTGTAGCAAACAGCTCTTAAGAGTAGATCTCTAGATGCGACCTTTGTGTGTAGCGCTGCACAGAAGAGCAGACCTGAATTGGGGTAAGACAGACAGGAAATGCTGGAGCTTCGCATACTGCCTTGGTGTGATTTCAGTGGGAAAGACACACCAGACTATGGTTTTAGAGGTGGAAAATAGATAAAAAACTGAAGCAAAAAATGTTGTCATGACGCAATGTATAAGTGTGGGGAGCTGCTGCTGACACTGCTATAGGGGTAATATCCCCCATCCTGATATAATATATATATATATATATATATATATATAATATATATATATATAGGTCCCCATCCTGGTATACAGTGGGTTTGGAAAGTATTCAGACCCATTTAAATTTTTCACTCTTTGTTTTATTGCAGCCATTTGGTAAATGCAAAAAAGTTCATTTTTTTTCTCATTAATGTACACTCTGCACCCCATCTTGACTTAAACCGAAATGAGCATCTCTGGAGAGACCTGAAAATGGCTGTTCACCAACGTTCACCATTCAACCTGATGGAACTGGAGAGGATCTGCAAGGAAGAATGGCAGAGGATCCCCAAATCCAGGTGTGAAAAACTTGTTGCATCATTCCCAAGAAGACTCATGGCTGTACTAGCTCAAAAGGGTGCTTCTACTCAATACTGAGCAAAGCGTCTGAATACTTATGACCATGTGATATTTCAATTTTTCTTTTTTAATAAATTTGCAAAAAATTCTACATTTCTGTTTTTTTCAGTAAAGATGAGGTGCAAAGTGTGCATTAATGAGAAAAAAAATGATTTTTTTTTTTGCATTTACCAAATAGCTGCAATGAAACAAAGAGTGAAAAATTTAAAGGGATCTGAATACTTTCTGAACCCACTGTATATGTCCCCATCCAGGTCCCCCTTCTCCATCCTGATATACATGGTCACCCACCTGGTATACATGGTCCTCCATCCCCATCCTGGTATACATAACCCCCATCCCCATCCTGGTATACATGGCCCCATCCCCATTCTGGTATACATAGCCCACCACCTATATCCTTTATACATGGCCCACATCCTGATATACATGGCCCTCATCACACTGCACACATAAAAAAAAAATTCTACTCACCTTCCCTCCGTTCTCTCGCAGCGGTGTCCTCTTCTGATGCTGACAACGTGTAAGCAGTGCATGACATCACTGCCATGCGCCCTCACACACCGAGGTCAGCTGCCCAAACATTCACTGCTCTCCATGCCTGGGATTTATGGGCATGGAGAGCAGTGAATATTAATTTTCTTTAATAGCGGGCTCACTGTTAGCCACGATCACCTTTGCCTGCTCTTAAAGAGAATGAATATTCTCTATGCTCCACTCCCATGGGAATGGGGGTGCAGTGAAAATTCATTCTCTTTAATAGCGGTCACACGTGAACATCCTGACGCTGCAGGAGCAGATGGGGCTGACAGTGTACTCGCTTTTAAAGAAAATTAATATTCATCCCTCCTCAAGCTTATAGTCCCTCCGACCTCCCAGTGCTGGCTTCAGTGCATAGAGGTGTGAGGGACTACTGTATGGGCGTGGGGAGCAATAAATATTCATTTTCTTTACCAGCAGGCACAGTGTTAGCTGCAGTCGCCAGCTACTGCCTCCTGTGACCTGCTCATCTGTCACTGCTGCACCTCTCCCATCCACAGTCACAGGAGGCATATATATATATTATTATTATTATTTATTATTATAGCGCCATTTAATCCATGGCGCTTTACATGTGAGGTGGGGTATACATAATAAATACAAGTACAGTAATCTTAGACAATACAAGTTACAACTGGTACAGTAGGAGAGAGTACCCTGTCCGTGAGGGCTCACAATCTACAAGGGATGGGTGAGGATACAGTAGGCGAGGGTAGAGGGTATATATATAAGAAACATCCAGATTATAAGATGCATCCCCCACTTTTCTCCAAAATTTTGGAGGAAAAAAGTCTGTCTTATAGTCCGAAAAATACGGTAACATTTGCTATGTAGTCAGGACTCAAAAAGGTCCTTCTGGCCCATGTCAGGAACCCAATACTATAAATAATGGGTTACAATAGAGGGTCCAATTATATATGGTTGATGTACAGTTTAGTTTTACTATTTTTTCACACCTTTAATTTCTGTAGATGAAAGGATATCCAG
Source organism: Oophaga sylvatica (assembly GCA_033576555.1). Lineage (NCBI taxonomy): Eukaryota > Metazoa > Chordata > Amphibia > Anura > Dendrobatidae > Oophaga > Oophaga sylvatica. The sequence goes on along the minus strand of JARQOD010000006.1, from coordinate 60,920,380 downwards.
GACTTTGTGGGTGAGCTAAAATTTTCAAATTTATTTCAGGAACATAAGTATAGACAGAAAGACTTATAGCCAGCAAAGACAAAGCATTTCGACTAGAGGTTTTAATCATGAATCTTGATTAAGATTTAATCTGGTTGAAACACATTGGCTTTGATGACTAAGTCATTCTGTCTATAGTTATGCTCCTAAAATAAATTAGAAGATTTTAGTCCAACTAACCGAGTTCTGAATATTATGTCATCGTTTTTGTTTAACACGTTCATGTGCCCTGCACTGGTATGAGGACACTAGTGCAGGCCTCATGAGCTGATATCAATATTGCCTTTAATTTTTATAGATATTTCCATTTGATTGATTAGTCACAAAACATGACCTTCATGTGAAATTTACAAACAATGTTCCATATATGTCATGGATTCCTTAGCAGTAGTTTATATACATTACAAGAAATTATCTTTGGCAGCTCAAGCCACGGGGTATGAGCAGAAGCAAAATATGATACAAAATAAATTCCCTACCATTATGCATTATTGTGGCACATACCCAATTAGTAATCTAATTGTACAAACTTGAAGCTGCATGCTGTCCCTGACCTTTATACAATACTGTTCATTAATCCTGCCTTTGATATTCATCCAATGAATTAATATATATTACTGCAGCTGATCTACAGGCTCGATGGAATATCTCTACTTGTTAAAGAATGTAGCAAGGATTGCTAAAGCATAGGGCCAATTAATTTAAAACAATTTTAGAAAATATATTAAAGGGTAATTCCCAAAATCATAATGTGCTTTCAGTTTTCTGTATATATACTTAATTGTGTGTGCCTATAACTATTTTAGTTATTATTATCATCTATTATTGTCTACTTATTATTTATTAACATATACAACCTATGTTGATAATAAACAACCTGTCTGCCTTTCGCGCAAGCTCAGATGCACCTAGTGACGCTGTATAATTAAGCATCAGACAGCCGAGATGTGTCACAGCTCAACCATGCAATGCTAGAGATCCCACTGATACTTGCTGTATTTGCACCTAATGACCCTGTCTAAATCCTGAAGCAAAAACAGATACATTTATGACCCTACCTAATAAAATTTTCCAAGACCTTCTGATTGCCCTGACATCCATGTTGTAGCTCATCTCAGCAATGCATACAGGGAAGACCATGATCATGCTCTGAAGATCCCCATGAACCAAAAATGAATTGTGAAGTTTTGTAGGTGCTAATGAATATTGGACTGACAACAATGGAGAAACAAGGAGAACTTATTTTGTTTCTTTCTGTAAGTTTGGGGGCTGGTGAGGTTAAAAAATAAAAACCTGTATCATGAGTGGTACATAGCGCCTGACATCTGCCCCTATATCGCTGTATAAACTAATGCAATGACCAAGTCAATGCTACAATACTTTGCATCTGGCTAATTTTTTTGGTTTTGTCTCAGTTTTTTGTACTTCGTACAAATAGGGGCGTGGTTCCCCTTTGGGCTGTCCATTTTGTTTATATAGCTTTTCCATGGATGGGTGGCTGCGCAGTTGAGACCCAGTCCTGCTCCACCTTTATCTATTTGGTGAACAACAAGTGTTAGGTACTGTTCCAATTGGGTCCTTGTCGCGGTGGGTTGTCTTTTATGCTTTTTTGAATAAAATAGTGTAACTAAGTACCCTATATTACTTACATGTACTGTTACCATTCACTTACTTATTACAAGGTATTTGCTCATTTTGTTTTTATCTTAGGTTCTGTCTGTTAAATGGCCACAGTGTGAATGCACACCTATGCATTGCACTTATACCAACATACGATCTAGCTCACTTTCTTACTTTCTTGTTTTGTTTTGGCAAAACTTAAGAGGGGTAGCTAGCCAAACAGCTCAATGAAGAAGGTGCCGAGATTAGGAACCCCCACAGATTTAGTATTGATGGACTATACGTAGAAGTCATAAAGTCTGAATAACCCTCTTCACATAAGGTGTGTTAAAAGACACAAATATGATGCTAAGAAGAAACTAAATTCTTACTGGCAGCAACAAGGCGACCCTTTCAAGCCACCATGTATTATACATCTGGATGAAAGGTAGTATAATGTCTATTTGTCAGGCCAATTAGCCATTTCTAGCCTCACACATCATTTCCCATTGTGATCTTGCGTAATTTACGACTTGGAAGTCAGTTTCCCATTATATATTTCTCTGAAAATAGGTCAGCTGCTATAAAATAAGAAAGGTGTAATGTATTCCGCACCTTAATATTTTATTTGTCATCCCTAGAAAATTCCCTTCAGTGGTTTCATTCTGTCCAGGTTTGTTTCCACTAAGCATGTCCATAAAATACCCCGCCTTGCCTATGATAGACCGAGACATATTTCATGGGCAATAGAACACAGTCATGAATTTCTTCATGCTTAATTCCATTTAAAACACTCCCGTTCATCGCCTTACAACCGCACCATCTAAGTTCAACCAATTTACGGATAGTAAATCTGGTACAAGACAGGCTAATGCTGGTGAGGGCCATAGGGCATTTATATGAAACAACAGCTCTTACTATGTTATGTTAACTGTTTTTATGCCTTCGTAATCAACCCTGTTTACACCAATTTCCTATGGAACCCGGGACTTTGTCATTGACTGTTAAAAGCCGGGGTATAAACAATTCAAACACACCCCTGAATTTGAAAGAATGTCAGGAGAATTTAGACTGATCATAAAAGAATTCTCAGGGACTGTATTTCAATATGACACTTTTATGGTTCTTTATTTTCTAGCCCATTGCAGCCTGTACGCCTCAGTATGATTTATACAACCGGCAGTGCATAATCTTTTGTATAAGATATACAAGCCTCCGGAGGTTTAATTTCTTTCCTCACTGCCACTGACAGCATTTGTGCTTTCCCTTCTCCTTTATTTTCATTTTCTAATGAGATATTGGACTTTGCTCAGTGAGAGGTGATATTTCCACATTTGCAGCCTGACAGACTAAATCACCAGATCCCACTGGTGAGGATACAAACCCATTTAAACAGTGTCAAAATATTCATGGAGCGCCATTGATTTGGGCAACGGTTATTAAGAAGCTATTTGGAAAGTTCACGTTTAATTTTTGGAGCTTTCTGCTACAAAAATCACTCAGTTACATCACAGAGGAGGGAGAGAAGACTATCACAGGCGCAGCTACGCTTGTAATGTTCCATGTGGCAATGACTGTATTAACGCTGTCTCCAAGATGTAAAGTGCGCCGACTGCCTGCATTCTATGTCTCCGTAATAAAGAAGGAAAAAAGGGCAGTGGCAGTTGGTTATGGGTTTATGACAGTACAGATTAATGCACTATATCACTACACAGATTTTTACCTTTGACATTGCTCTTAAATCTATCTGACAAAGGGACTGGGATAAAAATATGTTATGTGGTAAGTACAAAGAGTTGAATTGCTTTTAGCTCACTCTATATCTAAATCAGGTAGGATGTCTTCCATTTCATGGCAATGGTTAATATTCTCCTTTTTTTCTTACAGCTACCAAGAAAGAAAATGCTATAGAAATAATATTAAAAAAAGAGACCTAGTGGAGCAAGTAACCTCTTAGTGATAAGAAATAATATTGAGTACAGGGGACAAATGTGTAGCAAGACATCTGGTAAGTTTCCGAGTTACTGTTCCATGAAATCTCCGCTGACCTTTTTCATTGGAGCAGTTCCTATCTACTGGGACAGAACACACCAGTGATTGCGGCAAGGAATTCTGACTAGAATATAACTCCCCAACAGCAGGAGCCTTCCCCCCTTACTGGGTTAGCTATCAAATAGAAAATAGTGGCAGCTTGTATATAGTGTGAAATAAAATCTAAAAATATTTGAAATAGATTTGTAATATGAAGGCTCTGGACAATAAATCTGAATTATGTCCCCACTGTTTATGTATAATTTAAAACACTGTTGTGCTTCTATGAACTTTATGACCCCTCAAGCACCAAAGCCCAGATATGACAGCTACAGCTACACCTTCAACAGCTAAACCTGTCTTCATATAGATATACTACAAAGAAAACAATGTCAATAACCAGTTTATATAAAAATATTTCACATTATTGCAAATTGATACTAAAAACATAATCTCATAAGAGGTCTCCATAGGGAATTCCACAAAATGCAACAGCAAAAACTATTCCACTATAATCCTATACAATGAAAGTAGTTGGAAGTGATAAGAGATAAAGACATAAAGTTAATGGTACTTCACATTTAGAAAAAGATCCCAATCAATCTGCGGCCTATTTTATCTCTAATCTAATTCAGTTACCACAGAAGTTTAGTGATAGAATATATCATTGAAAAAATCTTACCTACAGTGAAAGTGGAGATTAGGACTCTGCAGTTGTATTCCCCAACTCATGTTTCGAAATTGAAGGCATCTTCAGAGGGAGGGAATTCTAACTAGACTATAACTCCTCAACTGCAGGAGCCTTCTTCATTTACAGGGATAGCTATCAAATGGAATATAATGGAAACTTGTATATACTGAAATCTAAACTAAAAATATATTTAAATAGGGTTGTAACTTGAAGGCTCTGTACTACAATGCAAAATTTAAATTATGTTGCCACCAATGATGCATAATTTATAATATTTGTGCTTTTATCATAGAATATTAGTTGAAAAGGACCTATAGGGTCATTGTGTCCATCAACCTGCTCAATGCAGGAATCACCAAACCATCTCAGACAGACGTCTGTCCAACTTCTGTTTGAAGACTTCCATTGAAGGCAAACTCACCACCTCTCATGGCAACCTGTTCCACTCATTGATCAGCCTCACTGTCAAAAAGCATTTTTCTAATCTGTATCTTCTCCCTTTTAGTTTCATTCCATTGCTACTCGTGTTTCCATGTGCAAATGAGAATAAGGATGATCCCTCTACACTGTGACATCCCTTCAGATATTTGTAGACAGCTATTAAGTCTCTTCTTTTTTGCAAGCTAAACATTTCCAGATCCTTTAACCGTTCTTCGTAGGACATAGCTTGCAGTCCGCTCACCATCCTGGTAGCTCTTATCTGAACTTTCTCCAGTTTTTCAATGTCTTTTTTAAAATGTGGTGCCCAGAATTGGACACAGTATTCCAGATGAGGTCTGACCAAGAAGAAGTAGAGGGGGATAATTGCTTCATGTGAACTAGACTCTATGCTTCTCTTATTACTTCCCAGAACTGTGTTTGCCTTTGTGCTGCTGCATCACACTGCTGACTTATGTGCAGTCTGGGATCCATTAGTATACCCAAGTCTGTTTCACACGTGTTGTTGCTTAGTTCTATTCCTCCAATTCTGTAGACGTAATTATAGTTTTTCTTACCCAGATGTAGAATCTTGCATTTCTCTGTGTTAAATAACATTCTACAGTATAAGTAGCTGAGAGCAGGCGATGAGAAGCCTCCTGCACTGCCTGTCAGATCGCTGATCTGACAGAGTGCTGTGCAAACTGTCAGATCAGCGAGCTGATACTATACAGTGATGTCCCACCCTGGGACAAAGTAAAAAGTATTAAAAAAAATAAACGTGTAAAAATAATTTTTAAAAAATCCTAAATAAAGAAGAAAAAAAAAGTTCCCCAATAAATTCATTTCATTATGCAAATAAAAAAAAGCAAAAAAAGTACACATATATAGTATCGCCGCGTCCGTAATGACCCGCCCTATAAAACTGTACCACTAGTTAACCCCTTTAGTGAACCCCTTAAAAAAAACAAGGCAAAAAAATTGCTTTATCATCATACTGCGGAACAAAAAGTGGAATAACACGCGATAAAAAAGATGGATATAAATAAACATGATACCGCTGAAAACATCGTCTTGTCCCGCAAAAATTGAGCCGGCATACAGCGTCATCAGCGAAAAAATAAAAAAGTTATAGCTCTCAGAATAAAGTTATGCAAAAACAATTATTTTTTATACAAAATTGTTTTTATTGTATAAAAACGCCAAAACATAAAAAAATGATATAAATGAGGTATCACTGTAACCATACTGACTCGCAGAATAAAACCGCTTTATCAATTTTACCACACACGGAACGGTATAAAGGCCCCCCAAAAGAAATTCATGAATTGCTGGTTTTTGTTCATTCTGCCTCCCAAAAATCATAATAAAAAGCGATCAAAAAATGTGCCCGAAAATGTTACCAATAAAAACATCAACTCGTCCCGCAAAAAATAAGACCTCACATGACTCTGTGGGTCAAAATATGGAAAAATTATAGCTCTCAAAATCTGGTGATGCAAAAACTATTTTTTGCAATAAAAAGTGTATTTTAGCATGTGACAGCTGCCAATCATAAAAACCCATTCTAAATAGTAAATCAAGCCCTCCTTTATCCCCTCCTTAGATAGTGAAAATAATAAAATTAAAAAAATGTATTTATTTCCATTTTCCCATTAGGGTTGGGATTAGGGTTAGGGCAAGGGTTAGAGTTAAGGTTGAGATTAGGTTTAGGGGTGTTTTGGGGTTAGGGTTGGAGTTAGAATTGGGGGTTCTCACTGTTTAGGTACATCAGGGGCTCTCCAAACGTGACATGGCATCCTATCTCAATTCCAGCCAATTTTGCTTTGAAAAAGTCAAACAGCGCTCATTCCCTTCCGTTCTCTGCCGTGCTTCGAAACAGTGGTTCCCACCCAGATATGGGGTATCAGTGTACTCAGGAGAAATTGTACAATAACTTTTGGGTCCAATTTCTTCTGTTACCCTTGGGGAAATAAAAAAATTGGACCTGAAATAATTATTTTTGTGAAAAAAAGTTATGCTAATTTTTTTTTTAAACATTAAAAAAATTCCTATAAAGCACCTGAAGGGTTAATAAACTTCTTGAATGTGGTTTTAAGCACCTTGAGGGGTGCAGTTTTTAGAATGGTATCACTTTTTGGTATTTTCTATCATATAGACCCCTCAAAGTGACTTCAAATATGATGTGGTCCCTCCAAAAAAATTGTGTTGTAAAAATGAGAAATCGCTGGTTAACTTTTAACCTTTATAACTTCGTGACAAAAAAAATTTTGGTTCCAAAATTGTGCTGATGTAAAGTAGACATGTGGGAAATGTTACTTATTAAGTATTTTGTGTGCCATATCTCTGAGATGTAAGGGCATGAAAATTCAAAGTTGAAAAATTGTGACATTTTCAAAATTTTTGCCAAATTTCTGTTTTTTCACAAATAAACGCAAGTTATATCAAAGAAATTTTACCACTATCATGAAGTACAATATGTCACGAGAAAACAATGTCAGAATCACTGGGATCCATGGAAGCTTTCCAGAGTTATTACCTCATAAAGGACAGTGGTCAGAATTGTAAAAATTGGCCTGGTCATTAACGTGCAAACCACCCTTGGAGTAAAGGGGGTAAATAAGGATAGCATGAGATACTTTATCAAATGCTTTGGTAAAGTCGAGATACAGTTATGTGAAAAAGTGCTTGCCCCTTTCCTGATTTCCTATTCTTTTGCATGTTTGTCACACTTAAATGTTTCAGATTACCAAACAAATTTAAAATATTAGACAAAAATAACACAAGTAAACATAAAGTGTAGTTTTTAAATCAAGGTCTTAATTTTTAAGGGAAGAAGAAATCCAAACTTACAGCGCCCTGTGTAAAAACGTGATTGCCCCCTAAACCTAATAATTGCTTGGGCCACCCTTAGCAGCAACAACTGCAATCAAGCATTTGCAATAACTGACAACGTGTCTTTTACAACGCGCTGGAGGAATTTTGGCCCACTCATCTTTGTAGAATTGTTATAATTCAGCCACATTGGAAGGTCTCCGTGCATGAACCACCTTTCTAAGGCCATGCCACAGCATCTCTATTGGATTAAGGTCAGGACTTTGACTAGGCCACTCCAAAGTCTTAATTTTGTTTTTATAAGCAATTCAGAGGTGAACTTGCTGGTGAGTTTTGGATAATTGTCCTGCTGCATAAACCAAGTGCACTTCAGCTTGAGGTCAGGAACAGATAGCCAGACATTCATTCAAGATTTTTTCGTAGACATCAGAATTCATGGTTCCGTTTAGCACAGCAAGTGTTCCAGGTCCTGAAGCAGAAAAACAGACGCAGACCTTCACACTATCACAACCATATTTTACTGTTGGTATGATGTTTCTTTTCTGAAAAGCTGTGTTGCTTCTACGCCAGATGTAATGGGACAGACACCTTCCAAAAAGTTCAACTTTTGTCTCGTCAGTCCAGAGTATTCTCCCAAAAGTCTTTGGGATCATCAAGATGTTTCCTGGAAAAACTTCATGTTATTATTGCTCAGCAGTGGTTTTCATCTTGGAACTCTGCCATGCATGTACATGGACCTAAATTGAGGCAAGTGAGGTCTGCAGTTCTTTGGATGTTGTTACGGGGTCTTTTTGACCTCTTGGATGAGTCATCACTGCGCTCTTAGGGTAATTTTGGCCACTCCTGGAACGGTTCATCACTGTTCCATGTTTTCACCATTTGTGGATAATGGCTCTCACTGTGGTTCGCTAGAGTTCCAAAGATTTAGAAATGGCCTTATAACCTTTTCCAGACTGATAGATCTCACTTACTGTTTTTTTTCGGACTATAAGACGCATCGGACCATGAGACGCACCCCAAATTTTCAGAAGGAATTATTGTATTGTTAATGTTGTTACTTATGACTTGTGTTTTGAAACTGTTAAACTGTAAAGCGCTGCGGCATATGTTGGCGCTAAGTAAATACAGATTATTATTATTATTATTATTATTATTATTAGAAGGAAAATAGGGACAAAAAATGAATGTGTCAAATGGGGTCGGTCTTCCAGTCCAAAATCAGCTTATCGGGGGGTGGGATAGGCAGCGCTGGTGGAGCGTGGTCACAGGGGGTGTTCGGTGGTCCGGCGATATGACTCCCATCCCAGACTGGTGCGGCAGGTTCGGCGGTGCTAAAGGTGCGGGGGCTCCACCAGCATTTTCTGAAAGCCCGAAGCCCCCAAACATCCATTGCTATGATGCGGTGGCCTCCGGGAAATCCCATCCCAGGCTAGTGCGGCAGGTTCGGCGGTGACCTGTGGTGCAGGGGCTGCGCCGGCATTTTGTGATAGCCGGGAGGCCCCGCACATCCATTGCTGCAATGCAGTGGCCTCCGGGAAAATGGGCACCGGGGGCAGCGCATGCTCAGATTGAGATCTCGGCGCCGCGATCTCATCTCCCGAGCTGTGTTGCTTCTATGCTAGATGTAATGGGACAGACACCTTCCAAAAAGTTCAACTTTTGTCTCGTCAGTCCAGAGTATTCTCCCAAAAGTCTTTGGGATCATCAGGATGTTTCCTGGCAAAACTTCATGTTCTTATTGCTCAGCAGTGGTTTTCATCTTGGAACTCTGCCATGCAGACCATTTTTTTCCCAGCCTCTTTCTTATGGTCAAGTAATGTACACGGTCCTTACTGAGGCAAATGAGGCCTGCAGTTATTTGGATGTTGTTGCGGGGTCTTTTTGACCTCTTGGATGAGTCATTGCTGTGCTCTTGGGGTAATTTTGGCCACTCCTGGGATGTTTCATCACTGTTCCATGTTTTTGCCATTTGTGGATAATGGCTCTCACTGTGGTTCGCTAGAGTCCCAAAGATTTAGAAATGGCCTTATAACCTTTTCCAGACTGATAGATCTCAATTACTGTATTTTTCGTACAGTAAGATGCACCCCAAATTTTCAGAAGAGAAATAGGGAAAAAAAAGATTAATGTGTCAAATGGGGGTCCGTATTACAGTCCAAAATCAGCTTACCGGGGGGTGGGATCGGCAGCTCTGGTGGAGCATGGTCACAGGGGGTGTTCGGTGGTCCGGCGATATGACTCCCATCCCAGACTGGAGAGGCAGGTTCAGCGGTGCTAAAGGTGTGGGGGCTCCGCCGACATTTTCTGAAAGCCTGGAGCCCCGCACATCCATTGCTGTGATGCGGTGGCCTCTGGGAAAATGGCCGCCAGGGGTAGCGCATGCTCAAATTGAGATCTTTAAACTGAGATCTCATCTCCCGAGATGTCGGGATGAGATCTCATTGTCGAGATCTCAATATGACCATCCGTCGCCCCTGAAGGCCACCGCATAGCAGCAATGGATGTGCGGCGCCTCCAGGCTTTCACAAAATGCAGGTGCAGCCCCGGCACCACAGAGCGCCGCCGAACCTGCTGCACCAGCCTGGGAAGGGAGAGTGATCATCGCCCTGCAGTGTCGTTGACCGCCGGAGAATTGCCCGACTCCTGCTGCCGCCACACTGCTTGTAAGTATATTCCAACTATAAGGTGCACACCCATTTTCCCAAAAAAATTTTGGGAAAAAAGGGCTTCTTATAGTCTGAAAAATATGGTACTTTGTTTCTAATTTGTTCCAGAATTTCTTTGCATCGCAGCATAATGTCTAGCATTTGATGATCTTTTGGTCTCCTTCACTTTGTCAGGCATGTCCTATTTTAGTGATTTCTTGATTGAAAACAGGTGTGGCAGTAATCAGGCCTGCATGTGGCTAGAGAATTTGAACTCAACTTCCCAAAGATGTGATAAACCACAGCTAATTTATGTTTTAAGGGGGGCATTCACTTTTTCAGACAAGGTCCTGTAGATTTGGATTGATTTTTCCCTTAAGAATAAAGATTGATGTAATTGATGTTACATTTTCTTTCTTAGAGAACACAGATGCAAAATAGGAATTTAAAAGTTCGGCCTTCTCTACATCATTTTTTACCACTTCATCCTCTTCATCCTGTAAAAATCCTATAGCATCTTTTCGTTTGATTTTGACATACCCCCAAAATCCTTTTTATTGCTTTTGGTCTCCCTTTTAATATGAAGTGACTTATTCCCCCTCAAGCACCAGGGCCCAGATACAGCAGCTACGGTACCTCTATGCCTTCAGGAGCTACACCCCTGTTCGTATAGATATAATGCTAAGCAAAGTAAATAACCAGTTCATATAAAAATGGTCCAGATTATGACAAATTGATACTAAAAGCATAATCTTGTAATAGGTCTTCAAAAGGATTTTCACAAAGTACAACCACAAAAACAGTATTCCAACTTAATCCTACACTACAAAAGTAGTGGCAATGGATATACACCATGTTCCAAATTATTATGCAAATTATATTTTTCTCTGATTTTCCTAAGTGGTCGGTGCAAATGGCAGTCAGTCTAATAAAAGTTATCACCCGTTAGAGCAGAGGTCTCAAACTGCATTCCTCAAGGGCAGCAAACAGGTCATGTTTTCAGGATTTCCTTGTATTGCACAGGTGATAATTTAATCACCTGCACAGATAATGATTCCAGCACCTAGTGCAATGCTAAGGAAATCTTGAAAACACACAAGGTTTGCGGCCCTCGAGGAATGCAGTTTGAGACCCCTGCGTTAGAGTATACATCGAATTTTATTGAAGAAACCTCCCAATGATAACAGTATAGTCTCCAAAATGAATAAAAACTCAAAATGCACTGTTCCAAATTATTAGGCACAGTAGAATTTCTAAACATTTGATCTGTTTTAAAGAAATGAAAATGCTTATTTGTGGAATTTGCAGCATTAGGAGGTCACATTCACTGAACGAAAAAGCTATTTAACTCCAAAACATCCTAACAGGCCAAGTTACATGTTAACATAGGAACCCTTCTTTGATATCACCTTCACAATTCTTGCATCCTTTGAACTTGTGAGTTTTTGGAGAGTTTCTGCTTGTATTTCTTTGCATGAAGTCAGAATAGCCTCCCAGAGCTGCTGTTTTGATGTGAACTGCCTCCCACCCTCTTAGATCTTTTGCTTGATGATACTCCAAAGGTTCTCTATAGGGTTGAGGTCAGGGAAGATGGTGGCCACACCATGAGTTTATCTCCTTTTATGCCCATAGCAGTCAATGACTCAGAGGTAATCTCTGCAGCATGAGATGGTGCATTGTCATGCATGAAGATGATTTTGCTCCTGAAGGCGCGTTTCTGCTTTTTATACCATGGTAGAAAGTTGTCAGTCAGAAACTCTATATACTTTGCAGAGGTCATTTTCACACCTTCAGGAACCTTAAAGGGCCCTACCAGCTGTTTCCTCATGATTCCGGCCCAAAACATGACTCCTCCACCTCCTTGCTGATGTCGCAGCCTTGTTGGGACATGGTGGCCATCCACCAAACATCCACTACTCCATCCATCTGGACCATCCAGGGTTGCTCGACACTCATCAGTAAACAAGACTGTTTGAAAATTAGTCTTCATGTATGTCTGGGCCCACTGCAACCGTTTCTGCTGGTGAGCACTGTTTAGGGGTGGCCGAATAGTAGGTTTATGCACCACAGCAAGCCTTTGAAGGATCCTACACCTTGTGGTTCGAGGGACTCCAGAGGCACCAGCAGCTTCAAATATCTGTTTGCTGGTTTGTAATGGCTTTTAATCCGATGAACTTGCCTGGCAGAAACCTTCCTCATTCTGCCTTTATCAGTATGAACACGTCTGTGCTCAGAATCAGCCACAAATCTCTTAACAGTACGATGATCATGCTTAAGTTTTTGGGAAATATCTAATGTTTTCATCCCTTGACCAAGGCATTGCACTATTTGATGCTTTTCAGCAGCAGAGAGATCCTTTTTTTCTCATGTTACTTGAAAACTCTGGCCTGCATAATAGTGTGGAAAATACAGTTTTCCTTTTATTGGGTTCACATGGCAAACTAATTATCACAGGTATCTGAGATTGATTTCAGTGAACCAAAGAACCTGAGACACAATACCATCAATGGGTTTCATTTACAAAAAAAAACAAATACGCTATGACACTTAAAACAATTTGCATAATAATTTGGAACATGGTGTAAAGATCAAGACTTACATAAAAGCAATATCGCTTCAAATATAAATGAAAATTCCAAATCAATACGCTCACCTTATTTGGAATATAATCCAGTTACCACATAATTATAGTGATATATCTCTGAAAAAAATCTTACCTATAGTGGAAATGGAGATAGGACTCTGCAGTTGAGTGCCGCAACTTGTGTTTCGCAATTGATAGCTTCTTCAGAGAGTGTGAATTCTAACCAGACTATAATTTCTCAACAGCAGAAGCCTTCCTCCTTTACTGGGATAGCTGTAAAATATAAGCTAAAAATAATTCACACAGGCTTGTAACAGGAAGGCTTTGGACCACAATGCAAAATCTGATACATGACCCTATTACTTATCTATAATTTAGAACACTAATGATCTTTTTTGGGTCAACTTTATGCCCCCCTTAAGCACCAGGTCTAAGATTTGACAGCAACATTTACACCTTCTATAGCTACACCTCTGTTCATATAATAAATCTGAAATTCTACAGTAATACAACGCCACTCATATAATGGAAAAAATCTTGCTACTTTCAGCTATAGCATTTAGTGACCCCTAGAATACTGCTGATTATAAGAAACTCATTGCTGACCATGCAATAAGCTGACGTTGTGGGAATTACTGTATTATAGTAATAGTCGGCTGGTCCATTGATTCCAAAGGAGGCTAATGGTCCTCCAGAGTAGAGTCAAACTTGATGTGGCTGTCAGTTCTGGCTAATAGAGGTAGGTCCCAATAGGCCTTAATAGGGTATATGGAAAGTGGTTGTCTAAAATAGGTAACTCCCTTAAAGGGAAAATGTTTGTAGTCTAAATGTGACACCTACTTAGTATTTACCTATGTAAAATCCTAAATTCATCCAGTAATTTGCCATTAACCTGAACTAAATCAAGAAATGTGGAATTAGAAGAAAAAAGTATCCCATGCTACAGTGATATATTAATAATACATCATTAACTAATATTTAAAATAGCATAGTGATATTATGTTTATTATTAATAGTTATAATAAACTAACACTGCTATGAGCATGATGGTAACAGTAACAATGATAATTATTATAAATAGAAGTAGCAGTTTTATAAGTAATGGTATACGGTAATACCTTTCCATGCACCTATGATGAACAAACTAATACAGATGCTAAAGTCATTAGTGTTTCCTGTATACATATTAAGTGGAGTGAACTTATAGTAGCCTAGGAAGAGAAATAACACCGAGACACAGTAATTAAAATGGTTGATTTGTAATACTAAAAGCCTGGGCTTTAATCAGTTGAGGATATTGGCCACACAGAAATAAATATACTGCCCTTATGAACATGTAAAATCTAGATAGTATATAAATAACTGTCTGATAGCATCATACTTGCTGCATAAATCTAAAAGTGAGCATACATATTAGCAGGGCCGGCTTCAGCACCCGGCCTATCCGGGCAAATGCCGGGGCCCTGAGCAGGCGGGGGGGCCCACTCGCCGTCGGGCACCCCGGCGCCCGTTAGCAGAAGAGAGCGGTACCAGCGCCGCCACTGGGCCCCCCCCGCTTGCTCAGGGCCCCGGCAGTAGCCGGCGCAATACTTACCTCTCCCCGTGCCTCCGCAGCTCCGGCTCCAGGGGGCACCTGCAGGGCGCCCGCGCTTCCTCTCACAGCAGCGCCGCTGAATGACATCATCATTCAGCGGCCGGCTGTGGCAGAGAGTAAGCGCGGGCGCCGGACAGGTGAGATGTGAGGTGTGTGTCTGTGTGTATCAGTGTGTGTGTGTGTGCCTGCGTGTGTGTATGTAGTGCGGTGCTTTGTGTGTGTATGTGAGCGAGTGCTGCGGTGCTGTCTGTGTGTGGTGCTGTATGTGTGTTGGTGGTGGGAGGAGGCAGTGATGATGGGGAGGTGATGATGACGGGGAGGCGATGATGATGGAGAGGCAATGATGATGATGGGGAGGCGATGATGATGATGATGGGGAGGCAATGATGATGATGGGGAGGCGATGATGATGATGATGGGGAGACAATGATAATGATAATGGGGAGGCAATGATGATGATAATGGGGAGGCAAGATGATAATGGGGAGTCTTTCCACAGCGCCCTTTCCTGAGCCGTAACAGTGCAGAACGCAGCACAGTGCAGAGGAGAGATCCATATTTTGTATGGAGCATTATATGGGGACCAGTATCCTGTATGGAGCATTATTTGGGGTCCAATATTCTTTATGGAGCATTATATTTGGCCCATAATACTGTATGGAGGACTATGTGGTGCCCATAATATTGTATGGAGGACTGTACTGTCCAGTTTGTACTGTGCGCTGTGAGGATTTGGCGGTTTCTGAGCTATTGTAGAATTTACAATAGATATCACTCATGTAATGGAAGAAGAGAAGTGTTTCGCATTGTACTATACCCATATTTCTCTGCAGAATCTGTGCATCATGAATCGTGGTCTGTGTTAAAGGGGCCCTGTTGTGTTTCGGTAGCTGAGGAGGACAGGAACAACAGCAGGGCAGCAGAACACCTGAGATGTTGGTAACTGATAGGTTGCAGATTCCTAAACTAACGACACAACTAGAGGTAGCTGTGGAGCGTTCCTACGTTGATCCTAGACGCCTCGTCACAGCCTGAAAGCTAACTACACCTAAAGGCAGAAAGATGAAAGCTATCTGCCCCGGAGCAGATCCCCAAAGAAAATAGGAAGCCCCCAAACATATAATGGCGGTTAGACAAGATGAAAATACAAACATAGGCAGAAAATAGATTGAGCAAACGCTGGGGTCACAAGCTGACTAAATAGGATAGGAAAGGAGAGATTACTTTCTGCAACCCAGAAAACCCTACAAAAATCCAACAATTCTGATTACAAAAATACTGAGATCACACAATCTCGCCACCCGCTAAATCAGATCTCAGTGTGAACAAAACCAAGCTGCAGCCGCTGAAAAAACAGGAAAAAGCAAATGAGCAAATAACAGTGGCTGCAGATAAACTGTGAGGAGCTCAGGCCCCAGGAGGGGACCTGGCTGACCTCCACAAAAGTGCAGAAAACAATGCAAAAAGCAAGCACAAAAAGAAAAGCAAAAAATATCTTATCTGAAAGCAGAAGATGCAGGCAAGACTCCAGCAAACTTCCAAATGAACCAGGAACCACAATTGAGACAAGAACAATTGATCACCGGCAACCATCATGGGAGGGAACCTCCCTTATATCAGAACAGTCCGTGATCCCTGATTGCCACTCCTCGCTGAAAGGTTCAGTACGGTCTGTAACCACCAGAGGGAGCCTCTGCTCAGAAACCATCTCTAGCACATTCATAACAGGGCCCACTGAGACTCTTTCGCCCAGGGCCCATAAAAACCTGGAGCCAGCCCTGCATATTAGGATGCTTACACATTGCGTTTCTCTACACATTCCTGGGTCCCGTCAGGGATTGCGTTGGAAACGGGACTCGGGTGTATGCACCAATGGGGCCATAGACTATAATGTTGCAGGCAGTGCGAACGTGAGCTCTGTCATCCATCATTTTCGGGCATATACGCCTGCTGGAGGCAGAAACTCAGACATAGTAGACTGTGTCTAAGAGTCCGCCTCCAGTAGGCATAGATGCCCAAAAATTATGCATTTCAGAGTACACGTTCGCTGTGCTCGCACCATAATAGTCTATGGCTCAGTTGGCACATAGATCTGAACCCCGCTTTGCATGGAGCGGTTCGGGCACAAGCACCAATGGGGCCCATGAACGTACTGAGAAGCACAATGTAAAAGCATCTTTAGAGGAAAGTTGTCTGAACTTGCCAATCTCTGTAGGATGAGCTGACTATCTTCAGTGCATGGGGGTTTTATTATTCTCTCATGACAGAGGGCCAAATCATTTTGTTCCAAAGCTATATATGCCTCGTCTAGAGTATCTGGTAGTGATTTTATTTCCTCTTACCGATAAAACATAATAAATTTTTGCCAAACCGAACTCTTATTATGCTATTTAAGGTTGTCATAAACATTAGATGAACACCAGTGAAACCCACTGATTTCAACAGGATCATAGAATAATAGAATCATAGAATGTTAGAATTAGAAGGGACCTCAAGGGTCATTGTGTCCAACCCCCTTCTCAATGCAAGCACAGGATTCACTAAACCATCTCAGACAGCTATCTGTCCAGCTTCTGTTTGAAGACTTCCATTGAAGGAGAACTCACCACTTCTCTTGACACTCTGTTCCATTCATTGATCACTCTCACTGTCAAAAAGATTTTCTAATATTTAATCTGTATCTTTTCCCTTTCTTCCTTTCAGTTTCATTCCATTGCTTCTCGTGTTTCCATGTGCAAATGAGAATAAGGATGATCTCTCTACACTGTGACATCCCTTCAGATATTTGTAGACAGCTAATAAGTGTCCTCTTTTTTGCAAGCTAAACAGTTCCAGATACTTTAACCATTCCTCATAGGACATAGTTTGCAGTCCGCTCACCATCCTGGTAGCTCTTCTCTATTCCAGATGAGGTCTGACCAAGGAGGAGTAGAGGGGGATAATTACTTCACGTGATCTAGACTCTTTGCTTGTCTTAATACATTCCAGAACTGTGTTTGCCTTTTTTGCTGCTGCATCACACTGTTGACTCATGTGCAGTCTGTGATCTATTAGTATACTCAAGTCTTTTTCACACGTGCTGTTGCTTACTTTGATTCTTCCTATTCTGTAGATGTAATTTTTATTTTTCTTGCCCAGATGTAGAATCTTACATTTCTCCCTGTTAAATACCATTCAATTAGTCGCTGCCCATGCAAATAAATTTATATAATTTATACAATGTGATTTTCTGGATTTTATTTTTGATATTCTATCTCTCAATGTTAAAGTTAACCTACCCTTAAAATTATAGACTGTTCATGTCTTTGTCAGTGGGCAAACTTACAAAATCAGCAAGGGATGAAATACTTATTTCCCCCACTGTATGCTGTATACAAGACCTTTTTGTTGATCAGTGACTTGAACTTGGCATCTTGTCCTCTGTTCTGTCGTCTATTTAGAGTTCCCTGGGATAAAATATTTCAGACATCTTACACAAAGATTTTTTTTTGTTTATTTACTCCCAGCATTGTAATTTTGTGACTATTAATCTATGATTCTTTTTTCCATTTATAGGTATTATTTGTACAGACAAGGGCAGTTTTTACAGTCTTGCCATACATATGTTAGAGATACTAAAACAGAACATTACAATCTTACATGTCATGTTTATATTTCCCCTTTGCTTTAGTTTTGCTTTCGCAGGACAATTCCTATGTTTACGCCAATGAACCATGAACACTTAATGTGTTTCCAGTGCCCAAGGCTCCAGTTAGCATATTATTGAGGACATTTTCAGCTAAGGGAGCAACCTTTCTTCTTATTTGTAATTAATAAAATTGTTGAACTATAAGTTGTTTTCCATGGTCTATGTGTAAGAAGATGGAAAAATATCTATGGATGTCCATGACTGCCTAGGTCAAAAATTATTTTCCCGTGCAACCAAAAGTAATTGTAAAGAAGTGTTCATTTCAGTGAGTGAAAAAATTAGATAAGAAAAGTTAAATCCAATATGAAACCAAGAGCTACTGGGCAAAAATAACTAAGAGTTATGGATGTACATGGAGTCTGCAGTATACAATTCTGTTCAATGAATTCTAAAAGCAAAGACCTGGTTACTAGTCGGTAAGAATAAAATTCCATCGCATCACTGTATGCAGGTAGCCAACCAGGTGTTTAAGGGATTGTCCATGATCAACAAAATAATTGCCAAGGTGACAAATAGTTCCAAATCATACAGGAAACATTAAATATTAGGCTACTTTCACACATCAGTTTTTTGCCGTCAGGCGCGATCCGGAAGGTTTTGAAAAAAGCGGATCCGTTTCTTTTTACCGTCGGATCCGTTTTTTTCTCATTGACATGCATTAGCGCCAGATTGTGCCGCATGTCATTGCGTTTAGTCCGTTTTCTGCCGTATCCGTCATAGATTTTAATTCCGGCGGCCGGACAGGACGCATCATGTAACGTTTTTTTTTTCTGACGGAAACAACGGTCAGCGCCTGAAGCGGAACGTCAGGCTTGGTCACACAATACAAGTCTATGGGATCCAGATCAGGCATAGGACTGATCCGGGCCACCAGACTCCGTTTTCTTTATCTACGCCTGCCTGCAAGGCGAACCAAGGTCTCTCTGTCTCTCTCTCCTCCGTGCCAGACATGCATACAATACATTTTCCGGGTTCAAACGTTCATGACGGATCCGGCTAAAAACCGGATCCGGCACATCAGTTTTTTTACAATCTACGCAGGATCCGTCTTTTTAGCAATTGGACGGATTGTGCCTGATTGCAAAAAACTGATGTGTGAAAGAGACCTTAGTGATATTCCCACTATTCTGGTGTTCCATGTTGGCCTGTACTGTGCTGCCGCAAAGATATAACTACAACACATGTGACAGCTGTAACCAATGACTGGCCACAGTGCCGCAGTGTTCCCCTGAGGCCAATGATTGCCTTCAACAGTCATGTGTAGAGACGGAACATCATTATTGCAACCAAACATCAAAAGCTATGTACTGGAGCGACGGGATTAAAAGGGAATATTTCAGCAAATTTATGCTATGTAATCTGGTAGCACCATGATCCAGGGGCATAGGTCCTAATTCCAGTAATGTGTCACTTACAAGGCTGTGTGTTAGTTTTTCAATAAAATCAGTGTTTTATCAGCAGGAGATTATTACTACAGGACTAGGTGTCTCCTGCCTCCTAGTCAACTTCTCTGTATGACTCCGCCCCATCACTGATTAACATCTTTCTGTCAATGTACAGTGGAACTAAACCAAAGTTACATTTACAGTTGTAAGCCACCATTTAGCTTAGTTATCATGGTTGTTTCAGATTGGAGAACACAATCGCAGCTAAGTGTGCTTATTGGGATCACAATATTGATGCTAATTAAAGCCATTAATATCAAATCGGTGGTGGTTCCACTCTTGGCATCCTACAAATCAGCTTTTTAACCCCTTCCCGACCCATGACGCCTACGTTGGCGTCATGAAAACCAGTGGCATCCCGACACATGACGCCAACGTAGGCGTCATGCTATAAATCATGTTCCTGCGGGTCGGGTGACCGGGGTTACTGAAAGGTCACCCGACCCGCAGGCACAAGACCCTTTGTGCATCACCACAGTGGGGGTGGCTTAACCCCCACGTGGCTACGATCGCTCTGATTGGCTGTTAAAAGTGAAACAGCCAATCAGAGCGATTTGTAATATTTGACCAATGAAATTTGGTGAAATATTACAATCCAGCCATGGCCGATGCTGCAATAGCATCGGCCATGGCTGGACACCGAGTTACGACCCCCCCCACACCGAGTCACGGCGGTGATCGGCCGCCGCCATCTATTCATGGCGGCGGTCAGTCACCGCCGTCACTATCTGCTCCCCTGCGCTCCGGTCCTCTCCCCTCCTCCTTGCCTCCGCTCCCCCTCGGCTTCCGACCCCCCCGTAGGTCCCCTCACCTCCCCCGGTCTTCTGGCGTCCTCGATCCGTCCCGGCGTCCGTCCGGGACTCTTCATGGGCGCCGCCATCTTGGAAAATGGCGGTCGAATGCGAAGTGCGCCCGCCGGCCGGCGCATGCACAGTGCGCCCTCCAGGGTACATGAATTTATTTTGATTATTGTGAGAAACTGTCACAGTGATCAAAATAAATAAAAAAGTAAATAAAAGCACCCCCATAGGTAGGGACAAAAAATTAAATAAAGAAAATATATATATATATTTTTTTTCCTGTTAGGCTAGGTTCACATTACGTTTTACCAGCCCGTTCAACACATAGCGTTGACGGGCTGGTAACGGTATAGCATAACGCGATTGCGTTATGCTATACCCGCTTGCACAGATGAATCAGCAGATGATTCATCTGTGCTAGTGGTGACGGAGCTCAGAAGCTGCAGCCTGCGTCCGAGGCTCCGTCACTGAATGATGGCTTTACGGCATGCGTCGCGAAGCGCCCAACAATGGGGGTCAATGGCAGCGTTCACGGACTGCATCAATGCAATGTGAACCCAGCCTAAAGGGTTAGAATTAGGATGGGTTCATATTGCGTTATGGCAGTCCGTTAGACGGACTGCGTTACACCGCGGTATAACACTGTGTAACGCAGTCTGTTAACGCTGCCTTTCACCCCATTTGTGTGCGCATCGCGACGCATGCCGTAAAGCGGCATGCGTTTGCGACGTGCCGTCATTCAGTGATGGAGCCTCGGACGCAGGCTGCAGCGTCTGGGCTCCGTCACCGCTAGCACAGATGAATCATCTGCTGATTCATCTGCGCTAGCGGGTATAGCATAACGCGTTCGCGTTATGCTATACCGTTACCAGCCAGTCAACGCTATGTGTTGAACGGGCTGGTAAAACGCAATATGAACTCAGCCTTAGGGTTAGGGTTAGAACTAGGGTTAGGGTTAGAACTAGGGTTAGCATTAGGGTTAGCATTAGGGTTAGGGTTAGCATTAGGGTTAGAATTAGGGTTAGGGTTACGGTTAGAATTTGAGTTAGGGTTGGAATTTGGGTTAGGGTTAGAATTAGGGTTAGGGTTGGAATTAGGGTTAGGGTTGAGATTAGGGTTAGGGTTGGGATTAGGGTTACAGTTAGGATAAGTTTTAGGGGTGTTTTGGGGTTAGGGTTGGGATTAGGGTTAGGTTTGTGGTTAGGGTTATCATTAGAGTTGGGATTAGAGTTAGAGGTGTGTTGGGGTTAGGGTTATGGTTAGGGTTTGGATTAGGGTTAGGGGTGTGTAGAGGTTAGGGTTGGGGTTAGTGGTGTGTTGGAGTTAGGGTTGGAGTTACAATTGAGGGGTTTCCACCATTTAGGCACATCAGGTGGTCTCCATACGCGACATGACTCCACCATTGATTCCAACAAATTTTGCGCTCAAAAAGTCAAACAGTGCTCCCTTTATTCCGAGTCCCGACGTGTGCCCAAACAGTGGTTTTACCCCCACATATGGGGTATCAGCGTACTCAGGAAAAATTGCACAACAACTTTGGGGGTCTAATTTCTCCTTTTACCCTTGGGAAATAAAAATTGGGGACTAAAAAAATTATTTTTGTGGAAAAAAAATGATTTTTTATTTTCACGGCTCTGGGTTATAAACTTCTGTGATGAACTTGGAGATTCAAAGTGCTCACCACACATCTAGAGGAGTTCCTTGGGGGATCTAGTTTCCAAAATGGGGTCACTTGGGGGAGTTTCTACTGTTAGGCACATCAGGGGCTCTGCAAACGCAACATGACGCCCGCAGACCATTCCATCAAGTCGGCATTTCAAAACGTCACTACTTCCCTTCCGAGCCCCGACGTGTGCCCATACAGTAGTTTTCTCCCACATATGGGATATCAGCGTACTCAGGACAAATTGTACAACAACTTTTGGGGTCTAATTTCTCCTGTTACCTTTGGGAAAATAAAAAAATTGGGGACTAAAAGATGATGTTTGTGGAAAAAATATGATTTTTTTATTTTCATGCCCCGGCATTATAAACTTCTGTGTAGCCCTTGGGGGTTCAAAGTGCTCACCACACATCTAGATAAGTTCCTTGCGGGGTCTAGTTTCCAAAATGGGGTCACTTGCGGGGAGTTTCTACTGTTTAGGCACATCAGGGTCTCTGCAAATGTAACAAGATACCCGCAGACCATTCCATTAAAGTCAGCATTTCAAAACGTCACTACTTCCCTTCCGAGCCCCAACGTGTGCCCGAACAGTGGTCCCCCCCCACATATGGGGTACCAGTGTACTCAGAAAAAACTGTACAACAACTTTTGGGGTCCTATTTCTCCTGTTACCCTTGTGAAAATAATAAATTGCGGGTTAAAAAAATCAGTTTTTGAGGAAAAAATGATTTTTTATCTTCACGGCTCTGCATTATAAACTTCTGTGAAGCACGTGGGAGTTCAAGGTGCTCACCACACATCTGGATAAGTTCCTTGGGGGGTCTAGTTTCCAAAATGTGGTCATTTGTGGGGGTTTCTACTGTTTAGGCACATCTGGGTCTCTGCAAACATAACAAGGTGCCCGCAGACCATTCCATGAAGTCGGCATTTCAAAGCGTCACTATATCCCTTCCGAGCCCTGACGTGTGCCCAAACAGTGGTTTCCCCCACATATGGGGTACCAGCATACTCAGGACAAACTGGACAACAACTTTTGGGGTCCAATTTCTCCTGTAACCATTGTGAAAATAAAAAATAGGGGGCTAAAAATTCATTTTTTGAGAAAAAAAAGATTTTTTATTTTCACGGCTCTGCGTTATAAACTTCTGTGAAGCACCTGGGGGTTCAAAGTGCTCACTGTGCATCTAGATAAGTTCCTTAGGGGGTCTAGTTTCCAAAATGGGGTCATTTGTGGGGGAGCTCCAAAGTTTAGGCACACAGGGGCTCTCCAAACACGACATGGTGTCCGCTAACGATTGGAGCTAATTTTCCATTCAAAAAGTCAAATGGTGCTCCTTCCCTTCTGGGCCCTGCTGTGCGCCCAAACAGTGGTTTATGACCACATATGAGGTATCTTTGTACTTAGTATAAATTGCCCAACAAATTTTGGGATCCATTTTATCCTGTTGCCCATGTGAAAATGAAAAAACTGAGGCTAAAAGAAAATTTTTGTGAAAAAAAAGTGCTTTCTTTTTTTTACGGATCAATTTGTGAAGCACCTATGGGTTCAAAGTGCTCACTATGCAACTAGATAAGTTCCTTGGGGGGTCTAGTTTCCAAAATGGGGTCACTTATGGGGGAGCTCCAATGTTTAGGCACATAGGGACTTTCCAAATGCGACATGGCAACCGCTAAATATTCCAGCATATTTTCCATTCAAAAAGTCAAATGGCGCTCCTTCCCTTCTGAGCCCTGCCATGCGCCCAAACAGTGGTTTATGACCACATATGCGGTATCGGTGTACTCAGGAGAAATTGCCCAACAAATTTTAGGATCCATTTTATCCTGTTGCCCATGTGAAAATGAAAAAACTGAGGCTAAAAGAAAATTTTTGTGAAAAAAAAGTACTTTCCTTTTTTTACGGATCAATTTGTGAAGCACCTGGGGGTTCAAAGTGCTCACTATGCATCTAGATAAGTTCCTTGGGGGGTCTAGTTTCCAAAATGGGGTCACTTGTGGGGGAGCTCCAATGTTTAGGCACACAGGGACTTTCCAAATGCGACATGGCAGCCGCTAAATATTCCAGCATATTTTCCATTCAAAAAGTCAAATGGCGCTCCTTCCCTTCTGAGCCCTGCTGTGCGCCCAAACAGTGGTTTATGACCACATATGAGGTATCTGTGTACTCAGGAGAAATTGCCCAACAAATTTTAGGATCCATTTTATCCTGTTGCCCATGTAAAAATGAAAAAATTGATGCTAAAAGAAAATTTTTGTTGAAAAAATGTAAATGTCCATTTTTTCCTTCCACGTTGCTTTAGTTCCTGTGAAGCACCTGAAGGGTTAATAATCTTCTTGAATGTAGTTTTTAGTAGCTTGAGGAGTTCAGTTTTTATAATGTTGTCACTTTTGGGTATTTTTTGCCATATAGACCCCTCAAAGTGACTTCAAATGTGAGGTGGTCCGTAAAAAAAATGGCTTTGTAAATTTTGTTGTAAAAATGAGAAATCGCTGGTCAACTTTTAACCCTTATAACTTCCTAACAAAAAAAAATTTGTTTCCAAAATTGTGCTGATCTAAAGTAGACATGTGGGAAATGTTATTTATTAACTATTTTGGGTCACATAACGCTGTGGTTTAACAGAATAAAAATTCAAAATTTGAAAATTGTGAAATTTTAAAAATTTTCACCAAATTTCCATTTTTTTCACAAATAAACACAAAAATTATCGACCTAAATTTACCACTATCATGAAGCCCAATATGTCACGAAAAAACATTCTCAGAATCGCTAGGATCAGTTGAAGCGTTCCTGAGTTATTACCTCATAAAGGGACACTGGTCAGAATTGCAAAAAATGGCAAGGTCTTTAAGGTCAAAATAGGCTGGGTCATGAAGGGGTTAAAGGGCAGCAAGACTTATTAAATGCTTATCTGGCAGGGATGCCAGTAGTCAACTCTTTACCAATTGGTTATAAATGGTCATAGGCCATCAATATCTTGATGCTGAAAAATCATTTTATTATTACTGTCACCAGAGGGGACGTCATTCTCTTCTACAGCGAGAACTGTCAGCAAATAAACTGCTGCAAAAATATGGAAAAGGGGTTTGTCTGAGATAAAAACATGTTTGCTTTCTTCCAAACACAGTGTTACGTTTGTCCATTGCGGTTGTCTGAGATTACAGGATAGTAGAATCCAAGTAAATGTGGCTGCCCTGCAATACCTGACATGTTATGGTCAGAAATGGTGCTTGTCCTGCAACAAAGTAGCCATAACTGCAAAAATAGCCATCAAAACTTAGCATAGGTGTATTAGGATGCAAGTCAGATCTTCAAAGTGTCCAATACGTCCCATTGCTGGATGCATAAGCCAGATGCATGGTGACATATAAATACTGCTATAGAAATAACACAAGCTGTAAGATTTACCTGCATATTGCCACTATTTATTCATGACAGCCTTGGCAGAACGCACAGCGTGACGGCACTTTACTATTCACAATAAATTATTACTCAAGTTGTTCCTCCGGTATTTGTAGTAATAACATTTATCGCAGCAGACTCATTTGGTATTAATGTGAGTATAATTCGTGTGCAGGAAATCTGTAGCCATATAACACTAGGAAATGTGACTCTAGTACAGTGATACTGAGTAGTCTTTACTATCCATTAATTGCCAAAATGCAATTTTTCATATTAATACGACCTGTGAAAACTCCTACACCCATAAACCTTCAGCAATTACAATATATTCATTTACATGACTATTTGACAGTCAGCTGATGTCTCAAGAGAGGGAAACTACACTTCTTGAGACCTGCATGGCTGCAGTGTACATGACATTAACCCAGGGAACTAGTCTGATTGCCAAACTATATATCGAGTATGGAAAGAATTTCCCCTTTAATATGTGGCAATTAGCATCTGCCTCATTGTTTTCTGCCTTCCTCTGGATAAACATGTTAAGGTACAGGTTGTAATTGATGGACCTGTTTCCCTTTTCACTTAAAACTATAAAACCCACGACCACGTTAATAATGCTGAGTATGTTCCTACAATTTATACTCCTGACTATGTGCCTGATTAATCTATCATCAATTATCTACTTATCATTTCTGCAAAAACATACTTTCTACAAATGACATTAATGATATTGCATTTTGTATGACCTATCATCAAAAGATAATCCGATCAAAATTAATGTAATCTTTATTGACTTTGTAGTTAAATGTGTCTTGCAGATATCAGCTGGTGGTTTTCTTCTAACTGAGCTAATATGTCCTTATCAAGTAATCTGACCAACGCTGCAAAGTTCTCTCGGATCATTGCAACAAAAAACTCCACGCCCAGCATTTTTTTTAATTTTACCGCTGGAGTGGTGCTAGAGTGTGTTGGGGTCAATTCACACACTGAATCCCTTCCTAATAAAATGGGTATGTTTTAAGTGTAATGTGGTTTATTATGTGATGACATGTGTAAGGTACAGTTATGTATTTTTATAAGACCAGGGTCAGAGTTAGGAAACTATAGCACAAGTGTAAGATTTAGTTAGAGTAGTAAAAACGGTTCGAATTAGATTTAGTACAGTGGAGGGCCCTTGAGTTTAGAAAGTTAGGTAAGTTCAGTGCAGAAATAGTTAAGGCTATAGGGAATTTCCCAGTTTGGAGAGGTAGAACTAGGTATAGTTGGGACACTTCCTATTTTAGTGCAGTTAGCAAGTTGGATGGATATCAGTGAAGTTGATCCAGATACGAGTTCGATGGGAGCAACAGTTCAGGGTTATAGGGCTGAAAGTCACAAGGATACGAGGAAACGGGAGCAGCATGAGAACGGCAGCGACTAGGTTCAGTGGGATTTCCCGTAACGTCTGAGACCTACGGTCTGTAAAAGGTATGGAAGAGCCATCCTTAATTTTGCTCTCTGAGGTGAAAACAGGTGGGGATTCCCAAGCAAGAACTAGCTCAGAAAGTTGGGAAGCCGCATTACCGGATGGTACATTTCAGGGACAAGGATTGCCAGGAGAGGAAGGGACAGCACAAGTGGAAGGAACTGTGACTAATGAGAATAACTGTGCGGTATCTGTGACTGAATTGAACATGTTGAGTAAAGCTAATCTGCTGAAAATGGACTCGGAGTCTGTGATTTAATGTGTGTTGACATCTGAAACCAGGACCGTGGCTGTCTCCAATCCAAACGTGAGTGTTGTGCACTATACATGAACCAAACAGCAGACAAGACATTATAATTTATTTGCGGGGTGCCAGGGTGTGAAGGAACAGCAGCCCCTCGCCATGACTACCACCCTGTCCATCCCACACTAATAATCTAAGTTCCCTGTCTCTAGTGTCATACTTACCATCCACCGTCTTCATCTTTTATCAGCCCCGCTCCGGTGGTTCTCTAGCAGTTTGTGACCTGCCAGATTGCTCCAGGTGATGTGAGAGTCACCACTCATTGTACGTCTATGAGAGCCAGAACAAGGCCAGAAAAAGGCTCTCATAGACTTACACTGAGAGCTTGTGACCGTTACCTCTGACTTCTGGTCAGTCAGAGGTTGCAATCACTAGATGGCAGCGTGGGACAGGAGGAGTTCCAGGAACAGCTGAAGACAGCGGCTGGTAAGTATAACCCTAGGGGCAGGTAACCTAGATTGATGCCACCACTCCAGCACTGAAATGGAAAAAAAAAAGCTGGAGTGGTGATTTAAGGAAAATCAGTATTTCCTCCATGTTGCTGGAGTCACATTCTGCCAGCTAAACTCTGCTCTATACTCATATGGGGTGAGCACCTTAAAATAGCTGTCTGTAGATGAGTTTCTGGCTTGGTGTTTTTCGCTGGTCATGTTGCATGGCTTGATAAAACATTGGACAAAGCTTATTTGCATTGGTTACAGTATGCTAGTAATCTTTATTGCATATGTTATACAAGCCTAAGGATAGGCCATCAATGTTTTTTTCTGAAAACAGTATATGCATACAATGTTTTTTTTCAGTCAAATGCCACCTGGAATTTGCCTGAAAAAGCACTAAAAAAGCCAAAAAGTGAACATATGCACAGCAATGTCAAAACAACTTGCTGTGCATACTGTATCTACCATGTTTTGTAACTTCTTTTAGCTGCTTCAGGCTTTGAAATCCATAAAACGGATACAAAAAGTGTTAGACGTCGGGATTCTCCCACTACGCGGGAAAGATCCCAAGCATTATCTGGTACTGTGGTCTCGCATTCATGCCGCTGCGATTACTGCTCAGCACAGACGTCGGTCCTAGCATTTTGCTTAGGCTCGTGGTATATGTTTGGTTACTGCTGGCTCTCCAGCCAAGTCTATGGTAACCAGTGATATGCAGGCGCAGCCTTGCGTTCTGGAGTCTAAGTCCAGAGATCACCTTACTGAGCATGTCCATGATGTGACGTCTTCTCATTGGTGGTCAGATGTTAGCCACTTTGGTGAGGTGGGAGCTACAGATTGGCCCACGGGCGATGACTCAGTCGACTGGACATGAGTGTTTGAAGTGGAGCCTAGTGGATAAAAGGCTCCCAGCGATGCACGCGGGCTTGCTAGTGTCATTTGAGATTTGGTGTGTGTGGATGAATACTCTACCACTCTGCATGTTTTCTAGTGTCTGTCTGTGCTCAAAGACTGTACACGTTGGCAGGCAGGTAACACACTTCTGCGGTTTCTTTCCCATGGCTCAAAGCCTGAGTCTATAGTCGGCTACTTGCTTACAGTGCCGCCCAGGCACAAAATTCTGTAGCGTCAGGACGGGGTAACTACCGCTTGGCTTAGCATCTGTTTCATTCATGTGTGCGGTTAGCACAGTTCAGTTACAGAGCAAGCTCAACCCTTATGCTCCTCTCAGTAAAGGCAACATGGTATTGTATCTAGCATCATTAGAGTGCTTGCTCTTGGCACAGCATCTGCGCCATTCGTATGTGCAGTGACCAAGTGGTCATGTGACTGCAAATATGCGATTTTCAAACATCTGGCCACATTCCAACTAGACGTGTTCAGCCTCACTCAATTCATTTGCATTGAGCAATGCCGCACACTTCTAGTCGGCATGTGACCGCATATATGCAAATTGCCAGAGAATCTTGATAACACACACTCTGTGAGCTGTGACGATTAGCAAATCTGTAGTCACAGATAGACCTCAGACTTATACCTTAGGTCTGGACAATCCCTTTAAACAAGCTCTTTTGTTTGGCACATTTGAAGTCATGAGAGTTGGAAAATCTATCCGTCATCTCTCTTTTCTATGAAGTGTGTTCAATTTGTTACAAAGTTTGTTTTTAGTGTAGCTGCATTCCAATTTGTAAGAGAATTGACAGGAAAGAGTAAAGGTTATGCATTGCTGCATAAATGTAAGCGCATGGACAAAAGTCTGATTATTTGAAAAATTTAATTGTAAAAAAAAAAATGTTACACGGTATAGGCAACACAAAAGGACATATATGCTATAGTAGCAAGAAATACTAATGTGCATAAAAATATGAAGAATTTCCTAAAGTTTATACATACCGTATATACTCATGTATAAGCCGACCCGTGTATAAGCCGACCCCCTAATTTTGCCACAAAAAACTTGGAAAACTTATTGACTCGTGTATAAGCCGGGTGTATAAGTTGCCATCCTGCTCTGTGCTCCCCCATCCAGCTCTGTGCGCCCCCATTCTCCTCTGTGCTCCCCTCCTCCTGCTCCACTATCCTGTCCTGCTCCGTGCTTTCCATCCTCCCCCGTACTGCTCCGTGCTCCCCCATCCAGCTCTGCACTCCCCCATTCTCCTCTGTGCCCACCCCCGTCCTGCTCCGTGCTCTCCGTCCTCCCCGTTCTGCTCCGTGCTCTCCGTCCTCCCCCCGTCCTGCCCCGTGCTCTCCGTCCTCCCCCATTCCTGCTCCGTGCTCTCCGTCCTCCCCCGTTCTGCTCCATGCTCTCCGTCCTCCCCCCGTTCTGCTCCGTGCTCTCCGTCCTCCCCCCCGTCCTGCTCTGTGCTCCTTGTCCTCCTCCATGCTCCCCCCATCCTCCTCCATCATACTCACCCTCCCCGTACCATCGCTGGCCGGCAATCCTGCGTTCTCCCCGGCTTCCTGCAGCTCTCCAGCGCTGAGCGGTGACGTAATACCGCTCATTAAGGCCATGAATATGGAGGCCACGCCCATGGGAGTGGCGTCGCGTCCATATTACATGACCTTAATGAGCGGTATTACATCACCGCTCAGCGCTGGAGAGCTGCAGGAAGCCGGGGAGAACGCAGGATTGCAGGGACGTTCAGCGATGGCACGGAGAGGGTGAGTATGATGTCCCAGCCACCGGCTCCTGCCGCCGCATCCCCTCCCCCGCTGGTTTCTGCCCTATAACTCGTGTATAAGCCGAGGGGGCATTTTCAGCACATAAAAAAGGTGCTGAAAATCTCGGCTTATACACGAGTATATACGGTAATTGAATGTTTTCAGAACTCTAATGGTGTCCCTTGTCTTTTCTTTGATTCACTTTGAGTCAAAATCACCTTTTGAGCTGAAAATGACTTATAATCATTGGACTTCTAAGTCAATATGTGGGTATTTGTTTGAGGGAGAGACTAAAGGTGTCCATACACACGAGAGAGCTGTCAGTCGAACAATCGCTAAGCTGATGGATATCTCTGCTACATAAAAAAAATAATACAAACATAAAAAAATGGAAAATATTTTTTTCTCAGTTTATTTGAGCACAGATTGTCACATGTAGCGGCAAGATTAAAAGATTTTGGGACCCATCTATGAGGTACACCATGACCCAGTTGGATCCAAGATGCAGTTGAGTCTCCTCTGTATTTTCACCTGAAAAGTGGAAAGCAGCAGCAAGTCATTGCTAAATGGTGCTAACTAGCCATGCTGATATTTGCACACATGGTGGCCATCTGAAATTGCCTTTACTAAGGAGGTCAATAATAATCTTCTTTGTAGAGACAATCCTACCAAGTGATCGCGAGTGCCAGTCTCAGCATGGCCACCCAGTTCGTAAAACATACCCGAGAGATGGCAGCTGGCCTGGGATGTAAGATGGCTCTGAGTCTTGTCTGACCTCTGTAACTTGAAGCTGTACAGTGGGAAAGCAGCAAGAAGTGGCTACCAAACAGAAATTTGACATGTACCATCATCTAAAGGAGTTTTCCACTTTCAGGAAAATAGATCTCAAATGCTCTAAAATACATAAAATAAATACCTAAAATAAATATCTAAAAATATTTCAAAAAACTAAAATAACAAACAGAGGAGGAACTCACCTCCCTGGGTCCAGCTCTTGTTCCCCAACTCTGCCTGGGTCTTTGTGTTTTGGCTGCAGTGTTGACATCACGTCATGGAATGATCCGCCAAGCTCAGTGATTGGCTACAGCAGTGATGCTCGCTGTCAATTGTGTCGTAACCACTGCAGCCAAAACACCAAGACCCAAGCAGCGGGGGAAGCTGGCAAAGGACCCGCTCGGTTTGGTATTTTAGAGCATTTGGGATCCACTTTGTTAAAAGTGGAAAACCCTTTTAAATTAATCTAACAGTTCAAGGATATTTCAATTATTTTAGATTGATGGAATAAACAGATCTACTTAATTCCCACATATGTTATTTTGACAAGATTTTTACCGATCGCTTCCTTGGGGGAGCTTAGTTGGAATTTTATGATTTTATGTCTTCCCTTGAAAAGGTTGACACACACTGCATTAGAAGACACAAGTACTATAAATGGCAATGATAGGAGAAGTAAGTGCGAAACGCGCGTCGGGGTTTCAGCGTCACATATAGGTCTTATAACAATGGATAAGAGGACTTTCTAAATATCTTGGACAAGTCATTGTCAGTGAGCTGACATGTCTACCATACGCTGATGAGCCTATTCACGCATCACATAGTATTTTCTGGCTGCATGTCAGGTTATGTGTGTTACCTAAAAATTACTATTATACTTGAGGCTGTCTAAGATGTACTGTGAGAGTTGCTACGGGGACCTTATGGGCGATTTACTTTCTGTCTCCCTCACATGACAACTAGATATTAAATCTATTACTCTACATATTATGTTGGTCCCTTACCATATTTTATGACCTGCTTATATTTTTGCCCCATGGTTGTATCGCTGCCCGCCTGTTTTATAATTGTTATGTAATATGTGGCAAAATTTATATCAATATGTCTTGTTTGTATGATTATAGATAAAAGATTTTTTGTACTTTGCTATAAACAAGGTAGAGGATTTTTTTAAAACATTATCCATATTTTCTTCTTATCAGGGATCTATGCTCACAAATGTTCTTTAATGCTATCAATGATAGGAGAAGAGCCTAGCTACAGATTTTGCTTTGGAGGTCAGTAGCTTCACGGTATGCCAATGCAACTACCTTAAACCATTATTTATTATGAAAGTGTAAGTGCTACAGCACAACATACTATGTGTTCTACAACAGTAACGTTCCACCATAAAGCAAAGGAACCGGCAAACAGTCGCTTACTGACCACGAGGGAGGGAGCCCCACTGTACTTAATATCCAATTTAGGTGCATGGTACTTTTAATATAGTGGTTTTATGCTCGAATACATATTTATCTTAACAGGAAAATGAATGTGTTTCATGCACATATTTTACCCTAGCAATATCTATAATAATACAACATCACTAGCATGTTAATAACAAAATGTCATATTCTATTCCTCCGTACTAGTGAGGCACATGGGCTTTATTAGTTAGCTTACCCCAGTGGGCGGACAAAGTATTTTTGATTTAAAATCCATTGGAATTTTCCATAATAATGTTATTTTGAAGCAGATTGACAGCCTTTTTAATATGAAATAAATCAAGCAGGGAGAGAAGTGTCATGGAGAACATGCTGAATGAGAGATGATTGACAGAGCTTTTCTAAAACATGTGCTGTTTGTATTTGGTTTTATGGCAAGTGGCTTGAAAAGATGTCAGCCACTTTGAAAAGCTTTGAACCTAGAAAACTACGTATCATAAAATGTATGTATTGAAAGAGGAGATGATGAGAAGAGCAAAGCATTCCTTTCATTCGCAAATCAGTCATATTTTTGTACTAAAGTAACTGGAGTTCACACGCAGCAATAAATGTGATGTAGAAAAGATGGATAATTAAATATGTTACAGCCAGAATTCAAAGAGGAGTTCTCTCTATACATGGACAAAAGGATCATAGTTAATTGAGTAGTAGAGCAAAGCGGCATCAAAAACCGAAATGTAATATTCTCTAACCAGGGGTCTCAAACACTTGGCCCCCAGGCAGCATGCGGCCCATGAGGCACTCATCTGCGGCCCGCGGTGCACCACGTCTCAAGAGGTGGAGTGCGCGGCTCCGTAGTGGCTGTGGCCCTGCGTGATGACATCCCTCTGGCGCTGTGTAATGACATACGCCAGGGGGTCGGCGGGATAGGGGGTGTCAGATCATGCTAACCCCCCCAGCGCGTCTCTGCAGCCCCCCTGCTTCTCCCACAATCTCAGGCTTCTTCCTTCAGCGGTCACGTGGTACCGCTCATTAAAGTCATGAATATGCACATATTCATGACTTTAATGAGCGGTACCACCTGACCGATGAAGGAAGAATAGCTGCCGGAGACCGCGGGAGAAGCAGGGGGGCTTCAGAGACGCTCCAGGAGGGGGTAAGTATATGCGATATTCACCTGTCCCCGGTCCACCGCTGCACACCGCTGTGTCCTCTGGCTGTGATGTTCAGGTCAGAGGGTGCGATGACGTAGTTAGGCGCCGCGCCCTCTGCCTGAACAGTCACTGACAGAGGAGCCGGACGATGGAACGTCGCGCAGCGGTGGACCGGGGACAGGTGAATATCGCAGGTGCCGGTGCCCTGAGCCAGCGGTGACACCGGCACCTGGCCCCCAGCGACGAGAGGTGAGTATGTCATTTTTTTTTATTTGCAGCCGCAGCATATGGGGGCATAATCTATGGAGCATCTTATGGGGGCATAAAATATATGGATCATCTTATGGGGCATAAAATATATGGAGCATCTTATGGGGCATAAAGTATATGAATCATCTTATGGGGCATAATCTATGGAGCATCTTATGGGGGCATAAAATATAAGGAGCATCTAATGGGGGCATAAAATATATGGATCATCTTATGGGGGAATAATCTATGGAGCATCTTATGGGGCATAAAATATATGGAGCATCTTATGGGGGAATAAAATATATGGAGCATCTTATAGGGGCATAATCTATGGAGCATCTTATGGGGGCTTGAAATATATGGATCATCTTATGGGACATAAAATATATGGAGCATCTTATGGGGCATAAAATATATGGAGCATCTTATGAGGGCATAAAATATATGGAGCATCTTATGGGGCATAAAATATATGGAGCATCTTATGGGGGCATGATCTATGGAGCATCTTATGGGGCATAAAATATATGGAGCATCTTATGGGGACATAAAATATATGGAGCATCTTATGGGGGCATAAAATATATGGAGCATCTTATGGGGCATAAAATATATGGAGCATCTTATGGGGGCATAAAATATATGGAGCATCTTATGGGGCATAAAATAAATGGAGCATCTTATGGGGCATAATCTATGGAGCATCATATGGGGCATAATCTATGGAGCATTTTATGGGGCCATAACCTTTATGGAGCAGCGTATGGGGCATATTATTCTATGGAGAATTTTATGGGGCCATTATTAACCTTTGTGCAGCATTATATGGGGCATATTATTCTATGGAGCATCTTATGGGGCCATTATTAACCTTTGTGCAGCACTACACTGTGTTCCAAATTATTATGCAAATAATATTTTCTCAGATTTTCCCAAATTACCTATATGAATTTTAGTCATTGTAATTTTCCAGTCAAATAACTATTAGAGTACAATTGAAAGGTTTTTGTACAAACTGCCTATGATAACAGTATATTTTTTAAAAAATAAAACACTCAAACTGCACTCAAAATGCATGTTCCAAATTATTAGGCACAGCAGAGTTTTCAACCTTTTCATTTTAAAAAAGAACAAAAAAATGGTCATTTTTGAAATTATAAGCATTAGCAGGTTCTTACAAACTGAAATCAAACAGTTTTCAACTCAAAACTTTATTCTAGGTGATGTTACATTTGCACATAGGACCCTTTGTTCGAAAGGAGCTTCTGAACTCTCTCGTCCATTGAATTTGTCAGGTTTTGAATGGTTTCTGCTTCAATTGTTTTGCATGAGGACAGAATACCCTCCCAGAGCTGTTGCTTAGATGTGAACTGCCTCCCGCCATCATAGACACTCCTTTTGATGATGCTCCAGAGGTTCTCAATGGGGTTGAGGTCAGGGGAGCATGGGGCCGACACCATAAGTTTGTCCCCTTTTATGCCCATAGCAGCCAGAGATGCAGATGTGTTATGTGCAGCATGAGACGGTGCATTATCATGCATGAAAATGATCTTTCTGCGGAATGCACGGTCCTTCTTCTTGAACCATGGCAGGAAGTGCTGTTTGAGAAACTCAACATACACTATGGAGTTCATCTTTACCCTTTCAGGGATCCTAAAGGGGCCGACAATCTCTCTCCCCATGATTCCAGCCCAAAACATTACTCCACCTCCTCCTTGTTGGTGCCGTAGCCGTGTTTGCATGTGGTGTCCATCAACCAGCCATTCTCCACTCCATCTATCTGGACCACGGCACTTATCGGTGAACAAAACAGTTTTGAAGTCAGTCTTCATGTATTGTTTGGCTCACTGGAGCCGTTTCTGCTTGTGTGCAGTGGATAGAGGAGGTCGACAGGATGGCTTACGCACAGCTGCAAACCTCTGAAGGACCC
>JARQOD010000006.1:60776355-60884445 GCA_033576555.1 Oophaga sylvatica | reverse complement strand
AATTAACTTCCACCCTAAGGCCTCTTTCACACTTCAGTCGTGCGACGTCAGTCAAAATCCATCAAAATGTGAAAAAAACGGATCCGCCATTTTTTTTTGGCGGATCCGTTTTTTTCCCATAGACTTGCATTAGTGACGGATTTTGACGGATGGTCGTCCGTTAGGTCTCTTCTCTCTCTCTCTCTCTCTCTCTCTCTCTCTCCTCGGTCCGGACTTACATTTCCGGAACTAAATTTCTGGGTGAAATCTTCTTGGCGGATCCGTCAGAAAACTGACCATTTTTGCATCCGTTTTTTTACTTTTCTGACGGATCCGCCATCTTCACGGATGGGCGGACGTCACACAACGGAAGTGTGAAAGAGGCCTAATGTGATCGCTGTAGCTGCTTCTCCTTGGTGCGGATGCGATGTTAGGTGATCATGCTGCTTTTAACAACAGCTTTTCTAGATTTGCATCGGTCTGGAGGGCAGAAAACTTTGTGATCAGTTTTGTAAAGAAATCGCACCAGTACGTTGTACTGAACACATGTATAATACACTAGAGGTCTCCTCACGTGGGAAATTGATCACTGCTTACGTTAGTTATGGAATTCACGCAGCGGGAGGTCAGCAGTGTACATCACATACAGTAGAAGACACAAAGACTGCACCTTGTTCCAGAAGTTTTGAGGCTTGTCTCTGTGCTTTTTTGTGTATTGTGGGTGAGATACTTTGTGGCATTTGCACAGTAATGGCTTTCTTCTGGCAACTTGACATACAGCCCATTTTTCTTCAAGTGCCTCCTTACTGTGCATCTTGAAACAGCCACACCACTAGTTTTCAGAGAGTCCAGTATTTCAGCTGATTTTTGTTGGTCTACCTGACCATGGTTTTGTTTTTACAGAGCCCCTGATTTTCCATTTGTTAATCACAGTATGAACGCTGCTGACTGACATTATCGATTCCTTTGATATCTCTTTGTATCCCTTTTCTGTTTTATACAATTCAATTACCTTTTTTCGTAGATCTGTTGACAATTCTTTTGCTTTCCCCATTCCTCACAATCGAGAAATGTCAGTGGCTGGATGAAAGATGCAAGAGTCTGTCTGGATCCCAGAAACTCACTCAGCTTATATGTACACACACTAATTACAAGCAAACAGGTCACAGGTGAGGATGTTACCTTTAGTAGTCATTCAAACCCATTTGTGTCAACTTCTGTGCATGTTATAAGGCCAAAATCACCAGGGTATGTAAACTTTTGATCAGGGTCATTTGGATGTTTTGGGTTGTCATTATGATTTAAAAAGAGAAAACACAGTAGTTTGACAATAAATGGCTTCAACCAACCACTTCCCATGAGTGGAGAAAAAATCTTGGTGTTATCATTCATATTCTCTGAAAAAAAGGTGAAGAAAGCAAAAATTCCTCCGGGGTATGTAAACTTTTGAGCACAACTGTATGTTAGGCAATCTGGCACAAGAGACTCCCTGGTGTAAAGTGTGCATAAGTAAAAATGCGGCCTGAAAAAAAAGGCCTAGTAGTGCCTGTTGCACAGGAAAGAAGCAATAAAAGGAACTGTTCCACCTTCCTGAGGGCAAGAGGCACTAAAGTGCGCTGGGAACTCCATGATGCTGGCCAAGACCTCCAAGTGTTTGTGTTTTTCTTTCCCCTTCAAGCTTGTTTTATGCACATTGCATACCTCACTGCTGAAATGCAAGACTGTGAGCTCTTATGGGGCCAGAAACCCTTTTCTGTCCCTATGGACTGTGCAACTTAAAGTGATTACTGTTCACAAAAGGGGAATGGAAGAAATAGAAACAGACGACTCAAGGATCGAGCTGGGTCAGGACTGTGTTAATTATACCATTGTCTCAAGATGGATGGTGGCTTGGCCAACGGACCTGTGAGTACATGGGATTCCAAGTAGATGAGACCAGGGTCATGCAGACCCATGAAGGAACTAAACTATGCTCATGGACTGTCAGGCAACTGTTAATTGTTTTTCTTGAACATGAACTCAGATGGACATTGATCTGTGGATCTGACTGAGAGGACCACCCACTTAAAGTTTTGCGCAGGAGAAGTACATGGTATGCACCCTAGGACTGTTTGGCGGTTGATAAGTTGGCATTTGGTCCCAGAAACTTTTGATCTTTGATTTTGGGGTCAGTGAACTCAGCGGCAATGGACACTTTATCCCTAGAAGTAGGGAAAGTAACATTTTTAATGTTTTATGTGATTGTTGCATGCTGTGTGTTGTCTTCCAGGGCCCAGAATGGTCAAGGACGACCATGTTTAAAGAGGGGAGGAATGTATGGATATGGACTGTCTTAGCCTGTTCCTGTAGGCAATAGATAAGCAATGTGAATTCCGTCGTGTGGTTTTATATGTAAAAGTAATGTGTGTCTAATGTAATGCAATGTACTATGGTGATGTACTATACATAAGGCGTTAATGCATAATGTGAATATTGCGTAAGGATAAGGTTAGGATAGCATAGAATATAGCTTAAGGATAATAGGTTATCCTGTATGATAGGAAATGGTAAAGGTTAGGATTAGCCCAGTGGGTGGGCACTAGTGCTGATTAGAAGGGGGGGCACTTCCTAGTTGAAAGGAGTTCTGTGCCAGATAGTGAAGTGTACAGTAGTGTTGGGTTGCTAGGAGCTGCATGAGCCAAATGTTCAAGGCAGTGGAAGGCCAAATTGAGTTCCCTGATGGACATTCTAACAGCATCTGGAGCCTAGATCTCAGAACAGGTACCATGGAGAAGGCCTAGTCTTCTGACATCACGAGATCGGTCGACATGTAATTGTGTGGTGGGCAAATAGTCAATCCGGGCGCACATCCAGAATACACAGTGAATCTCTGAGGCTGATGGAGTCAGCAGGCTTGGGGTAGTCCAGAACAAAGGGTGGCAAGATAGAAGAGGAGTTGCACTAAGGAGGAAGGAAGTGCAAATTGCTGTGCTCTATCCCACTTGCACCCACCTGATCAACTTGGACTGTATAGAAAATGTTTGACTGTTACAACAAGCTTGGTGCACCATGCATTGTGTGTGGCATCTCCTGAGGATGGAAACATGAAGGCAGTGGACACCAGCGGCCTACAAGTGAGTGTGATGCACCCCATACCTTACAGCACACTAGCACTGAGACAAGTAGAGGGAAAGGGATGGATGTCCATCTCACCAGCCAGGTAAAATCCAAGTTTATTAGAACATAGTTAAAAGAAAAAACATTAAAACAACCTAGGGCTGGGACACCCCTTGTCTGTAAAGTGTCAGAGCGCAAACGGACAGCAGCTCGGTTGTGACTACAGTTCTCGGACACTTTACATTTTCAAGATGGGGCACCTGGTTAATGAATTAAAAAAATATATAACGTATATACTCGCGTATAAGCCGAGATTTTCAGCCAATTTTTTAAAGCTGAAAGTCCCCCTCTCAGCTTATACGCTAGTCATATATCGGGGTCGGCAGGGGAGGGGGAGCGTGGGTGTCAGAGATCATACTCACCCCCTCCTGGCACAGTCTCTGCAGCCCCTGCTTCTCCCAAGGTCCCCGGCGCCGGTGTTCAGGGTTACGTGGTACCGCTCATTAAATAATATAAATAAACTTGGCACTCGACAAGTGAAGCGATTCAAAAATTTTTGAATCGCTTCACTTGTCGAGTGCCAAGTTTATTTATATTATTATACGTCTGGTTGGATACCTGACTTGTGCACCGCCTACTTTTTTTCCATTGAGTGCCGTGTCTCATATTACAGTACCGCTCATTAAAGTCATGGCGCATATTCATGACTTTAATGAGCGATACCATGTGACCACTGAATCCTGAAAGAGCAGAGGCGCTGAGACCATGGAAGAAGAGGGGCTGCAGAGACCATGCGCCAGGAGGGGGTGAGTACGTTGGGGGAGGACGCGGAGCAGAGCAATATTCATCTGTCACTGTTCCACCGCCGCTCTGTCCTCCGTGTCCTCTGACTGTGATGTTCAGGTCAGAGGGCCCGATGACGTAGTCAGTGCGCACCATCTGCTGAGCGTCACTGTTGAGGACTCGGAAGACAGAGCAGCAGCGGCGGTGGAACAGGGACAGGTGAATATCCCAGGTGCTGGGGGCCTGAGCCAGCGGTGACACCGGCACCTGGCCCCCATAGCACCCGTGTCCCCGCCTGCTCAGGACACCGACACCTGGCCCCCAGCGACGAGAGGTGAGTATGTCATTTTTTTTTAATTGCAGCAGCAATATATGGTATTTGTCTATGGAGAATCTTGTTGGGCCACCATTAACCCTTGTGCAGCATTTTATGGGGGGTATTTATCTATGGAGCAGCTTCTTAGGCTACCATTAACCCTTGTGCAGCATTTTATGGGGGTATTTATCTACGGAGCATCTTCTTGGGCCACCATTAACCCTTGTGCAGCATGTTATGGGGGTATTTATCTATGGAGCATCTTTTTGGACCACTATTAACACTGGTGCAGCATTTTATGGGGGGTATTTATCTATGGAGCATCTTCTTTGGCCACCATTAACCCTTGTCCAGCATTTTATGGGGGGTATTTATCTATGGAGCATCTTTTTGGACCACTATTAACATTTGTGCAGCATTTTATGGGGGAGTATTTATCTATGGAGCATCTTCTTGGGTCACCATTAACACTTGTGCAGCACCACCCTCGGCTTATACCTGAGTCAATAAGTTTTCCCAGTTTTTTATGGCAAAATTAGGGGTCTCGGCTTATACACGGGTCGGCTTATATATAAGTATATACGGTATATGGTTCTGGCTTACATCTGTTTTGAGACTTTTTAGCAACAAAAATTCTCGTCTCTAAATTTGTACCAAAAATAATTGACGTACATAAAAAGACTTCAGGGGATAACAGGAATACATTGCTCCAAATTTTGTCTTTTTAAAAAGTTGCAACTGATGAATCACTCAAAAATATTTTGAAACCTACAATCACAATGGCAAACATTAAAAAAAAAACATAAAATGGACATAAAAAAAGAGTCAATCTAAAAGAAAATTTAGACACAAAGGCAAAACACCAAAAGATAGACAAAAAAAAAGAGAAAATGCAGTACGGATTTAGGCACATTATCAACTATATGATGAGTATGTAAATTTATACAAAAACACACTCCAGACATTCAAAAAGAAGAACAGACTATAAGACAAAGCTTTTTAAAAACAATTAATATGGTATATGTAGATGGAGTCAGAGGCAGACACAGATAAATGTGGACCCCAGTGCAAGAACACCATAAGGGATCTCTTCCACCAAAATGCCTGCATCTTACATAATTATAACTGAAATGAATAATCACTTTTAATCAATATTTATTTTTTTTTAGCTCTGGTAGTCTTACCTTTCAATTTGAAAATGCTGCACAATAAATGAAACACAATAAATGAAGCAGTACATGATATCCAATCAAATTAATTGGTGGACAGGCTGGGCCCAATGGAGTGCAGGCTATTCTTCACAGTACAATTATTAACCAAAACTGGAAAGCCAGACCCATATGCAAAATAACTAAATTTTATAAGACTACATTTTGAGAGTACCAAAAAGCCAATACATAATCCTATAACTACCACCAAAATAAATAAGATAAAGTGTAAAACATTATCAAAATATTTCCAGACTTTATTGATAGACAATTAATTTAGACAAATACAAAATTAGAAACCATTAAAAGAACTCCATAAAACCAGATAAGAGAAAATCAGACAATGTGGTTAAGATAATATATAGCATAAAGGTACAATAGAATCAGTATATGAAAATAATGGGGGCATAGGAAACCATATAATAATCATAGATTACCGAGACTTGGAATTATGTAACAACACAAGAATGATAGTAAGACCAGTCAATGAGAACATGGAGCACTAAAGCTATAAATAACCAATCAAGTCAATAGATAAAGAGCTAATAGATCCCATGTAATAGCACTTACAGTAAATGAAAAACAGACAACAACCTACACTCACCATATGCCATCATAAAGATCACTCTGCCCAGTACCCCGACACACGTTTCACATACAGCTTCCTCAGGGATGCAACGGAGTGCAGCCTGTTCTTCACAGTGGCTCTCTTGACTGTGTTCAATACCCTTTGTAAGGTGACAGCTGGATAGGTCGTGGATGGTGGCATGTGTTCCCGAGGTGCAAAGCCTCAGTGATGTAGGACCCGGAGAAGCAGGCTCCAGCACACATAGTGCTGAGAGGTGTTTTAATAGACCTGGATTATGGGTCTGGGTTTTACTAGCAGCTGAAAGAGCTGGGTGGGATGAGCTGCTCATTTACCTACTGTCTAGATCTTAGAATGTGTCTCGACCACGCACCACAATTGTGGGTTTCCAGGGCAATGGGGTACTCAGAGCCGAGCCCGTAGAAGTCTATGGGATTGTCACAGGTAGCGGTGGCTCGGTCTGTGGCCCTGGCGGTCAGGCGTATGTTGGGGGGTATATTTACAGGGGATATATATATACAGTTCGTGACGCCACCTGTAGTCTCTGGTAATT
Source organism: Oophaga sylvatica (assembly GCA_033576555.1). NCBI lineage: Eukaryota > Metazoa > Chordata > Amphibia > Anura > Dendrobatidae > Oophaga > Oophaga sylvatica. The sequence continues at coordinate 60,877,924 of JARQOD010000006.1, read as the reverse complement.
TGTACCAGCGCTGCTGTAGATCTCTGAGGGGATGGTGAGGCAGCTAGATGTCGGGTCCCCTACAGGTGGGACTCTTCCCTCAGGTCGATAGTAATGGGCAGGTTGTGCAGGAATGCAATCAAATAACACAGTCTCACACAACACCGTCTTTCCATACCTTTTTACTTGCAAGATGGTTATGCAAGTCCCAGGGAGGCTGATCCAATGGAGGATGTGTTTCAAGATAGCAGCTGGACAAGTTAGGGGCCTCCTTTACTTTCACAAAGATGAGTCCAACCAGCATAAAGCGTAGTTCCCTCCATAAACTCCAGCTATTTCAAAGCTGTACTGCCCGGTCAGTTTTGTGGTCGGAGCCTTCCTGTGATGAAACTAGGTTCTTATTTGCTTGGCCTAGCTCAAAGTTCCTATTCCACCTGACCCCAGTTACGTACTGACACTCCAGGGGCTGCTTGCCGTTACCTAAGGTCCGGTAAGCCTCTGGGTTTTCTACCACCATGCGTGAAGCTATGGTGATGCTTCGGTCTCCAGTGACCGGTGACAACGTGCAGGACTTCTCCAATCCTATAGCACTCAGAATTTCTACCACTGTGCCTTTCGCCTTGTCCGCGCTGGTAGCATAAGCATTTCTCACTTCACAGGTTAACAAAGTCAGTCCCTTTCTTAACTTCTCTCTTGAGCTTGTTGCCAGACTCTCAGTAATCTTCTAGGCAGGAGCACGTCTCTGAACCTTCACTGTCCTTGGGACAGGAGACTGAAGTATATCTGCAACTCACTCCTCTCTCTTACTGCACAGACTGCACTCAGCTCTGCTGCTGACTGACTGGACCTCTTCCTCCCTCCTCGTCCAGGCTAGACTGACTGACTTCTGATGCATGTGACTAGACTTTATATACCTGTGGGCGTGTCTAAGTGTGTGTTGAAATGAATGTTCATTGAGCATTAAACTGCTATCTCTCCACACATCCTCCAGGGTACTGCGTGTGCCTTCACACCAGGGCTACACATTCCCCCATGGTAAACGACAGCACTCCCGGGCTGTGAAATACAAAAGACAGAAATTTTTGTTTATGCATTAAACATTAACATTAACTCGTCCCATCCGGGAGGTAAGGATTTCTTGAACGTTGCAAACAAAACATTAAATATAGAAAAGTACAAAATATTAAATATACATTCTCATATAATACACAGCAAGATTCTTGTGAAGGACCCGCACCAAACCTTCAACGTGGGTCCTGGGTGGGCTGCAGGACATCTGGATGCAGACCTCACTCAGTGCCACACCACACGGGTTTTATTATTCAGAGGTAGTTGTGGTGGTTTTTATGTAGAACCAAGGTAATGCACAAGGTGCAACTATTTACAAGATACAGTTCTGGGCTGGCTCAGTCCTCAGCCTCTGAGTCCATAATAAGAAAAAGACACATTATATCAAATCACATCACAATAAAGTGCAAAAACTTTTTATCTGATTACCCAGCCGGGCATTCTACTTTTGGCAATATATATATACGTTATATACACATTTAACTTGTGCAAAACATTTTCACTTTTATAAAAACTTAGGTACATCTTCTTAGTTGCGGTAAACCCTGTCTGGGTCCTACCGTTCTTCACATTCTCTTGACTTCAATTACACTTTCCATCCCGGGGGCTGGAACAATGCGATGGTCCCTAGATCCCATTACTAACAAGTCGTGCGCTGCTATTAGGGTCTGGGTCGCCACAGTTCTCATGCGAACCTCTAGGGGCGCAACGGGTACTTTCTCCTTGCGAGACACCGATTGCGTTTCAATTTGCGTTACAGTTAGCAATATCGATCGTGTCATAGATTGCGATGGAAACTGGGTCGCAAGTTGCGATGTAGAAGAATAACGAGTTAGTGGAGAGTATACAGGTGTTGCTTCTATTTGCGAGATACCTGCAGGGGGCGATGCTGGGGCACGGCCGAATGCTGTTTGAGCTGGAGACGGGGACGCTGCGGTAGTGGTGACGTTACCAGCGTCGGGGACGGGGTCACGGACGATTGTGACATTGAGGGCATACCATCCCTTCATACCCCAGTGTCGTGTATAGGTGACAATGTCTCCATTAACTAGGTCCCTCCCGGGATGGCCTTGCGGTAGGTGGGATTCTACATCACGTCTGCTGACAAAGACCCCTGGGTAGAGGCCCGGTTCTCTGATGAAGCCCCAGCCCTTTCGGAGCTGGAACTCAGTCACACACCCCTGCCGCCGCGGTTCCCTCAGAGTACCTTTCTCTCGACGGACACTCTCCTTGTCCGCGATCAGCTCTGTATGCTGCCGCTGTCGATTCCGCTGAGCTTCCCGCTCTTCCTCCTGCTGTCGTTGTTGTTTCTCCTCACGACGCTGCCACTCACGTTCCCACTGGGCGGTGTAGGCGACGTCATCCAGGCGCGCCATCTCATCCCAGTCAACGTCTGGTAATGACGGACAGGACCCCTCCGGTGTCCCTATCGGGGATCGATCCTCTGCTGCGGCCTCCTGGCCGGGCGGGCGTTCCGGAACTGGCGGTACCTCCTCAACCTCCTTCGCCTCCACCGCTTCACCGGTGGGATCAGGATCGGTACTTTCGGGGGCAGCCTCCGGTTGCTGCTTTGCCTTGGGCAGCAGAAGTTTTGGTAACTCCAGACGTAGGGGGTCGTCGAAGGGAGAGATCACCGCGTCCCACAGCCGCCGCTGCTCCAGGGTACGCCGGCGTCTCTCGATCTCCTCATATCCAGGTTGTGGCAAAATCATCTTTCTTAGTCGTGCATTTTCTTCTTTTATTTCCAGCAATGCTTGCTGCAGGTGCAGGACCACGGATGACTCCGGTTCTGGTGGCAGCTTGGCTGGGGCACGGGGCCTGCCTTCCTCCGCTTCCCTGCTCGGCTGCACACGTCCTGCTTCCATGATGTTCCAGAGCGTTCTTTCATCTTCCTCCAGAGACGTCCGGTCTCTTCCGTGGAGGCGGGGTTTGCGTCTCCTCCTCTTCGCAGGGAAGGTGAAGAGGAGGCGGACCTCCTTTGCTGTAGGGCAGGATCGCATATTGTAATAGCACTTTGAGAGGGCAGGCATTCTCTTCGCGCCACAGGGGGGTACACGCCCATGAAGGTACGCCCACCTTCTTCTCCAGCGCCTGAGGGCGCGAATATGGCGACAAAGATGGCGATTTTTGGCGCCAAAAGTGCAAACAGTCCTTTTCACAAAAACAACTCCATAGGCACACAGGGCTCGCAATTTTGCGAGTTTCGCATCCTGTTCGTGACGCCAATTTTGTCTTGACCGCGCACCACAATTGTGGGTTTCCAGGGCAATGGGGTACTCAGAGCCGAGCCCGTAGAAGTCTATGGGATTGTCACAGGTAGCGGTGGCTCGGTCTGTGGCCCTGGCGGTCAGGCGTATGTTGGGGGGTATATTTACAGGGGATATATATATACAGTTCGTGACGCCACCTGTAGTCTCTGGTAATTTGTACCAGCGCTGCTGTAGATCTCTGAGGGGATGGTGAGGCAGCTAGATGTCGGGTCCCCTACAGGTGGGACTCTTCCCTCAGGTCGATAGTAATGGGCAGGTTGTGCAGGAATGCAATCAAATAACACAGTCTCACACAACACCGTCTTTCCATACCTTTTTACTTGCAAGATGGTTATGCAAGTCCCAGGGAGGCTGATCCAATGGAGGATGTGTTTCAAGATAGCAGCTGGACAAGTTAGGGGCCTCCTTTACTTTCACAAAGATGAGTCCAACCAGCATAAAGCGTAGTTCCCTCCATAAACTCCAGCTATTTCAAAGCTGTACTGCCCGGTCAGTTTTGTGGTCGGAGCCTTCCTGTGATGAAACTAGGTTCTTATTTGCTTGGCCTAGCTCAAAGTTCCTATTCCACCTGACCCCAGTTACGTACTGACACTCCAGGGGCTGCTTGCCGTTACCTAAGGTCCGGTAAGCCTCTGGGTTTTCTACCACCATGCGTGAAGCTATGGTGATGCTTCGGTCTCCAGTGACCGGTGACAACGTGCAGGACTTCTCCAATCCTATAGCACTCAGAATTTCTACCACTGTGCCTTTCGCCTTGTCCGCGCTGGTAGCATAAGCATTTCTCACTTCACAGGTTAACAAAGTCAGTCCCTTTCTTAACTTCTCTCTTGAGCTTGTTGCCAGACTCTCAGTAATCTTCTAGGCAGGAGCACGTCTCTGAACCTTCACTGTCCTTGGGACAGGAGACTGAAGTATATCTGCAACTCACTCCTCTCTCTTACTGCACAGACTGCACTCAGCTCTGCTGCTGACTGACTGGACCTCTTCCTCCCTCCTCGTCCAGGCTAGACTGACTGACTTCTGATGCATGTGACTAGACTTTATATACCTGTGGGCGTGTCTAAGTGTGTGTTGAAATGAATGTTCATTGAGCATTAAACTGCTATCTCTCCACACATCCTCCAGGGTACTGCGTGTGCCTTCACACCAGGGCTACACAAATGTGCAATTTAAGGCAGCTAGTGCTGTCTTACTTTGTGTGTATGCAATGTGATGAGGCCTTAAATGTGCAGCTCAGACCCTGCTGGAATATGAGTGAAGATTTACCATATATGGACTGGTTATTTTCCATTTTTGTTCTGTTATATCTTTTTGTACCCAGAAGAGGCTGATTTATTTTGTTAACCAGATGTTTTATGGACATTGAATAAACCACCCATTTATTTTGAACCGACAACCTGAATCCCTGTGTGTGAACCAGCATCTAACACAGAGTCTAAACCTCATAATTGGTGCTGCAAATGCAGGCAGAAATACCAGAAGCTAGGTGATTGCTTCTGGAAACTGCATGTCCTGGGTTAAGGCAGCCATAGCAGTGCCAGCGAAGCCTGCAACCATGGAAGACCTGTTTAAACAACTGTGCTACAAAAGTGCTTACAGAACAATTTCAGCTACAGCAGCAACTAATAAAGCAGCAACAACAGTACAGGAACAGATGGCTCTCCTGGCAGAGGCCGTCAGTGTCAGGGAAGCCGCACTGCCTCCAGGCCGAAACAATGACACCAACATGAGGAAAACCGTGAATGAGGCATTGAAAAGATGACTCCGGGGGATGATGTTGAAGCATTCCTGGCCAGGTTTGAAAAGGTGGCTGACTGAAAACTGGCAACTGAGCAGTGAGCAGCGGTTCGGGCGCCATATCTGACCGGAGAGCCACAGAAGGCATATTTTGATATTTCCCTGCAAGACACCAAAGAGTATGAACAAGTGAAGGTTGAGATCTTGGCTTGGCTGGGTGTAACCCTGGCAGTCATGGCACAACGGGTGCACCTCTGGAATTTTCACAGGGACATACCTCCTCAGTCACAAATGTTTACAGTACAGAAGTGGCTGCAGCCAGAGACTTGTTCCTCAGCCCAGATGGTTGAGAGAGTGGTCATGGCTTGGTTTATCCACTCTCTGTCAAAGCCGATTCAGTCCTAAGTTGCCTAGGGAGATCCCCAAAATGCAGATGACCTGGTGAGCCTAGTGGAGAGGTATCTGGAAGTCGAGAGTTTCCTGAGTGGCCAAGCAGGGGTAAGGTGGTCACCTTTCTGGGGTTCCCAAAGGGGGGATGGCTCCCAAAAGAAGGGGACTAGATCCACACTGGGGGGGAATCCAAAGTCCCAGGAGGCATCTGAGTCACAGCCGAGTAAGCAGGCCCATGCTGTTTTCTGTTCGAGGTGTCATGCCCCTGACCATATAGCCGCCCAGTATCCTATGAACTCTGAGCCAATTGACTGCAGCATAAGCCGATGGTGTTCCTATTTTGCCTATCTCGCCTGCACCGCAGTTCTTCAACCTGGCCAGGACCCTCAGGTACACTCAGTGTCTGTAAACAGGGTGCGAGTGACTGAACTGATGGACTCAGTAAGTTTGATGACCCTGATTGCTTAGACAACAGCCAAGTCACCCCTAAAGGAACTTTGTTACAAGCCATAGCAGACGAATTTCCCTTTTGGGTGCTGATTGGCAATTAGGCAGCATCCCCTAAGGCTAACATCTCTGAGCCGGAAATGCCGATGGAAACTTTGGAACTACTGAACATAGGTGCTTAACTTTTAAAGGGCGTTTGAAAATGTTACGGTGTAACATGGGGTTTCTCAGGAGCTGGGAACCGACAGACAGTTCTTTCATTTTGCTATGAATGAGGCTCTACAATATAGAGTAGCCAAGCCAAGGGGTGAGGTGACAGAGAAGTTACTGATGCCAGGGCCCTATAGTCGCAGGGAATTAGGCATGGCTCATTCTCATGTGTTGGATGGTCACCTGGGAATGAAAAAGATCCAGGAACAGATTCTCCAGAGATTCTACTAGCCCGGATGCTATAGAGAAATCATGAGTTATTGTCAGTTCTTCCCCATGTGTCAGCTAACCTTCCCGGTGGTCCACTTCCCCAATCCTCTATTACCTTTGCCCATCATCGAGATTCCATTTAAATATATAGTGATGGATTTGGCGGAGCCACTATTAGGTGGAAGAGAAAATTGATGAAGTCAACTATAAAGTCCATGGACGAGGAAGCCCTACAGGATTACCATGTCGGCCTGATTAAACCATGGCAGGAAAAAGAAAATGTGGAAGCATTGTCGGGAGTTGATGCAGTGGAATAAAGACCTATGTTCTGAATTGCCAGATCTCACTCAGATCATAGAGCCTGAGGTACTCACAGAGCCTCATGTTTGCATAAACCTGAAACAGAATTTGATTCCAAAGGCCCTCCAAGGGGTGATCTTGAAAGAGGTGAAGTGGATATTGAATCTAGGAGTCATTGAAGAGTCCAAGAGTGGCTAGTTCAGTCCCATAATGTTGGTGCCAAAACAAGATGGGAGTGCCGGATCTATAATGAATACAGGAAGCGCAATGATGTCTCGAACTTCGACACCTACCTAATGCCCAGGGTAGATGAGCTAATTGAGAGGCTAGGACCAGCTCGATACATCACCACCCTGGACCTCACAATAGGATAATGGCAAATTCCCCTGTCCAAAGAGGCTAAGGAAAAGATAGCCTTCTTGACACCAGACGGATGTTATATGTATGTCAGGATGTCATTTGGTTTACAGGGAGCTTTAGCCACTTTCCAGAGAGCCATGGAGGTGAGCCAGAACTTACCACTGCCCCTCTTGAAGAAACAGGTCCGGATATTTATAGGCACTGTGGGCTACTATAGAAGATTTGTCCCTAACTTTGCCTTGATAGCAGCCCCGCTGATGGATCTTCTGAAAGTGATGAAGTCGGCCATGGGTAAGTGGTCCCTGAGAAGACCTTCTAGGAACTGAAACTGATCCTCTGTAAATAGCCAGTATTGGTCGCGCCCAACTTCTCCAAAGAGTTTGTGGTCCAGACAGACTCATCGGATGTCAGGCTGGGAGCAGTCTTGTCCCAGGAAATTAATGGAGAGGAACACCCTGTGATGTACCTCAGTTGGAAGCTGTCCACATGTGAGAAGAACTACTCCATAGTGGAAAAACAATGGGCATGAAATGGGCATTAGACACTATGAGATATTACCTGTTAGGCAAAATGTTCAAGTTAGTGTCGGATCATGCCCCATTGAGGTGGATGCAAGAGAAGTGAAACAATGCCTGAGTAACTAGGTGGTTCCTAGTCCTTCAGGATTTTAGTTTTCAGGTCGAGCATGGGCCAGGGAAACAACATGGGAATGCAGATGCCCTATCAAGTGTTTATTGTATGTTGGTGGAAGGAGCTAAACCCCCAGACTTTGATCAGGAGGGGAGTATGTAAGGTGGCAGCTGGACAGGTCGTGGATGGGAGGTATGTGTCCCTGTGGTGCCTTGTCTCAGTGATGTAGGATCCAGAGAAGCAAGCTCCAGCACACATACTGCTGAGAGGTGTTTTAATGGGCCCGGATTATGGGTCTGTGTTTTACGAGCAGCTGAAATTGCTGGGTGGGATGAGCTGCTCACTTACCTCCAGTCCAGGTCTTGAAATGTCCAATTTAAGGCAGCTGGTGCTGTCTCGCTAGGTCTGTGTCTGTGCAAAGTGAGAAGGCTTTGTATATGTTGCTCAGTCCCTGCTGGACTCTGAGTGAAGATTTACCATTTAAACGGGTGAGCCCGTGCCTTGTATGGACTAGGTATTTTCAATTTTTGTTCTATTATATCTTTTTGTACCCAGAAAAGGTTGTTTTATTTTGTTAATCAGACGGTTTATGGACATTGAATAAAGTACCCGTTTATTTTGAACTGACAAACTGAATCACTGTATGTGAACAAGCGTTGCCACATAGCCAATCCCTCACACCTTCTATGATAATAACTTTAAAATATAAATCTGGATATCTGGACAAGCTGTAATCTACAGTATTGAAGGGGTTAATGATATGTGTAGGATAATTGTATTAAAGTGGACAGAGTGATACCCATCGGGGGTCATGTGCAACTGAACAAGTTGCACAGACAATGAGCCAGATTCATCAAAGCTTTTACAACAGAATTCTGGTTTATAAAACTTTGAAAGTCTTAAAATTTTGGTGCAATGCAAGGTGGCGCTACAATTTAGCGATTTTTGGCGGACTCAAGCCCCTTTTGTCAAGCTTTGATTAAGTGGGCACAGCTGGGATGGTACAGGGCCATGACTACCCCCACTAATCAAATCTTATTCCAGATTTTTCAGACACATCAGATTTATTAAGAGTCATGAGCTTCTTAATGAATTAGGAGTGTCTGACTGCAGCACGTTCCCTCATCAAGACCAGTATGAACAGCGACAGTTTTGATGAATCAGACCCTTAGTGAGCATGTTCAACCCCTGCTTCAATAACTGTTTTTTAGTTGTCTATATGAGTTATAATGAGTAAATGGAGCAGTGGTTGCACATGCTCACTAATGTTCCTCATTCCAAATATGGGTCTTAGGAGCCTGACCCCCCGCTGTGGATACGTATCCTACAATGAAGGTCTTTCTAATATTTTAGCATGTTTGTAAAACATTATAGCTTTGTTCCGACCTTTATATTTCATGATAAATATTCTTAAAGAGCACCTGTAGCCATGTCAAAAGTGGCCAGGTTTTGCCATTAATTTTTTCCCGTTTCTCCACTGAGTATTCCTTTTTTTTTTTAAATCCACCATATGGTCGCCAGATGTCAATGTGTCCATTGCTGATTCAAATATTCAGATCTTAGAACACACAAAAAATATTCTTTCATAAAGGGTGTTTCCTTATCAATCCATTTATCATCCATCCACATGTAAGATCTTTAGGGGTCCTATCACTGAGGCCCCCACTAATCCTATGAACAAGGAGATTCAAAGTTTACTATAAGGCCGGCGTCACACTGGCGACAGAATTGGACGACTGCAATACGATGAAATATTGTATTGCAGTCTGCCGTATGTTAATCTATGGAGCAGCTCCCAGTATCAGATTTTTTGTGGTCCGTTTTAAACGTCCGAGTGCAATCGCAGCATGCTGCGATTGTCACCGATTGTGGGTCGACTATCGCCAATGCAAGTCTATGGGAGCGATGAAAAATCGGATTACAAACGGACCGCACGTGTGACTTGCGATTAAATCGCATCGGTGTCCTTTAGAAAAGCCGGCAATTCATCCCGGCTATACTGTAAAATCACACTGACAGCTTTAATAAAGAATAGAAAGAATAGATATATACACATAGAACACATATATATATATATATATATATACATGTAATTGTGACATGTATATATATATATATATTTATAGTTCCTAGACTTCAACATACTGTAATAGGCGCTAATTCAATAGCCGGCTTTTGTGAAATCACAGAAGCTGACATGAAATGATACATTGTTTAGACACAGTTAACCATGTCATTTCCTGTATTTTGATATATGGTTTGAACTTACAATTACATAGGTATATGTGTGCAAAATTTCAGACATGTAGGGGTTAATTAAAGGTGTAAATTCGTTGAAAAAAAATGCGTGGGCTCCCGCTGTATTTTCTCCACCAGACAGACAAAGCAAGCGAATGGGGGCAGATAATAATAGCCTAGGGAGGGTACATTTTTTTGTGCCCCCCCTGGCTATTAACATCTGCCCCCAGACACCCCAGAAAGGGCAAATCTCTAATTAGATTTGCCCTTTCTGGCACTTTGCCCGTCTATTCCCATTGCCCTGTAGTGGTGGCGAATGGGTTAATAAGGGGTTAAAATGACCTTGCAATTGAAAGGTCACTTTAAGCCAGGTTAATAATTGAGAGCTGTCAATTAGACAACTATCAATTATTAATCCTATTGAAGTAAATAAAAAAACACACACTTTAAGAATAAATAATTTTAATGAAATAAAAACACATTTTTTTGACCATCTTTTATTTTACTCTTAATACGTGCGACGCCCTTGATCTCCTAAAATAAATATAAAATAATAAAACAACATTATTCTTACCTATCTGGCGATCTGTCACGTCCCACGATGTAATCCTTCACAAAGGGTTAACTAGCAATCAGCTAGGCAGCGCAACTAATGCTGCGTGCTCAGCTGATAGCTCCTGAATGAATGAGCTTATCTCCTGCCGACAGGAGAGGATGTGATTAATGAATGAAGCTTAATTGATTGTATCCACTTTCACCTTAGGTCAGGTCACTGAAGTGAAAGTGGCAATAAATCAATTAAGCTTCATTCATTCATCTCTTCCTCTCCTTTCGCTGGGAGAGGAAGTTATTCATTCGGGTGGTAAGAGCTCAGCAGACAGCATTAGCTCTCTGCGAGCTCTAACCTGTTAACCTTTCTGATGGATTACACCGTGGGACCTGACTGTACATCGGATTGGTAAGAATAATTTTGCTTTTTTATTTTCTTTTTATTACAGGAAATGGTTTTAGCAGGAAAATAAAATATGGTCAAAAACTGTGTGATTATTTAATTAAACTTCTTTTTTATTAAACTGTGTGTGTTTGATTTTTCTTTCATACAATAGGATTAATAATTGATAGTTGTCTAATTGACAGCTCTCAATTATTAACCTGGCTTAAATTGACCTTTCAATTGCAAGGTCATTTTAACCCCTTATTAACCCATTCGCCACCGCTACAGGGCAATGGGAATAGACGGGCAAATTGCCAGAAAGGGCAAATCTAATTAGAGATTTGCCCTTTCTGGGGTGTCTGGGGGCAGATGTTAGTAGCCAGGGGGGGCACAAAAAATGTACCCTCCCTAGGCTATTATTATCTGCCCCCACTCGCTTGCTTTGTCTGTCTGGTGGAGAAAATACAGCGGGAGCCCACGCATTTTTTTTCAACGAATTTACACCTTTAATTAACCCCTACATGTCTGAAATTTTGCACACATATACTTATGTAATTGTAAGTTCAAACCATATATCAAAATACAGGAAATGACATGGTTAACTGTGTCTAAACAATGTATCATTTCATGTCGGCTTCTGTGATTTCACAAAAGCCGGCAATTGAATTAGCGGCTATTACAGTATGTAGAAGTGTAAGAACTATAAATATATGTATATATATATGTCACAATGACATGTATATATATATATATATATATATATATTATATATGTGTTCTATGTGTATATATCTATTCTTTCTTTTGTGATTTAAATAATATTCTTTTGGATCCATTATATGTCAGTTTTGCAAGCCTGCGAGAAATTCTCGCAAGTCGGATGAAAATCGGATGTTACAAGGTACACACACATGCGACTAAATCGCATCTTTGAAGGAAAATCGGATGCCAGGCGGATGTGTGATGTTTGCTTTTTGTTCCGATAATCGACCGACTAAAACGGTCCGATTTTTTGTAGTTGTGTCTGACGCCGGCCTAAGAAGAAAAGTAGTGCACTTATGTGACCGCTGCTCTATTAACTTCTATGGAACTGATACAATTTAATTACCATTTGCACGGTATTAGCACAAGAGGGGACATTAATAGAGGGTGCACCTATCAAATGCTTATCAATTAAATTTTTTTATGTTTTGTAGTCTACATTTTGGGGTAAAACACTGCCTCCATATTTGACTTAGCACTCCTCATATCTGTCCAAGGATGTTTTTAAAGGGTAACTAAACATTGGCAGTTTTCAAAAGATAAAATATTGTCCCTTAAACCTCCGTCAGAGACCTTTCACCTACTTAAACCAGTTCTCCTGCTTTGCACAAATGAGGGGTGAACACCCTGAAACGTGTTTGTAAATAAAGTTTCTGAATTGGCTTCTTATCTTATCATGCAGCAAGGTCTTTTAAAGAGTCAACATTGACTTTTAGGATTGTCAATAAGTGGCACTATATTTCCTGTCCTTTTTCTCTATGTAGAGGCTTTTTGCATATTTATATTTTTAAGCCTTTTAAATGCCTGCAGATAATTGGGAGTCTGGGTTTTGAGGCCCCCACAATCTCCTAAAAGATGGATGAGAATTGTGCAGTTCAGGAGGCAGGGCTCACAGTTCCTGCCTGAGCGTACACACTGAGTAGAGTATGAATTTAATGGAAAGTTATAGGTTATCAGTAGCTATGAACTCTCGCCTCCCAAGCTTCATACTGATCAGCCATGTTTTGGGAGATTGTTGATGGTCTCAGGACACAGACACTCAATGATTAGCAGGCAATTAAAGTGCATGTAATAAAAAAAATGTCAACTCTTTAATTACTCTTTAATTAAACCTAGAAACTACAGTCATGGCCAAAAGTTTTGAGAATGACACAAATATTAATTTTTACAAAGTCTACTGCTTCACTTTTTCTAATGGCAATTTGCATATACTCCAGAATGTTATAAAGAGTGATCAGCTTAACAGCAATTACTTGCAAAGTCAATATTTGGCTAGAAAATGAACTTTATCCCCAAAACACATTTCAACATCATTGCAGCCCTGCCTTAAAAGGACCAGCTAACCTCTTTTCAGTGATTGCTCCATTAACACAGGTGTGGGTGTTGATGAGGACATGGCTGGAGATCAATCTGTCATGATTAAGTAAGAATGACACCACTGGACACTTTAAAAGGAGACTGGTGCTTGGCATCATTGTTTCTCTTCTGTTAACCATGGTTATCTCTAAAGAAACACGTGCAGTCATCATTGCAATGCATAAAAATGCCTAACAGGGAAAGTATCGCAGCTAGAAAGATTGCACCTCAGTCAACAATCTATCGCATCATCAAGAACTTCAAGGAGAGAGGTTCCATTGTTGCCAAAAAGGCTTCAGGGCGCCCAAGAAAGACCAGCAAGCGCCAGGACCGTCTCTTAAAAGTGTTTCAGCTGTGGGATCGGGCTACCAGCAGTGCAGAGCTTGCTCAGGAATGGCAGCAAGGCAGGTGTGAGTGCATCTGCACGCACTGTGAGGCGGAGACTCTTGGAGCAAGGCCTGGTCTCAAGGAGGGCAGCAAAGAAGCCACTTCTCTCCAGAAAAAACATCATGGACAGACTGATATTCTGCAAAAGGTACAGGCAGTGGACTGCTGAGGACTGGGGTAAAGTTATTTTCTCTGATGAATCCCCTTTTCGATTGTTTGGGACATCAGGAAAACGCCTCATTCGGAGAAGACAAGGTGAGCGCTACCACCAGTTTTGTCTCATGCCAACTGTTAAGCATCCTGAAACCATTCATGTGTGGGGTTGCTTCTCAGCCAAGGGAATCGGTTCTCTCACAGTCTTGCCTAAAAACACAGCCATGAATAAAGAATGGTACCAGAATGTCCTCCAAGAGCAACTTCTCCCAACCCTCCAAGAGCAGTTTGGCGATCAACAATGCCTTTTCCAGCATGATGGAGCACCTTGCCATAAAGCAAAGGTGATAACTAAATGGCTCAGGGAACAAAACATAGAGATTTTGGGTCCATGGCCTGGAAACTCCCCAGATCTTAATCCCATTGAGAACTTGTGGTCAATCATCAAGAGACGGGTGGACAAACAAAAACCTAAAAATTCTGACAAAATGAAAGCATTGATTGGGCAAGAATGGACTACTATCAGTCAGGATTTGGTCCAGAAGTTGATTGAGAGCATGCCAGGGAGAATTGCAGAGGTCCTGAAGAAGAAGGGTCAACACTGCAAATATTGACTTGCTGCATTAACTCATTCTAACTGTCAATATAAGCTTTTGTTACTCATATGTTTGCATATTAATTTCTGTCTGTGATAAACATGTAACAAAACAGAGGGCAGCAGATCATGTGAAAATATAATATTTGTGTCATTCTCAAAACTTTTGGCCATGACTGTACCTTCCCTTTAAATTTGTAGGCTTAGGCCCAGGGGAGGTAAGTCTGATAGCGTAGGTTCCCATCTTAAAAGAGGTCACTGTGCTCTTAAGTATAATGGAAGTTGTATAATGGCTTCCGTGTGAAAGACATTCGCACCCTCAGTCATGCAAAATTGAATGACACAAATATTATATTTTCACATGATCTGCTGCCCTCTGGTTTTTATGTGTGTGTTTGACAGATGTTTTTATCACAGACAGAAATATAATAATTGCAAACATATGAGTAACAAAAGCTTATATTGACAGTTAGAATGAGTTAATGCAGCAAGTCAATATTTGCAGTGTTGACCCTTCTTCTTCAGGACCTCTGCAATTCTCCCTGGCATGCTCTCAATCAACTTCTGGACCAAATCCTGACTGATAGCAGTCCATTCTTGCACAATCAATGCTTTCATTTTGTCAGAATTTTAAAAGTTTTTGTTTGTCCACCCGTCTCTTGATGATTGACCACAAGTTCTCAATGGGATTAAGATCTGGGGAGTTTCCAGGCCATGGACCCCAAATCTCTATGTTTTGTTCCCTGAGCCATTTAGTTATCACCTTTGCTTTATTGCAAGGTGCTCCATCATGCTGGAAAAGGCATTGTTGATCGCCAAACTGCTCTTGGAGGGTTGGGAGAAGTTGCTCTTGGAGGACATTCTGGTACCATTCTTTATTCATGGCTGTGTTTTTAGGCAAGACTGTGAGAGAGCCGATTCCCTTGGCTGAGAAGCAACCCCACACATGAATGGTTTCAGGATGCTTAACAGGTGGCATGAGACAAGATTGGTGGTTGCGCTCACATTGTCTTCTCCGAATGAGGCGTTTTCCTGATGTCCCAAACAATCAAAAAGGGGATTCATCAGAGAAAATAACTTTACCCCTGTCCTCAGCAGTCTACTGCCTGTACCTTTTGCAGAATATCAGTCTGTCCATGATGTTTTTTCTGGAGAAGTGGCTTCTTTGCTGCCCTCCTTGAGACCAGGCCTTGCTCCAAGAGTCTCCGCCTCACAGTGCATGCAGATGCACTCACACCTGCCTGCTGCCATTCCTGAGCAAGCTCTGTACTGCTGGTAGCCCGATCCCGCAGCTGAAACACTTTTAAGAGACGGTCCTGGCGCTTGCTGGTCTTTCTTGGGCGCCCTGGAGCCTTTTTGGCAACAATGGAACCTCTCTCCTTGAAGTTCTTGATGATCCGATAGATTGTTGACTGAGGTGCAATCTTTCTAGCTGCGATACTCTTCCCTGTTAGGCCATTTTTGTACATTGCAATGATGACTGCACGTGTTTCTTTAGAGATAACCATGGTTAACAGAAGAGAAACAATGATGCCAAGCACCAGCCTCCTTTTAAAGTGTCCAGTGGTGTCATTCTTACTTAATCATGACAGATTGATCTCCAGCCATGTCCTCATCAACACCCACACCTGTGTTAATGGAGCAATCACTGAAAAGAGGTTAGCTGGTCCTTTCAAGGCAGGGTTGCAATGATGTTGAAATGTGTTTTGGGGGATAAAGTTCATTTTCTAGCCAAATATTGACTTTGCAAGTAATTGCTGTTAAGCTGATCACTCTTTATAACATTCTGGAGTATATGCAAATTGCCATTAGAAAAAGTGAAGCAGTAGACTTTGTAAAAATTAATATTTGTGTCATTCTCAAAACTTTTGGCCATGACTGTACTATGCAATGGATGCAGGCAGGGTCGGCTCCAGGTTTTCGTGGGCCCCGGGCGAAAGAGTCAGTGGGCCCCTTTAACACATATCACAATTCATGATGCACAGATACGACAGAGAAATATAGGTATAGTACAATGCCAAAGATTTCACTTACTTAATACATTACATGAGTGATATCTATTGTAAATTCTACAATAGCTCAAAAGACAAACAGTATAGTCATCCATACAGTATTATGGGCACCACATAGTGCTCCATACAGAATAATGAGCTCTACATATTGCTCCATATATAATGGGCCCCATATATGTCTCTACAGTGTATTATGGGCACCATGTAATGCTCCATATATGATGCTCCAGTGTATGATGGGCCCCATATATGATACTCCAGTGTATGATGGGTCCCAAAAATGATACTTCAGTGTATGATGGGCCCCATATGATGGTCTCCATATATTGCACCAAATATAAAAAAAATAAAAAATGAACTACTCACCTCTCTTTGCTGGCAGCTGCTCTGCTCGAGGCACCGGCTCCCGGTACTGGCACAGGCACCGGGCCCCCATAGCATGCCGGTGTCCCCGACTGTGAGTGGGCCCCTCCGCCTGCTCAGGGCCCCGGCACTTGCCCGGGTGCGCCGGGTGCTGACGCCGGCCCTGGGTGCAGGGGTGGACATCATTGGTGCAACCTATGCAACCATACAGGGAGATAAGGGGGCCCACTTTCACCTCCAAAACAGAAGGATTTGTGCATTATGATTTGCTATTCGATAGCAAAGGGCACATATATTGTTCTTGTACAGGGACCCTGTTCTGTCTGTGTCCACCACTGAATGGCTGTACTATCATGCAGGTGGTCAGGTTATTCCACTGTTCTCCTCCGTGGCTGGCAGTGTGCAGCAGGTGAATGACATTAAATAGAACAAAGTATGACATAACATTTGCATAATAATGAAACAAGTATGATAATGTGGTGGTATCACCACTGCAACAGGTTCAATGCTAACCTATAGCAACAAATGATATGACTGTCTTGACAGTGCAAAACTTATCTGTGGGATAGAAGCTGGCTCGGACTGGCTCACAGGAGAACAAGAGAATCCTCCGGTTGGTCCCTGTGAAGGCGTGATAATGAGTATTGCCACTACACTTGATTCACAATTTGCAGAGATAGGTATAATCTAATCATTCATTAAAAAGCTAACCAATATTACTTAGAAGCAAAAGTAAGTTTGTGCACTAGTCTCAGGTTATTTTTGCATGTAACTGAAAAGGGGGCCCCAAGAATCAGTTTTGCTTGTGGGCCTTTGTCATCCCAGTCCGACACTGGATTGAAGTTCCTAAGAGGGTGGTGGATCTGTTTTGGACAATCTTACATGTGTTCTGTAGATCCCAGACAGTTGTTTCCTAGTCCACAAAACAGGAGGCAGGTGGCATTAATGATCAACAAAATAATAGTTGGCATGAGGCTGAGAAAATAAAATTCACCAGTAATACCTTTGCTCTCTTGAAATCCCTTCTGCAAGTAGCCACGGTCACACCCACAGCTAAGACCCCAGGACACCACCAATCTCAGTTTTTGGACTCATAGTAAAACTTTCAAGGTTTTGGGGAAAACGTAGTGGACTTTAGCAAAACCTTTATCTTTTGGTTTAATTGCAGGAGAGCTTAAAATGACTTATCCCAAAAGTTTTCTATTATATTTAAGGAGGATGGTCTGCAGTATAAAGAATGGAGAAGGACAGAGTAATAACCGATGCAGACAGGGGCGGAACTATAGTGGAAGCAGGGGAAGCAGCTGCCACAGGGCCCGGGCTAGAAGGGGGCCCGTCCCTGCTGCAGCTGCCCTGTGATTTAGGAGCAAAAAGGGGGGCCCGAGCACGCTGGCAAATGGATCCGCGCTCGGGCCCCCTCCCAACATTTTGTTCAGGCTTCTGACTCTGAACGCTGATGCATAACAACACTGTGTTGTTTTAAAGAGACACTACAGTGTTGTAAATGCAGACAGCGAACAGAAATGAGCACTGTAGCTTTAAGCTGCGGCCCAGTGCATTATGGTCCGTCTGTCACAGCGTGTGTGCATGTGGGGGCTGACAGCAGACGGCCAGGCAGACCACATGAAGCAGCAGGCTGACTGGACAAGCAGGTGGAAGCCCGGGCGAGCAGGGTGAGTACCGTGAGTCTCTCAACAGTGAGAAGAGGCTTGGCTGCTCAATGGTGACTGGGAGGGCAGGTGCAGGCAGGATCTAACAGGGCCCACATTCAACAGGGCCCAGGCCCCAGGCTGCAGTGCAGGGGGCCCACATTCAACACAGGGCCCAGGTAGCAAGGGGCCCGCATTCCAACAGGGCCTCGGGCTCCTGGGCCCTGTTTGACGCAAGCCTCAAGTCACCACTAACCTCCCCCTGGGCCCTGTTGGGCACGGGACCTCAGTCACCAGTAGCCTCCCCCTGGCCCAGTAACAGCCTCATGGTTGCTACAAGTGACGAGTGACACCCTGATCTCTGCTACATGTGACAAGTAACAACCTCAGCTCTGCTACATGTGACAAGTAGCAACCTCAGCTCTGCTACATGTAACAAGTAACAACCTCAGCTCTGCTACATGTAACAAGTAACAACCTCAGCTCTGCTACATGTGACAAGTAGCAACCTCGGCTCTGCTACATGTGACAAGTAGCAACCTCAGCTCTGCTACATGTGACAAGTAACAACCTCAACTCTGCTACTTGTGACAAGTAGCAACCTCAGCTCTGCTATTTGTGACAAGTAACAACCTCAGCTCTGCTTATGTGACAAGTAACAACCCTTAGCTCTGCTCATGTGACAAGTAGCAACCTCAGCTCTGCTACATGTGACAAGTAACCTCAGCTCTTCTACATGTGACAAGTAGCAACCTCAGCTCTGCTACATGTGACAAGTAACCTCAGCTCTGCTACATGTGACAAGTAACAACCTCAGCTCTGCTACATTTGACAAGTAACAACCTCAGCTCTGCTACATGTGACAAGTAGCAACCTCGGCTCTGCTACATGTGACAAGTAACAACCTCAGCTCTGCTACATGTGACAAGTAGCAACCTCAGCTCTGCTCATGTGACAAGTAACAACCTCAGCTCTGCTCATGGACAAGTAACAACCTCAGCTCTGCTCATGTGACAAGTAGCAACCTCAGCTCTGCTCATGTGACAAGTAGCAACCTCAGCTCTGCTCATGTGACAAGTAGCAACCTCAGCTCTGCTACATGTGACAAGTAACCTCAGCTCTGCTACATGTGACAAGTAGCAACCTCAGCTTTGCTACATGTGACAAGTAGCAACCTCGTGTCATGGGTGCATCGCCACGAAGATCGTCGCGATTGCACATTCTGACTTCTCACAGCTGAGCTTCTGTTTCTTTGTTTTTTGGTGATGTGAGAGTTAATTTTTCCTAGCTCTTTGCTAAGGCTAGGTGCCTCGCCCGGCTGCTTTTGTTTATGTTCTAATTAGTTTCCTTTATATTTCTGCCAGTCTGGGTGTTAGACGCCGGTGAAAGCATTCATGTAGTTCAGCAGACTGGATCGGTTCTGAGAATATTTAAGCTAAGAGTTCATTAGGTGTTTTTACTCTTATAGCTTATAGTTAAATCTCTGAGACCTTAGGTGTTCCTACTGTGTGTGAGTGTTGTATGTAAGACTTTATTTACTTTATTCCTTCTCTTTCTTGTATGTCTTTCTGTTCATTATCCGTTACCTGTTCATTCCCTTTGGTGGTATTCAGGGTCCTTCTTAGGACTAGAATACAGTTGGCAGGGATTGATAGGAGACAGGGTTTACGCTGGTGGCCTGGACCTCTGTACCTTTAACAGTACCTCCAGGTTGAGGGATTAGTTAGGACCCCAGTTCAGGGTCAGCTTAGACCCCGGTCACCCTCTAGCCGGAGACAGCGTATAACGGATTCCGTTTTGACCCAGTGGACATTCTGTCAGGTAAATCCATGTTATAATATATCTATGCGCATGTTATATAGTATGTTGCCCTTTTTGATATAGATTACAGACATCTCATATATATATCTGCTATACAGCGTGACATTTTCACCGGCCCAAACTAAAGATTCTCCCCAGCTGTCATGGATCCAGTAGCCCAGCTGGCCCGGCAGTTGCAGGGGTTGTCCATGGAATTTGCAGACATTAAGTCCAAGGTTTTGTCCCTCCCAGAGCAAGCCAGATCTGAACCTAAGGTTGCTCTCCCGGACAGGTTCACTGGTGGGCGGGACAAATTTTTTACTTTCCGGGAGGCATGTAAATTGTACTTTCGGCTGCGGCCTCGGTCATCTGGGAGTGAAGAGCAGAGGGTGGGAATTGTTATCTCGCTCTTACAAGGGGACCCTCAATCTTGGGCGTTCTCTATTCCTCCAGGCTCCCCAGATCTCCAGTCAGTGGATCGATTTTTTACTGCCCTGGGTCTGGTATATGATGATCCGGATCGAGTTTCCCTTGCTGAAACAAAGTTACGTAAAATACGGCAAGGAAATCGTCCAGCGGAGGAATATTCTTCTGAGTTCCGTAGATGGGCAACAGATACTCAGTGGAATGACCCAGTTCTTAGGAGCCAGTTTTGTCAAGGGTTGTCTGACAAATTAAAAGATGTGTTGGCTCAGTATGATTCTCCTCCATCACTGGAGGCTGCTATGGCCCTCGCTATTCGCATTGATAGACGACTTCGGGGAAGACGCGAGGTAACTCCGCCCCCCATGATGACTCCACCTACTACTAAAGTCCCTTATACTGAGGTTCCCCTGGTCTGTTCTGAGGAACCCATGCAGTTGGGAGGGACATCATTTTGTAGGAGGGAATCGGCGGTGCGCCGTAAGACTAGAAGGTGTTTCTTTTGCGGGAGAGAGGGACATTTTGTTGGGGGTTGTCCATCCCGGACCTCTTTGACCCAAGGAGTTAACCTGGGAGTCTGTATTTCGTCCCCAAATCCCTCTCAGTTTATCGTGCCTGCGGAGGTGGTGATTGGTACTAGAACTGAGAGGATTTCTGTTTTTCTTGATAGTGGGTCCGGGGCTAATCTTGTGGACGCTCGGTTTGCCCAGGTGCATGGTATGCAACTGAGTGTATTGGCCAAACCGGTCCCTATACTCTCTATTGATTCTAGACCTCTTGGTCAAGGTAGCTTGGTTCAAGCTGTTCATAACATAGATCTTCGAGTAGGGGCAATACATAAAGAGCAATTGTCTTGTTATGTGTTGGAGGGTCTACCTACTCCTATTGTGTTGGGACTTCCTTGGTTGGCTAAACATAACCCAGTGATTGATTGGCAATCCAGAAAGATTAGCCAGTGGGTGAATTTTGCAAGAATAACTGCATGAGCACGGTCATCGGTGCGGTTGTACCTAGGACTTTGCCTCCTTTTCTGGAGGACTTTGGGGAGATGTTCTCAGAGGAGGGGTGTAAAGAGTTACCTCCTCATCGCGCATATGACTGCTCAATAAAGTTGCTTCCTGATGCCTTATCTCGTACTTTCCCAGGGACCGGGAGGATGGATGATCCGGTTCCTATTCCTCAGGAGGGAGTTGTAGTGTCAGCTGTATGCTCTGAGCTTGAGGGGGAGGTATTGGGGGCTCAGGGGACGCCCCTGTGGGACTTCCAGGGAGACTGATAGTTCCAGATCAGTTAAGACTGAAGGTTACGGAGAACCGTTACAAACGGATGGCTGATAGGGGAGAGTTTCTGGTCGAGATCTGAAGGTGAATGATCTGGTGTGGTTGTCTACCAGGAATATTAAACTTAAAGTTTCCTCCTGGAGGTTGGGTCCCAGATTCATCGGGCCGTACAGGATCAGCTCCATAATTAATCCTGTGGCATTTCGTCTGGACCTCCCTCCTACGTTTAAAATTCATAATGTGTTTCACAAGTCATTACTTAAAAAGTATGTGGCACCAGTCATACCGTCACCTCTACCTCCTTCAGTGGTGGTCAATGATAACGTGGACGGACCTTTCACACAACTCACCCGGACAGACCTGGTCATGAGGGTCCGGAGGCCCCTCGTAGAAGGGGGGTACTGTCATGGGTGCATCGCCACGAAGATCGTCGCGATTGCACATTCTGACTTCTCACAGCTGAGCTTCTGTTTCTTTGTTTTTTGGTGATGTGAGAGTTAATTTTTCCTAGCTCTTTGCTAAGGCTAGGTGCCTCGCCCGGCTGCTTTTGTTTATGTTCTAATTAGTTTCCTTTATATTTCTGCCAGTCTGGGTGTTAGACGCCGGTGAAAGCATTCATGTAGTTCAGCAGACTGGATCGGTTCTGAGAATATTTAAGCTAAGAGTTCATTAGGTGTTTTTACTCTTATAGCTTATAGTTAAATCTCTGAGACCTTAGGTGTTCCTACTGTGTGTGAGTGTTGTATGTAAGACTTTATTTACTTTATTCCTTCTCTTTCTTGTATGTCTTTCTGTTCATTATCCGTTACCTGTTCATTCCCTTTGGTGGTATTCAGGGTCCTTCTTAGGACTAGAATACAGTTGGCAGGGATTGATAGGAGACAGGGTTTACGCTGGTGGCCTGGACCTCTGTACCTTTAACAGTACCTCCAGGTTGAGGGATTAGTTAGGACCCCAGTTCAGGGTCAGCTTAGACCCCGGTCACCCTCTAGCCGGAGACAGCGTATAACGGATTCCGTTTTGACCCAGTGGACATTCTGTCAGGTAAATCCATGTTATAATATATCTATGCGCATGTTATATAGTATGTTGCCCTTTTGATATAGATTACAGACATCTCATATATATATCTGCTATACAGCGTGACACCTCGGCTCTGCTACATGTGACAAGTAACCTCAGCTCTGCTACATGTGACAAGTAGCAACCTCAGCTCTGCTACATGTGACAAGTAGCAACCTCGGCTCTGCTACATGTGACAAGTAGCAACCTCAGCTCTGCTACATGTGACAAGTAACAACCTCAACTCTGCTACTTGTGACAAGTAGCAACCTCAGCTCTGCTATTTGTGACAAGTAACAACCTCAGCTCTGCTCATGTGACAAGTAACAACCTCAGCTCTGCTCATGTGACAAGTAGCAACCTCGGCTCTGCTACATGTGACAAGTAGCAACCTCAGCTCTGCTACATGTGACAAGTAACCTCAGCTCTGCTACATGTGACAAGTAACAACCTCAGCTCTGCTACATTTGACAAGTAACAACCTCAGCTCTGCTACATGTGACAAGTAGCAACCTCGGCTCTGCTACATGTGACAAGTAACAACCTCAGCTCTGCTACATGTGACAAGTAGCAACCTCAGCTCTGCTCATGTGACAAGTAACAACCTCAGCTCTGCTCATGTGACAAGTAACAACCTCAGCTCTGCTACATGTGACAAGTAGCAACCTCGGCTCTGCTACATGTGACAAGTAACAACCTCAGCTCTGCTACATGTGACAAGTAGCAACCTCGGCTCTGCTACATGTAACAACCTCAGCTCTGCTACATGTGACAAGTAGCAACCTCAGCTCTGCTCATGTGACAAGTAACAACCTCAGCTCTGCTCATGTGACAAGTAACAACCTCAGCTCTGCTACATGTGACAAGTAACAACCTCAGCTCTGCTACATGTGACAAGTAACAACCTCAGCTCTGCTACATGTGACAAGTAGCAACCTCAGCTCTGCTACATGCGAGGAGTGACAGCCTCATCTTTGCTACATGCGCGGAGTGACAGCCTCAGCTTTGCTATACAAGTAGCAAAGCTGAGGCTGTCACTCCTCACATGTTGCAGAGATGAGGCTGTCACTCCTTACATGTAGCAGAGCTGAGGCTGTCACTCCTCGAATGTAGCAGAGCTGAGGCTGTCCCTACTCACATGTAGCAGAGCTGAGGCTGTTCCTCCTCACATGTAGCAGAGCTGAGGCTGTCACTCCTCACATGTAGCAGAACTGAGTCTGTCACTCCTCACATGTAGCAGAGCTGAGGCTGTCACTCCTCACATGTAGCAGAGCTGAGGCTGTCACTCCTCACATGTGTAATTGGTGAGGGCGTGGTGCAGAAGTACGGTATACAGAACAATCTTAGATTATTCTGTATACCGGACTGTTGTTCTACTGAATAATCATCCGTTTTGAAAGCAATTTGCAGGCTGGATTACAAGTTTCTTCACATATTTACTCTGGAGAAAGCCTACCTTCGTCACTACCTCAGTTGCTTCCTGGGAGTTGGTTCTTTTCTGTTATTTCACTATCATTACTCCAAAAACCTCTAATTTTGGATAATAAAGGTATCTTTCTTAACACAACTTGGGTAGACCGGGATTGGCAACGCGCGCGAGGGGGGGGGGCCCCATTGTGAAGTTTGCTGTGGGGCCCTGCCGTTCCTAGTTACGCCCTGGATGCAGATAACAATGAATGTAGTTACTCTTAGCACAGCAGTCCATCTTAATGGAGAAGAGAGCAACTGAAGCCAAATATTGGAGTGGTTACTTACAGATCAAATGCTCAAATTGTGTTTTACTATTATTACTACTTCTTGTACTACTAGTATTAACCCCTTAGTGACAGAGCCATTTTGCAGCTTAATGACCGGGCCAATTTTTACAATTCTGACCACTGTCACTTTATGAGGTTATAACTCTGGAACGCTTTAACGGATCCTGCTGATTCTGAGATTGTTTTTTGTGACATATTGTACTTCATGATAGTGGTAAAATTTCTTCGATAAGACTAGTGTTTATTTATGAAAAAAACGCAAATATGGCGAAAATTTTAAAAATTTTGCAATTTTCAAACTTTCAATTTTTATGCCCTTAAATCAGAGAGATATGTGACACAAATTACTTAATAAATAACATTTCCCACATGTCTACTTTATATCAGCACAATTTTGGAGACAACATTTTTTTTTGTTACAAAGTTATAAGGGTTAAAAGTTGACCAGCAATTTCTCATTTTTACAACAAAATTTACAAAACCATTTATTTTAGGGACCACATCATATTTAAAGTCACTTTGAGGGGTGTACATGACAGAAATTACCCAAAAGTGACACCATTCTAAAAACTGGACCCCTCAAGGTACTCAAAATCACATTGAAGAAGTTTATTAACCCTTTACGTGCTTCACAGGAACTGAATCAATGTGGAAGGAAAAAATTAACATTTAACCTTTTTTTTTTTTTTTTTTACCAACATTTTACTTCAGAACCATTTTTTTTTATTTTCACAAGTGTTAAAAGAAAAAATGAAACACAACATTTGTTGTGCAATTTCTCCTGAATAAGCAGATACCCCATATGTGGGGGTAAACCTCTGTTTGGGTGCACGGTAGAGCTCGGAAGAGAAGGAGCGCCGTTTGACTTTTTCAATGCAGAATTGGCTGGAATTGAGATTGGACACCATGTTGCGTCTGCAGAGGCCCTGATGTGCCTAAACAGTGGAAACCCCCCACAAGTGACACCATTTTGGAAACTAGACCCCCTAAGGAACTTATCTAGATGTGTGGTCAGCACTTTGAACACCAAAGTGCTTCACACAAGTTTAGAACGTAGAGCCATAAAAATAAAAAAGCATATTTTTTTCACAAAAGTGATCTTTTTGCCCCCAATTTTTTATTTTAACAAGGGTAGCAAGAGGAATTGGACCCCAAAAGTTGTTGTGCAATTTGTCCTGAGCATGCTGATACCCCATATGTGGGGGTAAACCTCTGTTTGGGTGAACGGTAGAGCTCGGAAAAGAAGGAGCGCCGTTTGACTTTTTCAATGCAGAATTGGCTGGAATTGAAATTGGACACCATGTTGCATTTGCAGAGGCCCTGATGTGCCTAAACAGTGGAAACCCCCCACAAGTGACACCATTTTGGAAACTAGACCCCTAAGGAACTTATCTAGATGTGTGGTCAGCACTTTGAACACCCAAGTGCTTCACACAAGTTTAGAACGTAGAGCCATAAAAATAAAAAAGCATATTTTTTTCACAAAAGTGATCTTTTTGCCCCAATTTTTTATTTTAACAATGGTAGCAAGAGGAATTGGACCCAAAAGTTGTTGTGCAATTTGTCCTGAGCATGCTGATACCCCATATGTGGGGGTAAACCTCTGTTTGGGTGAACGGTAGAGCTCGGAAAAGAAGGAGCGCCGTTTGACTTTTTCAATGCAGAATTGGCTGGAATTGAAATTGGACACCATGTTGCATTTGCAGAGGCCCTGATGTGCCTAAACAGTGGAAACCCCCACAAGTGACACCATTTTGGAAACTAGACCCCCTAAGGAACTTATCTAGATGTGTGGTCAGCACTTTGAACACCCAAGTGCTTCACACAAGTTTAGAACGTAGAGCCGTAAAAATAAAAAAGCATATTTTTTTCACAAAAGTGATCTTTTTGCCCCAATTTTTTATTTTAACAAGGGTAGCAAGATGAATTGGACCCCAAAAGTTGTTGTGCAATTTGTCCTGAGCATGCTGATACCCCATATATGGGGGTAAACCTCTGTTTGGGTGCACTGTAGAGCTCGGAAGAGAAGGAGCGCCGTTTGACTTTTTCAATGCAGAATTGGCTGGAATTGAGATTGGACACCATGTTGCGTTTGCATAGGCCCTGATGTGCCTAAACAGTGGAAACCCCCACAAGTGACACCATTTTGGAAACTAGACCCCCTAAGGAACTTATCTAGATGTGTGGTCAGCACTTTGAACACCCAAGTGCTTCACACAAGTTTAGAACGTAGAGCCATAAAAATAAAAAAGCATATTTTTTTCACAAAAGTGATTTTTTGCCCCCAATTTTTTATTTTAACAAGGGTAGCAAGAGGAATTGGACCCCAAAAGTTGTTGTGCAATTTGTCCTGAGCATGCTGATACCCCATATGTGGGGGTAAACCTCTGTTTGGGTGCACGGTAGAGCTCGGAAAAGAAGGAGCGCCGTTTGACTTTTTCAATGCAGAATTGGCTGGAATTGAGATTGGACACCATGTTGCGTTTGCAGAGGCCCTGATGTGCCTAAACAGTGGAAACCCCCCACAAGTGACACCATTTTGGAAACTAGACCCCCTAAGGAACTTATCTAGATGTGTGGTCAGCACTTTGAACACCCAAGTGCTTCACACAAGTTTAGAACGTAGAGCCGTAAAAATAAAAAAGCATATTTTTTCACAAAAGTGATCTTTTTGCCCCCAATTTTTTATTTTAACAAGGGTAGCAAGAGGAATTGGACCCCAAAAGTTGTTGTGCAATTTGTCCTGAGCATGCTGATACCCCACTCTGTTTGGGTGCACGGTAGAGCTCGGAAGAGAAGGAGCGCCGTTTGACTTTTTCAACACAGAATTGGCTGGAATTGAGATTGGACACCATGTTGCGTTTGCAGAGTCCCTGATGTGCCTAAACAGTGGAAACCCCCCACAAGTGACACCATTTTGGAAACTAGACCCCCTAAGGAACTTATCTAGATGTGTGGTGAGCACTTTGAACCCCCAGGTGCTTCACACAAGTTTATAACGTAGAGCCGTAACAATAAAAAAGCATATTTTTTTCACAAAAGTGATCTTTTTGCCCCCAATTTTTTATTTTAACAAGGGTAGCAAGAGGAATTGGACCCCAAAAGTTGTTGTGCAATTTGTCCTGAGCATGCTGATACCCCATATGTGGGGGTAAACCTCTGTTTGGGTGCACGGTAGAGCTCGGAAGAGAAGGAGTGCCGTTTGACTTTTTCAACGCAGAATTGGCTGGAATTGAGATTGAACACCATGTTGCGTTTGCAGAGGCCCTGACAGGGGCGGACCTACCGCCCGTGCAGCCCGTTCATTGAACGGGGGCCCCAGGGGAGAGGGGGCCCCTCCAGCCTCCAGCACCGCATGGCTAATTTTTTACCTATTCAAATTAGCCATGTGGTGCACTACGCACAGGGCCGGCGTCAGCACCCGGGCAAGTGCCGGGGCCCTGAGCAGGCGGGGGGGCCCACTCGCAGTCTGGCACCCCCGCGCCCGTTAGCGGAGGAGAGCGGTGTCAGCACCGCCACTGGGCCCCCCCGCTTGCTCAGGGCCCCGGCATCAGCTGGCACAATACTTACCTCTCCCGCGCCTCCGCTGCCGCAGCTCCGGGCTCCAGGGGGCGCCGGCACTTCCTCTCACAGCAGCGCCGCTGAATGACGTCATCATTCAGTGGCCAGCTGTGGCAGAGAGTGCGGGGACGCCAGACAGGTAAGACGTGTGTGTGTGTGTCTCTGTGTGTGTCTGTGTGTATGTAGTGCGGTGCTTTGTGTGTGTATGTATGTGTGTGTGTGTATGTGTGTGTGTATGTATGTGAGAGAGTGCTTGTGTGCTGTCTGTGTGTGATGATGGGCAGGCATTGCTGATAATGGGGAGGCATTGATGACGGGGAGAAGATGATGATAATGGGCAGGCATTGATGATAATGGGCAGGCATTGATGATGGGGAGAAGATGATGATGGGCAGGCATTGCTGATAATGGGGAGGCATTGATGATGATGGGGAGAAGATGATGATAATGGGCAGGCATTGATGATAATGGGCAGGCATTGATGATGGGGAGAAGATGATGATGGGCAGGCATAGATGATGATGGGGAGAAGATGATGATCATGATGGGCAGGCATTGCTGATAATGGGGAGGCATTGATGATGATGGGGAGAAGATGATGATAATGGGCAGGCATTGATGATGGGGAGAAGATGATGATGGGCAGGCATTGATGATGATGGGGAGGAGATGATGATGGGCAGGCATTGCTGATAATGGGGAGGCATTGATGATGATGGGGAGAAGATGATGATAATGGGCAGGCATTGATGATAATGGGCAGGCATTGATGATGGGGAGAAGATGATGATGGGGAGGAGATGATGATGATGGGCAGGCATTGATGATAATGGGGAGGCCATGATGATGATGGGGAGGCAATGATGATGATGGGGAGACAATCATGATGATAATGGGGAGTCTTTCCACAGCGCCCTTTCCTGAGCCGTAACAGTGCAGAACGCAGTACAGCGCAGAGGAGAGCTCCATATTTTGTATGGAGCATTATATGGGGACCAGTATCCTGTATGGAGCATTATATTGGGTCCAGTATTCTGTATGGAGCATTATTTTGGGTCCAGTATTCTGTATGGAGCATTATATGGGGGGTGACATCCTGCATGGGGTATTATATGGGTGATGAGGGGGAGACTGTGGTGCCCATAATATTGTATGGAGGACTGTACTGTCCAGTCTGTTCTGTGCGCTGTGAGGATTTGGCGGTTTTTGAGCTATTGTACAATTTACAATAGATATCACTCATGTAATGGAAGAAGTGAAGTATTTGGCATTGTACTGCACCTATATTTCTCTGCTGTATCTGTGCATCATGAATCGTGGTCTGTGTTAAAGGGGCCCACTGAGGCTCTTTCGCCCGGGGCCCATAAAAACCTGGAGCCGGCCCTGCCTACGCAGCCGAGGCACAAGGAGAAGAGCAGCGCTGCGGGAGGCGTCGGGAGCGGGTCCTGAGAGTGCGAGTGCGGCGCGCCGGTGCAGGGGGGCCAGCCCTGAGGTGAGATGAGATGAGATCAGCAGCGTCAGTGCTGTGCTGTGCTGCCGCTGTGGGGGAGCAGAGGAGGAGAGAAGACAGACTGTCGCTGTGTGCGTGTGGCGCCGGCCGCACAGTCAGTGGCTGCAGCCGCATCGCCAGCATCAGTGTGTCACTGTTTTGTGACATCCAAAAAAAGGCTGCACTCAAGCATACTAAAGCATGACAACATAGAATACATGAAATTTTGAATAGCAATATGGCTTTGGAATATAAGAAAAAATTTGAGACGCTTAGTATAAACATTTGGCCAAACATTTTAAAGCTCAACAACCATCGTCAAGGTGGTCTCAATTCTGTTGAGTCCCTAACCTAATGTGAACATACCTCTATTAGGCTGATATCTGAATTTCTGGGTGAATATGCACCTCTGTCAGTAATGCCTGCATTTATGGGTAAAGTAGGGAGCTGGTGCAATTAAAATCACCACCTGGTGGGAGCGGAGTGCTCGGTCAGCAAGCTAACATTCAAAAGACAAAAACCTGACTGGCACTTCCAGACTAATGTGAACTAGGTGCAAACCAAAGGGAGCTACCCTCATGTAAAACATCCAAAAAAAGGCTGCACTCAAGCATACTAAAGCATGACAACATAGAATACATGAAATTTTGAATAGCAATATGGCTTTGGAATATAAGAAAAAACGTCAAGGTTAATTCGTTGGTCCTACTAATGTGAATCCTATTAGGGATATTGATTCGTGAATATGCCTTGTCGTATGCTGCATTATGTAAAGTAGGGAGTGGTGCATTAATCACGGGAGGATGCCGTCGCAGCTAAATTCAAAACAAATGATGCACTCAGACTAATGGAATAGGTGCAACAGGATCCCTAAACATCAAAGCTCACAAGCTATAAGCATGAAACTAATACATGAATTGAATAGCAATATGCTTTGGAATTAAGAAAAAATTTGAGACGCTTAGTATAAACATTTGGCCAAACATTTTAAAGCTCACAACCATGTCAAGGTGGTCTCAATTCTGTTGAATCCTAATTTGAACATACCCTTTAGGTATCTGAATTTCTGGGTGAATATGCACTCTGTCAGTAATGCCTGCATTTTGGTAAAGTAGGGACTGGTGCAATTAAATCACCACCTGGTGGGAGCGGAGTGCTCGGTAGCAAGCTAACATTCAAAGACAAAACCTGACTGGCACTTCCAGACTAATGTGAACCTAGGCAATACAAAGGAGCTACCCTCATGTAAAAATCCAAAAAAAGGCTGCACTCAAGCATACTAAAGCATGACAACATAGAATACATGAAATTTTGAATAGCAATAATGGCTTTGGAATATAAGAAAATGAACTATTACTTATCATTTCATTATCATTATAAGCTGATTATCTGGTGACTCGTACTTAGAAAGATATTAAAGTGGGTGCAAGTACTCAGAAACACCTAAAATGACTAGAACAAGGACTATAACAAAACTTAAGAATTAGACCTAGTAAAAATTTGCAAATTTTAATAGTCAAAAGCTCATCATCAAGGTGGTCTCAATTCTGTTGAGTCCCTAACCTATTGTGAACATACCTCTATTAGGCTGATATTCTGAATTTCTGGTTGAATATGACCTCTGTGTAATGCCTGATTTAGGTAATAAGTCCGTGGGCTAAAATGCGCCACCTGGTGGGAAGCGGAGTGTCGGTACAGCAAGCTACATTCAAAAGACAAAACCTGACTGGCACTTCAGACTAATGTGAAAGGACCATAAAGGGAGCTACCTCATGTAAAACATCCAAAAAAGGCTGCACTCAAAACACATAAAACAAATAGAATACATGAAATTTTGAATAAGGCATTTGGAAATAAGAAAAATATTGGGGGGTTTTGATTTTTAAAATGTTTGGCCCAAAATTTTTTTAATATAAGCGTCTCAAATTTTTTTCTTATATACCAAACCCAAAAATTTCTATTCAAAATTTATGTATTCTATGTTGTCTGCTTTAGTATGCTTGAGTGCACCTTTTTTTTGGATGTTTTAAAGGGGGGTACCCCCCTTTGGGTTTTTTGCCCTAGTTCACATTAGTCTGGAAGGCCAGTCGGTTTTTTTTGTCTTTTGAATGTTAGTTGCTGACCGAAAAACCCCCGCTCCCCCAAAAGGGGTGATTTTAATTGCACCACCCCCTATTTAAAAACCCAAAATGGGGGCATTATACAGGGGTGCATATTCCCCCGAAATTCTTTTTCAGCCTAATGGGGGTTGTTCCATTAGGTTAGGGACCAACAAATTTTGACCCCCACCTTGACGATGGTTGTTGATTTTTTAAAATTTTTGGCCAAATGTTTATACTAAGTTTTCCCAATTTTTTCTTATTTCCCCAAAACCCCTTATTGTTTTTTAAAAATTCATGTTTTCTATGTTGTCATGCTTTAGTATGCTTGTTTTGCCCTTTTTTTTGGATTTTTAAAATGGGGGAGCCCCTTTGGTTTTCCCCCTTTTTTAACATTAGTCTGGAAGTGCCAGTCGGTTTTTGTTTTTGGGGAATTTAAAATTGCTGACCGAGCCCCCGCTCCCCTGGTGGTGTTTTAAAATTTAAAAACCAGCCCCCTTTTTTTTCCCAAAAATGCGGTTTTTTTTTGCGGGGGTTGCATATTCCCCAAAAAATTCAGATATCCCTAAAAAAAGGGAAATTTTTCTTTTTTGGTTTGGGGGACAAAAACAAATTTTAAAAACCCTTGAGGGGGTTGTTAATTTTTAAAATTTTGGGCCCCAAAATTTTTATACTAAGCGCAAAAAATTTTTTTCTATTTCCCCCAAACCCTTTTTCCCTTTTTAAAAAATTTCATGTATTCTTTGTTCCCCATTTTTTTAGTATGCTTGGTGCAGCCTTTTTTGGATGTTTAAAGGGGGGAGCCCCTTTGGTTTGCAATTTAAAACATTAGCTGGAATTGCCGGTGGGGTTTTTGTTTTTTGAAATTTTTAGCTTGCTGACCGACCACCCCGCTCCCCCGGGGGTGGGTTTTTAATTAAAACCCCAATTTTCCCTATTTTCCCCCAATAAATAAAAGGCATTATGCCAGAGGTCTTATTCACCCAAAATTTTCAGATATCAGCCTAATAGAGGTTTTAAAACTTTGGGGTTAGGGAAAAACAGAATTAAGCCCCCCCTTTTTGACGATGGTTTTTAAGCAAAAATTTTTTTGGCCCCCAAATTTTTTTTCTGGGGTTTAAAAAATTTTTTCTTATATTCCAAAGCCTTTTTGCTTTCCCCAAATTTTTTCATGTATTCTTTTTTTGTATTCCTTTTAGTATTTTTTGAGTGCACCTTTTTTTTTTGGTTTTTTTAACAGGGGGGTAGCCCCTTTGGTTTCACCCCTTTTCCCATTAGTCTGGAAGTCCAAAACCCCAGGTTTTTGCCTTTTGAATTTTATTTTGGGGGCCCCGAGCCCCCCCGCCCCCCCCCGGGGGTGGAAAATTTTAAATTTTGAACCAGCCCCCTTTTTAAACCCATAAACGGCATTACTGACAGAGGTGCATTTTCCCCCAAAAAAAATTTTCAGATTTCACCCAAATAGAGGTATTTTAAATTTGGGGTTAGGGACCAACAGAATTAAAAACCCACCTTGACGAGGGTTTTTTTTTTGGGGGGATTAAAAAAAATTTTTGGCCCCCAAATGTTTATACTAAGCGCAAAAATTTTTTTCTTTTTTTCCAAAGCCTTTTTGCTTTTAAAAAAATTTCATGTATTCTATGTTGTCATTTTAGTATTTTTTGAGTGCAACCTTTTTTTTTTGGGGTTTTACGGGGGGTACCCCCCTTTGGTTTTTGGCACCTAGTTACATTATTTGGGAAATTTTCCAGTCGGTTTTTTTTTTTTTAAAATTTAGTTTTGCTCCCCGACCCCCCCCGCTCCCCCAAAAGGGTGGTGATTTTAATTGCACCACCCCCTTTTTTTCCCCTTTTAAAATCAGGCATTATGACAGAGGGGCAATTCACCCAAAATTTCCCCAAGATATCACCCCTAATGGGGGTTTTTCACATTAGGTTAGGGACTCAACAAATTTTTGAGACCACCTTGACGAGGTTTTTGACTTTAAAATTTTTGGGCCCCAAATGTTTATACAAGCCAAAAATTTTTTCTTATTTCCCCAAACCTTTTTTGCTATTAAATTTTTTCATAAAATTCTTTTTTTGTAAGCTTTGTATTTTTGTTTTGCACCTTTTTTTTTTGGATTTTTTTTTTTTGGGGTAGCCCCTTTTTTTTGGGCACCTAGTTCACTTTGGGGCCCTGGAAGGGCCGGGGGGGTTTTTGGTTTTTAAAATGTTAGCTTGAAAACCGCCCCACTCCGCCCCCCCCAGGTGGTGATTTTTTTCCCCAACCAGCCCCCTTTTTTTTTCCCCAAAAAAGGGGGCTTAAAACTGAAAAAAGGGAAAATCCCCCCCAAAAATTCAATTCGCCTAA
Organism: Oophaga sylvatica; assembly: GCA_033576555.1. Taxonomy (NCBI): domain Eukaryota; kingdom Metazoa; phylum Chordata; class Amphibia; order Anura; family Dendrobatidae; genus Oophaga; species Oophaga sylvatica. The sequence goes on along the minus strand of JARQOD010000006.1, from coordinate 60,844,052 downwards.
TAGAGGTATTTCCCCAAAATTTTTTTGGAAAAATCAACAGAATTGAGCCCCCCCCTTGACGAGGGTTTTTTTGATTTTTTAAAATTTTTTGGCCAAATGTTTATACTAACGTCTAAATTTTTTTTTCTTATTTCCCCCAAAGCTTATTGAATTCAAAATTTCATAAAATTCTATGTTGTCGGGGTTTAGTATGTTGAGTGCACCTTTTTTTTTGGATGTTTTACAAAAAGGGTTTTCCTCCTTTTTTGGTTTTTGCACCTAGTTCACATTAGTGGGGAAGCCCCACCCCGGGTTTTTTTTTTTTTAATTTTGGGTTGTGACCGAGCCCCCGCTCCCACCAGGTGGTTTTTTTTAATTGCAACCAGCTCCCTATTTACCCAAAATAAATGGGGGGGAAAAAATTTTTTGACAGGGGGGCAATATTCCCCCCAAAAAATTTCCCCAGTTATCACCTAATAAGGTTTTTTTAAAACTTTGGGGTTTGGGAAAACTAACCCCAAAATTTTGAACCCCTTAACGATGGTTGTTGAGTTTAAAAAAAGGTTTGGCCAAATGTTTTTAAAAAAGGGGTCTCAAATTTTTTCTTAAATTCCAAAGCCATTTTCCCCTATTAAATTTTTTCATGTATTAATGTTGTCATTTTTTAGTTTGTTTAAAAGGGGCCCCCTTTTTTTTTTGACGTTTTTGGACTTTTCCTGTGGGGCTCCCCGGTGCCCAAAATGTTTTTGGAGGGGGGACGGGGGTCAGTGTGGATGGATCCCTTGTTTTTGGCCTCCCTCCTGTCCGGGAAAAATTTTACCTAGCTAACAAGACTTTTTAAAACCCTATAAAGGGGGGGGGGGGGGGCCCAAAAAAAATTTCCTTGCACAGGGGCCCATACAGTCTGTGTCCCCCCGGGGCCCTGATGCCCCCCCCCAAAAAAAGGGAAAACCCCCCCCACAAGTGCCCCTTTTGGGGAAAAAACCCCCCCTAAGGAACTTATTAGTGTGTGGTGAGCTTTTTAACCCCCCAAAAGGTTTTTAAAAAAAATTTTATAACTGAAAAAAAAACCAATAAAAAAGCATTTTTTTTTCAAAAAGTGATCTTTTTCCCCCCAAATTTTTTTATTTTAAAAAGGGTAGCAAAAAAATTCGCCCAAAAAATTTTTTTTTTAAAATTTTCCCCCTGAGTATGCTGAAACCCATTTTTTGGGGGAAAAAATGTCATGTTGCATTGCCACAAGTCGTGCGGTTGACATTCAAAATTCTCACAGCTGATTTGCTGTTTCTTTTTTTTTTGGCAGTTAGGGAGTTAATTCGTCGTCTCTTTTTCTGGGACGGGGTGCAGTTTCCCCGGCTGCAATTAATTTTTTTTTGGTTGGGGGTTTCCCCCTTTAAAAAATTTTGGGTTTTTGTTGTTTGGGGGGATTGGGGCCGTGAAATTTTCATGCAAACCACAGAGGGGTTTGTATCTGTATAGATTAAAATTAAAGGGGCTCCTTAGTTTTTTAAAAAGCCCCTTGCTTAGAGTTTAAATCCCAGCATTTGGGGTTCCCCTTTGGGGGTTTTTTGGTGTGTTTCAAGTTTTTTGTTTTCACCGTCTGTCTAATTGTTAATCTGTTTTAGCAGAGATCACCCGTTTTTCCCTTTTTGGTTGGTAATCAGTATCCTTTTTGGGAATTGAAACAGGGTTGGGGGGACTGAGGGGAGAGGGGGTTGGTGGAGTTTTGGAAATAACCATTATCAGTACCCCAAAGGGGTGAGGGATTAGGGGGGCCCCCCGTTTAGGGTCGGTTTTTAAAACCCCCGGTCCTCCTTTTCCCCCGGAAAACGGGGTTTAAAGGGGCCTCAAGAAACCCCCTGATTAAAAACGGATATCGTGAAAAGGAAAATTTTTATATTTCCCATGCGTGTTGCTAATCAAATTTTGTAAAAGTGTTTTTTTTTTTAAGAATAGTTTACAAAAAAACAACACATATCATAAGCCCGCGTGACATTTTAACTCCCCCAAAAAATTATTCCCAGTTCCGGGGGGCCAGAGCCCGCTGGCTCTGCAGTTGCAGGGATTTTTCCCGGAGCTGAGGGAAAAAAAGTCCAAAGTTTTGTCTCCCCCGGGGGAAAAAACCCGTTTTTCCTAAAGGGCCCCCGGGGGCGGGGTTCACGGGGGGGAGAAAAAAATTTTTTTTACCCCTTCCCGGGGGAAACATGTAAATTGTTTTTTTCGGTTTGGGCCCCGACCCCTCAGGGGAGTGAAGAGAAAAGATTTTGGGGAAATTTTTATCTCGCTCCTTTAAAGGGGGGCCCTAAAACCTGGGCCTTTCCCTTTCCCCCGGGACCCCCCCCCTTACATAGTAGATCGATTTTTTTTTCCCGGGGGTTTTTTAAAAATGATGCCCCCGATGGGGGGCTCTTTCTGAGAAAAAATTTTAAGTAAGATACAGCAGGGAAAATTTCCCGGGGGGGGGAAAAATTCCCCCTTTTTCCCCTAGGGGGGCCACAGATACTCAGGGGGAATGCCCAAATCTTAGAAGGGCCTTTTTTTGGGGATGGGTTTTTTGAAAAATTAAAGGACTTTTGGCCCCTTTTAAAAATTTTCCTCCATCCTGGGGGTTTTTTTTGGGGCCCAAAACTTTTTTTCCTACTGATGAGGGGGCCCCGGGGGAGGTGCGGGGAAAAATCCCCCCCTGGGTTTCCCAAAACCCACAAAATAAATTTCCCCTTTTTTTGGGTTCCCCCTTTTCTTTTTCGGGGAGCCTATGCATTGGGGGGGACATCATTTCGTAGGGGGGGTTTTTGGGGGTAGGGGCCCCGGGGCTAGAAGGGTTCTTTGGGGAAAAGAGGGACATTTTGTTGGGGGATGCCCTTTTCCCTGCCTTGTTGACAAAAAAGTCCCCCGGAAAAACTGTTAATCCCAGGTTTTGTGGGGGACGAAAAACCGGGAAAAAGTATTTCGCCCCCTATTTTTTTTTCATTCCTTTTTCCCCGGGGGGGGGGTTTTGGTTGGGGACTGAGGGGAGAGATTTTTGTTTTTTCCCTTTTTTTGGTCCGGGGCTAATCGGGGTTTCCCCCTCATTTTCTCGGGGGTAAAAATAGGCCCCGAGTGTTTGGAAAAACCCCCCCTAAAATTCCCCCCTTTTACGCCAGCCTTGGCCAAAAGGGAGTTTTTTTAAAAAGGGTTTTAAAACATTGACCTTGGGAAAAGGGGCAATACATAGGGAAACCTTATTATCTTGTTTGTGTTGGAGGGTCTACCTACCCTATTTTTTTGGGATTCCCCTTGGGGTTGGGTTTTTAAAACAAACCCCCTTTGGGGGATTAATTGGCAGCCAGAATATAAGCCAAGGGGGGGTTTTTTTAAAAAAAGTAACCCCCTGAACACAGTCATAAAGTGCGGTTTTTGCCTAGTTTTTTGCCTTTTTTTGGGGTTTTTTGGGGATGTGTTTTTTGGGGGAAGGGGGGGTGGGGAGTTCCCCCCCAAAATCGCGTAAAATGACTGCTTATTAATTTATTCCCCGATGCTAAGTTACCTAAAGCGGGGTTTATATAACCTTTGGGGTCCGGAGGCGGCCCCTATGAAAGTTTAAAAATTTCGGAGTTTTCCCCAAAAGGGGGCATTTAAAACCTTCCTTTCCCCAAGGGCCGGGGGGGGTTTTCTTTGAAAAGAAAAAAGATGGAGGCCTCCCCCTTGCTTGGATTTCCGAATTTTAATCGGATTACTGTTTCGAGCCCCCGTATCCACTCCCTTGTTCCCCCTGTCTCTTCAATAAAATTGTTGGCGCCAATGGTTCTCAAATTTTGGAAAATTTCGGGGGGGTTTTATATCGGATTAGGATAAAAGAGGGGGAGGGGGGGGGGAAAACGGTTTTTTAACACCCGGGGAGGGACTTTTTTAAACCCCTTGTCACCCCTTTTGGTCAAAATTACTAAAACCAAAAAAAGGTGTTCCCAAAATTTTGTTAATAAAAATTTTTCGAAAACGGGGGGGGGTTTTTGTGGTCGTTTTTGGGGGTTTTTTTTTTTAAAAATTTTCCCCCCAATTCTTGTCCCCTCAACAGGCCCCATGTGAGAAAGGTTTGAAGTTTTTTGCGAGACAAAAAACAAAAACCCCAAACGGAAAAGTGTGTTTCCCCGCAGTACGGAAAAATTTCATTTTTGGGTTTTTTCTTGGTGAAAACCCCTTTTTTTTCCCCCCCGTTATGGACCCAAAAAAAAGGGGGAGAGCAGTGCTTAAGGGGGGATCACCCAAAAAGGATTTTAAAGGGCCCCCTGCAGCGTTTTCGGGTTTTTTTTGCTAACTACTAGGAAATTTTTTGTAATTTTCATTTTTTTCCCCAAACCTCTCACTGACATGACAAAAAAGGGAGGAAAATTTTTTCAAAAGGGGTCGGACAAAGTTTCCCCAAGCTTTTTCCTTTTTAAAAAAAAAGTTTTGCAGGGCACCCTTTAACCAAAACCAAACCCCATCACAGCCTTTTTTTGGGGGGGTTTTGGAACTTCAAAATTTGGGTGGGCCCCAATTTTTTGTCCCGGGTCCGTCCCTGGAAATTTTGGCATCCGTGCGCTTTCTTTTCAAAAAAAAAGTCGTCCGCCGAAAGGAATTATGATACGGCAAAAGGGAAAATTTTGGGCCCCCCCCCCCCCCTTAAAAATTTGGTTTTTTAAGAATGGCGTCCCTTTTTGGGGGGGGCAGTCCCCCCTTTTACCGTCATTTCGGGGTCCCCCAAAAAAACCCGTTTTTTTTTAAAACGAAAAACGTCTGAATTCCAAAACAAGCTCGAGGTTTGTTTTTTTCCCGGGGTTAAATTTTTTTTGTAAAATTATCGCCCGGATCTAAGAATTTAAAAACGGATCCTTTTTTCTGGGGATTTTCCCGGGGGGGAAAAAGGGGTGACCCGATCCCACCTTTTAAAAGGGGGGGGGGGTAGTGTGGCTGTATGTTCTGATTTTTGGGGGGAGGTGTTTTAAAGGACGGGGGGGCCCCCTGCGGGACCTCCGGGAAAAACTGTTTGCCCAAAAACAGTTGAGAAAAAAAGGTTTTTGGAAAGGACATAAAAATTTGCTTTAGAAAGGGAAAAAAGGGTAAGGCTCCCTTTTAAACTCCTTTCCCCGGGGTTTGGGGGCCTAACGTTAAAAAAATTTTTTAACTTTTTTTCGCTTTTAGGGGTTTTTTGGGGCCCCTCTAAAAACCCTCAAAACCCGCCCCCTCTGGGCCCCCAAACCCCTTTAAACTTCCGGGGTTGGGGCTAAAATTTTTCTATGGATTTTATAAAAAACCTTCCTCAGTCGTCAGGGAAGACTGCCCCTACTGGGGTTTTTGACGGTTTTAGTAAGAGGGGACATTTAAAAGCTTTTTCCCGCCCTCCCCAATGCTAAAACTCGGGGGCGGTTTTTTCGGGGAGATTGGGGGGTTTTTAGGGTTGCCTTCAGAGGTTTTCCAAAATGGGGGGGCTCATTTTTTTGTCCAATTTTTTTGGGGGGGATTTTTTTTACCCGGGGGGTGCAATTGTCTTTTCCTGGTTTTCTTTCCCCAGACCAATGGTCAAAAAGAGCGTCTGAAAAACCTAGAGCCCCAATTTTGGTTTTTTGGCCCCCAAGAACCAGGGGGATGGTCTTTTTTTGCCCTGGCAATTTTGCTCTTAACAAAAGGGGGAAAAAAAGTCCCCGGTTTTAAACCCCTTTTTTTTTGGGCCCTAGGTTTTTTTTCCCCAGTTTTGAATTAAAAGGGGGGGGGCCCTTTGGGGTTCCCGAGGAGGGGCGTTTCTCGTCGTCATTTGGGTTCAGGGGGGGGTGTATTAAAAAATCTGAGTGCTAGGGGGGAAAACCCCTTAAAAACGTATCAAGGTAGGGGGGGAAATTTCGGGGCCAATCTTTAAAGTGAACGATTGGTATTTTTGCCCAAAACCCGGAAAAAAAACAAAGTTCCCCCGGAAAACGGGGGGCCCCGATTCGGGGGGGAAAAGGAACATTTTCCCAAATTAAAAACCGGGGGGCTTTCCCGTCTGGACCTCCCTCCTACGTTTAAAATCCACAATGTGTTCCACAAGTCATTACTTAAAGGACGGGGCCCCCACCCCATACCATCCCCTTTTCCCTCCTCCTCCAGGGTTTTGGAAAAATTGGTAACTTGGATTTTAAAAGTGTCAAAGATCATTTTTTTCAGTCTGAATCCCGGGGTTCCCTTCAGTACTTGGGTGCTTTGGGAAAGGGGGTTTTGGGCCCCCAGAGGGGCCCCCGGGGTTTCCCCTGCGTCTAAAAATTAACGAAAAACGTTTGGTGGGCCTTTCCCCAAAAAAAAAAAATCAACCCCCGGCAAACCGGGCCCCCCCCGGGGGTTCCCCGGGGGCCCCTCGGAGAAGGGGGGGTACTCCCCATTGGGGCTTTCCCCACAATTTTTGGGCGGGTTTTGCACATTTTTGAATTCAAAACGCGGAGTTGTTTTTTTTTTGGTTTTGGGGGAAATTAAAAGGGTTTTTAATTCTGTCTGTGCTCAGTTGGGGGAGGGGGTGCTTTTTCCCCCCGGTTTTGAATTTAAAAATTATTTGTTGTTGGGGTTTCCCCTTTAAATCTCTGGTTGTCTTTTTTGGGTTTTTCCCCGGGGAAAAATTTTTCATGCACCCCACAGATGGAAAATTTTTAACTGTATAATTTTTTTTTAAAGACTCCTTAGTTGTTTTTAAATCACCTTGTTAGTTTTTTAATCCCCCATTCTTTAAAATTTCCTTCTGTGTTTGAGTGGTATCAACCCCGTGTTTTCTCCATTCTGTCTTTTTTTTTTAATCTGGGAAAATTTAAGAGATCCCCCTTTTCCTTTTTTTTAAAAATATACCCTTTTTTAGGACGGGATTACGGGTTGGGGGACGAGGGGAGCCCGGTTTTTTGGCGGGGGGATTGGCCTTTTCTAAAACCATTATCTTTTCCTCCAAAATGAGGGTTATTTGGGGCCCCTTTTTTTGGGGGGGGGGGGTTAACCCCCCCCCGGTTTTCCTCTCTTTCCTGTGACATGTTTAAACCCCCTCAAATTAACCCTGAGTTAACGGATATCGTGTCAGGAAAATCTTTTCCCCCTTATTTACAGTGTTTGCTAATCTATATGTTTTATAGAGTTTTTGTTCTTTTAAGAATATTTTACTGACATCGAACACATTAAAGACCGCTTTGACTTTACCTCTTTTTTTGGGTGCACGGTAAAAGCCGGAAGAAAAGGGAGTACCGTTTGACTTTTAATCCAAAATTGTGAGAGCGGATCCTTGTGGGTTTTGGAAATGTGAAACACGAACCCCCCAAAACAACCCGTTTTGGAAATGACACCCCTCAAAGTTTTAACCAGGGGGTTTTGGCAATTTTAACCTCAGGTAGGGCCAAAAAAATTTGTTTACAAAGGTCGTCTTAGTGAAAAAGTTCATTTTTTTTTCCACAAAAACTTGTTTTAGACCTGAATTTCTCACTTTTGTCAGAGATTACACCAAAAAGTGGACCCCACAATTTGTTCCCCCCAAATTTTTTATGAGCTGGCGATATCCCATAGTAGTGAAAAATTTCTGTTTTGGCAAAATGCAGTGGGGTCAGACAGAATGGGGACAATGTGACAAATTTGGCTTTTTTGAAAATCCTTCCAGGAATATTACTCACAGGGGACATCTCCTAAAAATAAAAATTTGGGTGATTAAAAAATTTGGTCTTGCAACAAAAATGTTGTCCCCATTTGGTTATGTAGAGGGAAAAATTTAAAAGTACTGGAATATGGCAAAATGTGGAGGAAAATGCAGCAACTATGTGGCAAAGCGAGTTTTTTCCAAAGATGAAAAACACAGCGGGGTAGCATGGCAGACACTTTCAAGATGGTCGTAAACTCTTTTAGCCCATCAACCCTATATGAGAGACGAATGTGCAACAGACGGGGGCACATAGCAGCTCCAACCGCAAGGTCAAAACCGCTATATGCACAAAACAACAATCCCCCACAAATCTGTCAATATGTCTGGAAACAGAGTTCGTCAGAATAAACTGTAGGAATAATGGGCAAAATGCAAAATGTGGAGGAAAATGCAGCCAACTATGTGGTAAGCTGAGTTTGTTCCAAGATGAAAGAACACCAGGGGCTGCAGGCAGACACTTTTAGAGACTGGTCGTACAAACTCCTTTTAGCTCCATCAAATCCCTATATGGAGACAAATGCCAATAGCGGGGCCCATAGCAAGCTCCCACCGCCAGGTCAGAACCGCTATTCCAAAACAACCAATCCCCTTCGAATGTCTTATTGTCTGAAACGAGGTTTCAAAACCTACAGTAAAGCCCAAGGTAAATACGGAACTTCCTATTTTTAGAAATCCTCCAATAAAATACCATGCCGCAAACCAACAGAAAATTTAAGTAATAGAAATGGAAGCCAAAGTTTTGTGTAGCAGACAGTCCTAAAAACGTCAAAGTTAGATAAATGGTCAAAAAATGTTTGTGAGTAATAAAGTCCTTTAAAAATTAATTTTCAGAGACCTGACTTTTCAGGAAATTTGTGGGGTCCACCCTCTGGGGTGTACAGACATGGGACGTGGCGGAAAATTTTTGGAATAGTAGTTTTGGTATGTGATTGTCAACTCCTAGAATAATTTTCAGAATGACCTGACTTTTGGAACATTTGTGGGGGTCCACACTCTGGGGTGTACAGACGGGGTACGTGGACGAGAATTTGTTTGAATTGTTTGGTAGGTGATTGATCATTCCTAAATTAATTTTCAGATGACCTGACTTTTCAGGAACATTTTGGGGTCCACATTGGGGTGTCAGAGTGGGTAGTGGACGAGAATTTATTGGAATATTATTTGGTATGTGATTAATCAAGTCCTAAAATTAATTTTCAGATGACCTGCTTTTCAGGAACATTTTTTGGGGTCCACACTCGGGGTGTACAACGTGGGGAGTGGAGAGAATTTGGTTGAATAGTAGTTTGGTTTGATTCTCAAGTCCTAGAATAATTTTCAGATGACCTATTTCAGAAACATTTGTGGGGTCCACACTCTGGGGTGTACAGAGTGGGTACTGGAAGAGATTTGTTGGATAGTAGTTTGGTAGGATTGAATCAATTAGAATAATTTTCAGATGACCAAATTTTCAGGAACATTTGCAGGGTCCACACTTTGGGGTACAGACCATGAGTTGGGACAGAATTTGTTGGAATAGTAGTTTGGTATGGGATTGTCAAGTGTTGGAATTAATTGTGGAATGGGCAAATGGGACTCTTATGACAAAATTTTCTATTTGGGTGTTCCAAATTACTTACTGGGGCCCTAAGCAGAAAATAAAAATTATATTAAAAAAAAAACTAATAATTGGGGTGGTGTGGTAGGTCTCAAAGCAGGGGGGATACAAAGGCTGGTTGGGGGGCATGGGGGCAAATAGAAGGGAATCACTCGTTTTGATGTTCCTGAAAACCTGGCTATTTTTTGTGGATTACCTTTGGGGTGGGAGTGACTTGGACAGGGTGGGGAAAAAATGGCGCTCTAAAGTCTCCGGGAATCCTCAGATCGAAGGCACCCCGGTGCCATTGAGCAAACATGAGGCCCTCAAGTTGTTCTAAAAAGGAGGAAATTGAGGGGTCCTTGGGGACTTTTTGTAGAGGACAAAATGTTGTAGGTGCCCGTTTGAATTAGATAGATTGTCACATTTTTGTACCATGCCCGGGTTTCCGTTGACCAGGTATGGCTGCAGAACCTGGTCGGATAAATCTAGCCACCCTTATTTTTATATTGTGTGACGCAGACAGGTTTTTGCTTGCCCCTGGTGGCACCCCTCTTGAACCTCACAGTGGTGTCCGATGCAGTGTAGTCGATGTGACTCCTTCCTGTCTTCCACTTCACGCAAAAGTTGGCATTGCGAGGAGAATGACGCCCCCTTCTCCAACCCGTTGGATACCAATGTGCGGAAACCCCCTCTGTTTTTCCTTACTGTCCCACAGCCCCGTATTTGCAGCGTGGAGGGATTTGTATAAGGGGATGCCGTGTAATAATTGTCAGTGTAACGTGGTACCCTTTATGGAGAAAGGGCGTCATTAGCGCCACACAATTTTCCCTGGAGCCAAATTGTCCTGGGGGCAGTTTGGGGGGTTTATTTGGCGGTCCCCCTACCTTCATAGTTTAGGAAGGTGGAGTTTTACCCGATGACTCCACATTTATAAAGTTGACGCCATATTTGGCACTTTGGAGGGGATAAATTGGCGGAATGGACAGACAGCCTTGTAGCTCATCAAGGACTCGTCTACTGCCACATTTTGCTCAGGGGTATATGAGTTGAGAAAATGAATTTTGTATGAGGGAAATTAGGGGTCTCAGTTTATTTAGCGATTATAGTTGGGGGTCGTTCTTGGGGGGGCTTGGATTATCACTGAAGTGGAAGAAAATCTCATCAGGGCTTCATAGCGGACTCGGGACATGACCGGCTGCAAAATACAGGGTGTTGTGGGACAGCTTTTGTTGCCCAGTAAGAGCGGAGTGTGGTTTTTTTTTACTATTACCCATATTCAGGGTAAGGCCTAAAAAATTTTTTTATTTCGGGGACATTTGTGGGCATCCAGGAACGGGAATGAAAGGCAGTGGGTTTTTGGGAAAATATATTGTCGGGCATTAGATTAGTTTGGTGGACGATGAGTTTCTAGGACTTCGGGGCTAATAAAAATTTGGAAAAAATCAATGGGGGTAAAATTGGCGAATCTACTAAATTCCTAGGACAGCAAAAAGGGGGAATTTGAGGGGAAAATGAGGGGTCATTATACACAGCGATGGGGGGACTGCGGTATTGGTCCTGCCTCCAATGAACCTTCAGCAGTGACGACCGACTCTGCTACCATCAGGCTGGGGGATCCCGTGGAGGAAGAGTCGTTGTCACTATCTGAAAATGGCTCAACTTCAGAGGCAGATTCCGTTTCGCTGCCGGAGCTGCCGGAGCAAAGCAGGCTGTACGCTTGCTCCGCGTGAACATTCTGCGGGCCATTTTTTTTTTATTTCCTGCCTAATAAACTAACCTAACCTAGTATTTTTTTTTCTCCTAACGCTAACCCTAACGCATGTAACGCTAACCCTAACAGTGGAACGCTAACCCTAACAACTAACCCTAATGCTAACACGTGGGAACACTAACCAAACGCTAACCCTAAACACGTTGAACGCTAACCCAACGCTAACCCTAATACACGTGGAACACTAAACCCTAACGCTAACCCTAACACGTGGAACGCTAACCCTAACGCTAACTTCAAAAAAAAAAAAAAAAATTGTTTTTTTTTATTTTTTTTTATAATCCCCTGACAATGGGGATGGGGATATGGGTATTATGGCTCAATGTCCTAAAAAGGACGTTTGCGGACACGGAAAAGTTCCTAAAAAGGACGATTGCGGACACTGTGGTGTTTTTTTTGTCACGTCAAAAGGCAGCACTTGGACTGTAGTCTATCTCTCTTCTCTCCCAGAACAATACAGGGAGAGAAGAGAGAAGCCGCAGCCAAGTGCTGCAATTTTACCAAATATTGGGTTTTGATCACTGTGATAGGTCTATCACTGTAATCAAAACCCAGCAGCCAATGAGAAAATTCTCCTTGGTTGCTAGGTGCAGGCAGGCAGATCTTGGCGGGCGCACTGCGCATGCGCCCGCCATTTCTTTCTGCAGGAGGAAGGAGGGGGGCTGGGGACCGGGGGATCGCTTCAAGGGGACTTCAGGTACGGGGGGGGATCGGAGACCCTAATTCTCACCCCTCTGATGTGGATACATCAGAGGGGAGAAATTTTTTTTTTTTTTTTGCGGTCGCCTGTTAGTGATATAACGGCGATCGCAACACCGGGATCGGTAAATTACCGACCCGGATCATGTTCTCTGGGGTCCGGCTACCCCAGGCAGCGAGACCCAGAGAAAATCGCCAGCCCCCCCCCGGAACTCACGGCGGGCGCATGGGCATGCGCCCGCCATTTTTACTTGGGACATTGCTGCGGAACCGGGGGACACCGGAGGGCCCTCAGATCACCAGGGGCACAAAGGGGACATGGGGACACTATTTCTCTCTCCTCTGATGTCGAATGACATCAGAGGAGAGAGAAATTAAAAGGCACATATGATTATAATATTTTTGTTGCGGTCGCGTTATATGGTTAATAACGGCGATCGCAACATCGGGATCGGTTAAAAACCGACCCGTTCATTGTTCTTGGGGTCTCGGCTTACTCCCGGTAGCTGAGACCAGGAGAAAAATGCGACTGTGGGGGGGCTATAGGCTTTTTCCACAGGAGCCGTTAATTACGGCGTTGTGGTTTAAGTTACCCTTAATGACCGCCGTTAAAAAGGCGTATCGGCGGTCGTTAAGGGGTTAATAATAATAATAACAATAATAATAATTTTTTTGAAAGTGGACAGGAACTATAATTAAAAAATACACAAATGTTGTAGTACAACCTTGAAATCTGCTTCTATAGCCTGTGTCCAGTGGTCATACACTTTGCATTTCCTCTTGTATCTATCCATGTATTGAGTTTGTGTGCTTTCTATAGAAGGATTAGGATTGTAGAGCTAAAATCAAGATTACATGACATTTACTACGTTTTTACTCTTCAGTGAGTTAATACCTTAACATTTAACTAAAATGTTAAATCTACACTCCGAGGTGTTTTTAGAGGGCGGCAGGGAACGCTTAGCACTGACCTCTGTGATGCATTAGACTAATTAAGAAACATTCTTCTTGAACATGATGTCTTCCCTACTTGTCAACATTACAAATCTGAACTTGCTTACATTTTGCAAAAATAATTTATTGGCTAGGAGGTTGTATTTTTTATTATTTTCTAAGTTTTTGTAATAGGTCACCTTAAAAACAATGGATTGTTAAACTGATATCATTTACATGTTTGTGATTCGACTGTATTTTTTGACGATGTAAAGGAGTTCTTCAGGTCTTATAGAGAATGTGCTATCGGAGCTATGGAAGCCCAGTAAGATCATGCTCTATGAGCGAGAAATGTGAGCATTCTGTAAGAATAATCCTTCTACATGATTGAAGCCATTTTGTTGTGAATAGGCTGGAAAGATTCTGAGCAAAGCTCCCTCTGGTGGTTACAAACGGTACTGGACTGTCCAGTGAAGATTGTGAGATTGGGAATCAGGTGTTACTGACTGGTCTTATATAAGGGAGTCGCCTTTCCCATCAGGGTTGCCGGTGATCAATTGTTTGGTCTCAATCCTTGATTCCTGTTTTCTTGGTAGCCTGCTGTGTCGTGTCTGAATTCTGTAACAGATAAGACATTTTCTTCTTTTTGTTTTTGTGCTTGATTTTTGCATTTTGTCCTGCACTTCTGTGGGGCCTTTTGGGTCCCCTTGGGGGCTTTTGCCCTCTCAGTTCAGTTTCAGCCATGATGTTTGTACATTTGCTTTCTCCAGGTTTTTTCAGTGGCTGCTGTTTTGATTTTGGTTACACAGAGAACTATTTAGGTGGTAGAGGTCGTGTGATTCAGGTTGTTTTTGAAATTAGTAGAGGTGGTGCTTTTCAGGGTTTTTTTGGGTGATTGCAGTAAGTGCCCTTCCTATCCTTTTCTATTTAGTAAGTTTGGGCCCCAACGTTTGCTCATACTATTTTCTGTCTGTGTCAGTATTTCTTCTTGTCTAACCGCCATTACATGTTTGGGGGCTTCTATGTTCTTTGGGGTCTGCTCGGGGCAGTAGCTTTCCTCTTTCTATCTTTAGGTGTAGTTAGTTTCTCAGGCGTGACGAGGCGTCTAGGACCAACGTAGGAACGCTCCACGGCTGCCTCTAGTTGTGGTGTTAGTCAGGTACTGCAATCTCATAGTTTCCAACTGCTCTGGTGTATTTCCTTTTTTGCCTGCTTCCTCAGCTCAACCAAATCAATAACAGTATCACCGGCCTAAACTGAAAATTATATGGTATCACAAAGGGAAAAATATTGTGGAAAGAAAAAAGTTGTCAGAGTTGTCAGAGATTTTTTTTTCTGTTTTGTTGCATTTTTTTTTCCCTCTGTATCTTTGGGTGCTGAGGGGATTTTTTTTTTTTTCTCTCTCTCAATGGAGTTTGCACATGTTGTCTGGCGTGTGGATAGCTTGCCACTGAAAGTTCGGAGTATTGTACCATCTTGCTGGTTGCCTGTTGTGGAACCTAGGATTCCATGCCAGATTTGTTTTTAGGGGATCGAGTAAGTTTCTGAATTTCCAAAAAAATGTAAATTGTTTTTTGCCTTAAAATCTAAGTCCTCAGGAACGCAGCGCAGCGGTCAAATTGTCATCTCTCTCCTGCGCTGCGACTCTCAGGATTGGGTTTTTTCCCTGACACCTGGGGATCCTGTTTTGAGTGATGTTGATGCGTTTTTTCAGGCTTGCGGTTATTGTACGATGAGCCTAATGTCACTGATCAAGCTGAAAAAACTTTGTTGGCATTAGTCAGGGCTTGAGGACGCTGAGTTATACTGTCAGAGATTCCGTAGGTGGGCAGTCTGACCAAATGGAATGACGACGCTTTGGCAGCTCTTTTTCGGAAGGGACTGTCAGATAATGTAAAGGATGTTATGGTGGGATTCCCTGTTCCCTCTGGTCTCAAGATTCTATGTCTTTAAAGCGATTCAAATTGACAGACGTTTGCGTGAGCGGAAAGGTATGGGGGAAATAATGTTGCCTTGTGAACTGTTTCCCTGAATCCATGCAGTGTGATAGAGTGGTTTCTGGGGCACAGCGTCATGAATTTCGAAAGCGCAATGGGTTATGTTTCTACTGTGGTGATGCCTCTCATGCTATTTCGGGTCTGCCCTAAGCGGGGAAGACGTTTTGCACACTCAGTTGTCTTGGGTAGTGTTCAGACTAAGTTTTTATTAACTGTTTACCCTGATATGCTCTCTGTCCTCATTTTCTGCTCAGGCTTTTGTTGATTCTGGAGCAGCTATTAACCTGATGGATTTTGATTTTGCTAAACGTTGTGGGTTTCCTTATACCCTACGGAAGTCTATTCCCCTACTGGGGATCGATTCTACCCCTTTGGCTGAGAATAAACCTCAGTTCTCTACTCAGGTGATAATGAGGGTAGAACTGATCATCAGGAGAGTTGCAAATTTTGGTTCTGTATAATCTGCAATGACATTATCGTACTGGGTTTCCCTTGGTTACAGTCTCATAATCCTGTTTTGGATTGGAAATCTGTGTCTGTTACCAGTTGGGGCTGCCGATGTGTTAATACCAACACTCCTGTTTTTTCTGCCTCCCCCCAGGCTCTGGATGTTCCTGACTTTTTGATTGATTTTTCTGATGTGTTTAGCGAAAGTAAATCTGCATCCTTGCCTCCCCATAGGAGCTATGACTGCGCTATTGAATTAGTGCCTGGTAGTAAATTCCCTAAAGGTCGCCTTTTTAACTTGTCTGTACCTGAACATGACGCTATGCGGTCTTATATCAAGGAGTCATTGGAGAAGGGTCATATCAGACCATCCTCTTCACCCTTAGGTGCCGGTTTTTTCTTTGTGGCCAAAAAGGATGGTTCATTAAGGCCGTGTATTGATTATCGTCTCTTGAACAATATTACTGTGAAATATCAATATCCGTTACCCTTGATCTCTGACCTGTTTTCCAGGGTGAAAAACACTACTTGGTTTACCAAGCTTGACCTCAGGGGGGCATATAACCTTATTCGCATTAAGCACGGGGATGAATGGAAGACGGCTTTAATACCCCGGAAGGGCATTTTGAGTACCTTGTGATGCCCTTTGGGCTCACTAATGCTCCTTCTGTCTTCCAGTCCTTCATGAATGACATTTTCAGGGATTTTGTGGATAAATTTCTGATTGTTTATTTGGATGATATCTTGATTTTTTCCAATGACTGGGACTCTCATGTAAAACATGTTCGGACTGTGTTCCAGATTTTGAGAGAGAATGCTCTGTATGTGAAGGGATCAAAGTGTCTTTTTGGCGTTCAGAGGATCTCATTTCTGGGATTCATTTTGTCCCCATCTGTTATTGAAATGGACCCGGTCAAAGTTCAGGCCATCTGTGATTGGGTCCAACCTACTTCATTAAAGGCTCTTCAAAGAGTTCTTGGGTTTGCCAATTTTTATCGTAAATTTATTGGTAATTTCTCGGTTATTGTTAAACCATTAACTGATTGACCAAAAAGGGTTCTGATGTGGTGAATTGGCCTCCTGAGGCAGTCTCTGCATTTCAGGAACTTAAGCAGAGATTCACTTCTGCTCTTGTTCTACGGCAGCCTGATGTTTCTCTGCCATTTCAGGTGGAGGTTGATGCCTCTGAAATTGGGGCAGGTGCCGTTTTGTCCCAAAGAGATCCAGAGACCTCTAAAAGTAACCCTTGTGCCTTTTTCTCTCGAAAATTTTCTCCTACTGAACGTAATTATGACGTGGGTAATCGGGAGTTGTTGGCCATGAAGTGGGCTTTTGAAGAGTGGAGACATTGGCTGGAGGGAGCCAAACATCAGGTGGTGGTCCTTACGGACCATAGAATCTAGTTTATCTGGAATTGCCAAGCGACTTAATCCTAGACAGGCCAGGTGGGCCTTGTTTTTCACACGTTTTTAATTTTGTGGTTTCATTTCTTCCTGGCACTAAAAAATGTTAAGGCGGATGCCCTCTCGAGGAGTTTCCTGGCGGACTCTCCTGAGTTATCTGATCCTTCTGTTATTTTGAAAGAGGGTGTAGTTCTTTCCGCCATCTCGCCCAATTTGAGACTGGCTCTGGAGGGGTGTCAGGAGGATAAGCCCGAGCGCTGCCCTGTTGGGAAATTGTTTGTCCCGGACCAGTGGAAAAAGAGTGTAATGTCTGAGATTCATTGTTCCGCGTTGGCGGTCATCCCGGAATTTTTGGTACCAGAGACTTGGTTAGTCGGTCCTTTTGGTGGCCTACCTTGTCTCGTGATGTCAGGGAGTTTGTGCAGTCCTGCGGGACTTGCTCTCGCTCCAAGCCTTGCTCTCGTTCTAGTGGCTTGTGATGCCATTACCTGTGCCCAAGAGGCCATGGACCCATATCTCTATGGATTTCATTTCCGACCTCCCTGTTTCTCAGAGAATGACCGTCATCTGGGTGATTTGCGATAGGTTTTCCAAGATGATACATCTTGTGCCATTACCTAAGTTGCCTTCCTCCTCTGAATTGGTGCCTTTGTTCCTTCAGCACGTGGTTCGTTTACACGGCATTCCTGAGAACATTGTGTCTGACAGAGGAGTCCAGTTTGTTTCCAGATTTGGAGGACCTTTTGTTCTAAACTTGGTGTTCAATTGTCTTTCTCCTCGGCGTTTCATCCTCAGACCAATGGTCAAACTGAGAGAACAAACCAGACATTGGAGACTTATCTGAGATGCTTTGTGTCTGCTGAATCAGGATGACTGGGTCTCTTTTTTGCCTTTGGCTGAGTTTGCTCTTAATAATAGGGCTAGCTCTGCCACTTTGATGTCTCCATTTTTCTGTAATTCTGGGTTTCACCCTCGATTTTCTTCAGGTCATACGGAGGCTTCTGTCTGTCCAGGTGTTGACTCTGTTGTGGAGCGTATGCAACAGATTTGGGACCAGGTAGTGGAGAGGTTGTCCCTCTCTCAGGAGAGGGCCCAGCGGTTTGCTAATCGGCATAGGACTGATGGTCCTCGGTTTAAAGTGGGGGACTTGGTCTGGTTATCCTCAAAAAATATTCCTATGAGAGTGGCATCTCCTAAATTTAAGCCTAGTTCATTGGACCTTCTAAGATCATGGAGATTCTTAATCCTGTTTCTTTTCGTTTGCTTCTTCCAGGGACATTTAAGATCCATAACGTGTTCCACAAGTCCTTGTTGAAGAGGTTTGTTGAGCCAGTGGTTCCTACTACTGTGCCTCCTGACCCTGTTTTGGTTGAGGGCAATCTGGAGTATGTGGTTGAGAAAAATATTGAATTCTCGTTTTTCTAGACGGAAACTCCAATATTTGGTTAAATGGAGAGGTTATGGTCAGGAAGACAATTCTTGGGTGTTTGCTTCGGACATCCATGCTAGTGTTGAGCGATATTGCTCGATATCTAAAAATATCGTATCGAAATTGTATCGCCGATAGCACTAAATATCGTCGATATCCGATTCCGATTGCGGAAGTCCAATGTAAGTCTATGGGAACAAAATATCGAAATTAAAAAAAACCATTCTTGCCTTGTTGGTTAATTGTACATGAAGGAAAACAACAAAGACTAATGTAGAATGTATTGGGGGAGGTTGAGGAGACAATAAAGGCATACATGTTTAACCCAATGCATTGGAATAGCATTAATATATTTTTTTTGGAAATACGTTTGGATTGACTAAACAAATTGACAATGTTGTTAACCTTTTTTCTATTTTGGCAAATATGTATGTTTCACAACTTCCATGCTCTTCACCTTTTTAACTTTTGCCAGTGCCACACTTTCTCCTTCATAATCTTCAGCAGCAGCATCATCTTTCTCATCAAATTATTCTTCATCTTCACCTTCTTAATCTTCTTCTTAAACTTCTTGCTATTCATGTTTTTGTTTACATTACTCATATTGTTATTATTAAACTAATTAATCTTCTTCATATTCAAATTCTTCATCTTCTTCCTCTTCATCTTCTTCATCATATTCTTATTTGTGACAGAGATTCCTGTACTTGTAATCTGTAAAAGTATGAATTGTTCATCCTTCCGTTCTTGCTGTCACAAAAGATTTAAATTACAACAGTATTTGTCCGTGTTCAGTTTAGCCTGCAGCAGCAGGCATTTTCCAGGGGCACCACGAGGAGGAACGGACTCACCCCCATACACTGCTTAGTCTTCTTCTGCTTAGAATTTAGAGCATATATTTTGCTCTTCATTTTGGTCTTATACTTCATGTTCTTCTGTTTTTTGATCTTTTGCTTATTGTTCTTCTGTCTCTTGTTCTGTATCTTGTAGTTTGTCTTAACCTTCTTTGTCCTGTTGGTGATCTTCTTCTGGGTAATCTTTTATTTTTTCTTTGTGATGGTGTTCAGGCTGGTTGGCTTCATGCTCGTCGTCCTTGTTGTCGTCATCTTCTTCTGGGTGGTCTTTAATGTCGTCTAATTTCCGAGAAACAGCTGACGTTACTGGAACCCTGACGGGTATCAGATGGAGCAAGAGACAATGGAAGTAACGAGGACCAGCTGACTGTGCTGGACCCCGGACAGGTAGCAGAAGGAAAAGAGGCAATGTCACAACCGAGTACCAGCTGACATTACTGTGAAACGGTTACTAAGCAGGAGGTACCTGTGCTCCAAAGCACTACCAAGGACCAGCAGACGTTGCTGGAACTCGGATACGGAGATGGAGGCACCTAGGCCAAAGGCACTGGGGAGAACCACTTGACGGTACTGGACCCCGGACGGGTAGCAGAAGGAAAAGAGGCAATGTCACAACCGAGTACCAGCTGACGTTACTGTGACACGGTTACTAAGCAGGAGGTACCTGTGCTCCAAAGCACTACCAAGGACCAGCAGACGTTGCTGGAACTCGGATACGTAGATGGAGGCACCTAGGCCAAAGGCACTGGGGAGAACCACTTGACGGTACTGGACCCCGGACGGGTAGCAGAAGGAAAAGAGGCAATGTCACAACGAGTACCAGCTGACGTTACTGTGACACGGTTACTAAGCAGGAGGTACCTGTGCTCCAAAGCACTACCAAGGACCAGCAGACGTTGCTGGAACTCGGATACGGAGATGGAGGCACCTAGGCCAAAGGCACTGGGGAGAACCACTTGACTGTGCTGGACCCCGGACGGGTAGCAGAAGGAAAAGGGCAATGTCACACCCGAGTACCAGCTGACGTTACTGTGACACGGTTACTAAGCAGGAGGTACCTGTGCTCCAAAGCACTACCAAGGACCAGCAGACGTTGCTGGAACTCGGATACGGAGATGGAGGCACCTAGGCCAAGGGCACTGGGGAGAACCACTTGACGGTACTGGACCCCGGACGGGTAGAAGAACGCACCCATGAAAATGTAAGTTGACAGGACGCAAGCCGTCCGCAGTTACCGAATCACACAGTCCTACAGTGGGTGCTTATCCTATTGTCACAATGGAAACCGCCTTTATTTACATATCCCACAGCACACAAGGAATCACCTAAACTGCAGGCACCATAGAGTCGGCTAACCCGAATGCAACACGACAGCACAACTTATTGGAGGATAATTGACGTTCACACTGCCAGGAAATAGCTGTCGTGCTGTAACCAGGCTGGCCAGGAGTCAGTACCAGAAGATCGTCGCGGTTGCACATTCTGACTTCTCACAGCTGAGTTGCTGTTTCTTTGTGTTTGGCAGTTAGGGAGTTAATTCTGTCTGTGCTCAGTTCTGGGACTGGGTGCAGTTTCTCCCGGCTGCAATTAATTATTTGTTGATTGGTTTCCTTTAAATCTCTGGTTGTCTGTGTTGGGAGTTGCCAGTGAAATTCTTCATGCAGACCACAGATAGGATTGTATCTGTATAGACTTAAGTTAAAGAGCTCCTTAGTTGTTTTAAGCTCACCTTGCTTAGAGTTTAATATCCCAGATCATTTATGTTCCTTCTGTGTTTGAGTGTGTATGCAAGTCTGTGTTTTCTCCAGTCTGTCTAATATGTCTAATCTGTGTATTTAGCAGAGATCAGCCCGTATTCCTTTGGTGGTAATCAGTATCCTTCTTAGGACTGATTACAGGGTTCAGGGACTGATAGGAGACAGGGTTAGGCTGGAGACTTGGACCTCTGAACCATTATCAGTACCTCCAAGGTGAGGGATTAGTTAGGACCCCAGTTTAGGGTCAGGTTAGACCCCCGGTCCTCCTCTTTCCTGTGACAGTGTTTCAAGTCCTCAAGATTAACCCTGAGTTCAACGGATATCGTGTCAGGTAAATCTATTCTATATTTACATGCTGATGTTGCTAATCTATATGTTGTATAGAGTGTTGTTCTTTTAAGAATAGTTTACTGACATCGTACACATATCATAAGACCGCGTGACATTACCTCTGTTTGGGTGCACGGTAGAGCTCGGAAGAGAAGGAGTACCGTTTGACTTTTAATCTCAAAATTGTGAGAGCGGATGCCTTGTGTTTGCGGGTACGGATTGGTGGGCACCATGGATAGCCCTAAAACATAGCAGTAAAACATTCCCCTCAAAAACTGGAACTTCGTTTGGAAAATGACAGCCTCAGAAGATTATCCAAGGGAAATTTGGACTTTATTTGAAATCCTCAGGTACGACACGAGAATTTGAAAAAACATTAGGTCGTATAGTGAAAAAGTTCATTTGTTTCACAAAAACTTGTTTAGACCTGATTTCTACTTTTGTCAGAAGATACACCAAAAGTGGACCCACAATTTGGTTACCCAATATTCAATGAGTTGGTTCCATAAGTGAAGAAAATCGTGGACTAGATGGCAGGACTTCAGAGACTGGTGTACAACGTCATTTTGCTTCCATTGAAATCCTTAGGACGATTATGTCCAACAGAGGGAGGCATGCTCCATAAAATCATTGCAATGATTATAAAATTTGGTCTTGCTAACAAAACTAGTTGTCCCGCATTTGCGTATATTGTAGCAGGAAGAATAAACTGTACTGGAATGATGGGCAAAATGTGGAGGAAAATGCAGCCAACTATGTGGCAAAGCTGAGTTTGTTCCAAAGATGAAAGAACACCAGCAGGGCTAGCATGGCAGACACTTTCAGAGACTGGTCGTACAACGTCCTTTTAGCTCCATCAATCCCTATATGAGAGACGAATGTGCCAACAGACGTGTGCACCATAGCAAGCTCCCACCCGCCAAGGTCAGAACCGCTATATGCACAAAACAACCAATCCCCTACAGAATCTGTCAAGTATTGTCTGGAAACAGAGGTTCGTCAAGAATAAACTGTACTGGAATAATGGGCAAAATGCAAAATGTGGAGGAAAATGCAGCCAACTATGTGGTAAAGCTGAGTTTGTTCCAAAGATGAAAGAACACCAGCAGGGCTAGCATGGCAGACACTTTCAGAGACTGGTCGTACAACGTCCTTTTAGCTCCATCAATCCCTATATGAGAGACAAAAGTGCCAATAGACGTGGTGCACCATAGCAAGCTCCCACCCGCCAAGGTCAGAACCGCTATATGCACAAAACAACCAATCCCCTTCAGAATCTGTCAAGTATTGTCTGGAAACAGAGGTTCGTCAAGAACCATACAGTAAAGCCCATAGTGTAAAAGTACGGAACTTCCTCATTTTTAGAAATCCTCCAATAAAATGACCATGCCGCATCACCAACAGAAATATAAGTAATAGAAATGGAAGCCAAAGTTTTGTGTAGCAAGACAGTCCTAAAAACAGTCAAAGTTAGATAAATGGTCAAAAATGTTTGTGAGTAATCAAGTCCTAGAATTAATTTTCAGATGACCTGACTTTTCAGGAACATTTGTGGGGTCCACACTCTGGGGTGTACAGACATGGGTACGTGGACGAGAATTTGTTGGAATAGTAGTTTGGTATGTGATTGATCAACTCCTAGAATTAATTTTCAGATGACCTGACTTTTCAGGAACATTTGTGGGGTCCACACTCTGGGGTGTACAGACGTGGGTACGTGGACGAGAATTTGTTTGAATAGTAGTTTGGTATGTGATTGATCAAGTCCTAGAATTAATTTTCAGATGACCTGACTTTTCAGGAACATTTGTGGGGTCCACACTCTGGGGTGTACAGACGTGGGTACGTGGACGAGAATTTATTGGAATAGTAGTTTGGTATGTGATTAATCAAGTCCTAAAATTAATTTTCAGATGACCTGACTTTTCAGGAACATTTTTGGGGTCCACACTCTGGGGTGTACAGACGTGGGTACGTGGACGAGAATTTGTTGGAATAGTAGTTTGGTATGTGATTCATCAAGTCCTAGAATTAATTTTCAGATGACCTGACTTTTCAGAAACATTTGTGGGGTCCACACTCTGGGGTGTACAGATGTGGGTACGTGGAAGAGAATTTGTTGGAATAGTAGTTTGGTATGTGATTGATCAAGTCCTAGAATTAATTTTCAGATGACCTGACTTTTCAGGAACATTTGCAGGGTCCACACTTTGGGGTGTACAGACATGAGTATGTGGACGAGAATTTGTTGGAATAGTAGTTTGGTATGGGATTGATCAAGTGTTGGAATTAATTGTGGAATGGGTCAAATGGGATCTACTTATGACAAAATTTTCTATTACGTGTTCCAAATTACTCTACTGGGGCCTCTAAGCAGAAAATAAAAATTATATTAAAAAAAAACTAATAATTGTGGGTGGTGTGGTAGGTCTCAAAGCAGGGGGAGATACAAAGGCCTGGTTGGGATGGGCATGTGGGGCAATAGTAACGGGAATCACTCCGTTTGCCATGCTTCCTGAAAACCTGGCATAGTTTTTGTGGATACCTTTGGGTGGGAGTGACTTGGACAGGGTGAGGAAAATGGCGCTCTGAAAGTCTCCGGGAATCCTCAGACTCGAAGGCATCCCCGGTGCCATTGAGTCAAACATGAGGCCCTCAATGATTGTTTCCTGATACTGGAGGAATGTGAGGGGTCCTTGGGACTTTTTGTAGAGGACAAAACTGTTGTAGGTGCCCGTTTGAATTAGATAGATTGCCACATTTTTGTACCATGCCCTGGTCTTCCGCTTGACCAGGTATGGCTGCAGAACCTGGTCGGATAAATCTACGCCACCCATATATTTGTTATATTGTGTGACGCAGACAGGTTTTTGCTTGTCCCTGGTGGCACCCCTCTCTCTGACCGTCACAGTGGTGTCCGCATGCAGTGTAGTCAGCATGTAGACGTCCTTCCTGTCATTCCACTTCACTGCAAGAAGTTGGTCACTTGCGAGTGAGAATGACGCCCCCTTCTCCAAGCGTCTGGATACCAACTGTGACGGAAACCCCACTCTGTTTTTCCTTACTGTCCCACAGGCCCCTGTATTTGCAGCGTGGGAGGATTTGTATAAGGGGATGCTCGTGTAATAATTGTCAGTGTACACGTGGTACCCTTTATGGAGAAAGGGCGTCATTAGCTGCCACACAATTTTCCCTGGGATGCCAATTGTCTGGGGGCAGTTTGGGGGGTTTATTTGGCGGTCCCTACCTTCATAGATTAGGAAGGTGGATGTGTACCCTGATGAGCTCTCACACATTTTATAAAGTTTGACGCCATATTTGGCACGTTTGGAGGGGATGAATTGGCGGAATGACAGACAGCCCTTGTAGCTCATCAAGGACTCGTCTACTGCCACATTTTGCTCAGGGGTATATGAGTTGAGAAATGAATTTTGTATGAGGGAAATTAGGGGTCTCAGTTTATTTAGTCGATTATAGTTGGGGGTCAGTTCTTGGGGGGGCTTGGGAATTATCACTGAAGTGGAGAAATCTCATCAGGGCTTCATAGCGGACTCGGGACATGACGGCTGCAAATACAGGGGTGTTGTGGACAGCTTTTGTTGCCCAGTAAGAGCGGAGTGTGGTTTTTTTTTTACTATACCCATATTCAGGGTAAGGCCTAAAAAATTTTTTATTTCGGGGACATTTGTGGGCATCCAGGAACGGGAATGAAAGGCAGTGGGTTTTTGGGAAATATATTGTCGGGCATATAGATTAGTTTGGTGGACGATGAGTTCTAGGACTTCGGGGCTAATAAAAATTTGGAAAAAATCAATGGGGTAAAATTGGCGACATCTACTCTAATTCCTAGGACAGCAGAAAAAGGGGGAATTTGAGGGGAAAATGAGGGGTCATTATACCACAGCGATGGGGGGACTGCGGTACTTGGTCCTGCCTCCAATGAACCTTCAGCAGTGACGACCGACTCTGCTACCATCAGGCTGGGGGATCCCTGGAGGAAGAGTCGTTGTCACTATCTGAAAATGGCTCAACTTCAGAGGCAGATTCCGTTTCGCTGCCGGAGCTGCCGGAGCAAAGCAGGCTGTACGCTTGCTCCGCGCTGAACATTCTGCGGGCCATTTTTTTTTTATTTCCCTGCCTAATAAACTAACCCTAACCTAGTATTTTTTTTTCCTCCTAACGCTAACCCTAACGCATGTAACGCTAACCCTAACACGTGGAACGCTAACCCTAACACTAACCCTAATGCTAACACGTGGAACACTAACCCTAACGCTAACCCTAACACGTTGAACGCTAACCCTAACGCTAACCCTAACACGTGGAACACTAACCCTAACGCTAACCCTAACACGTGGAACGCTAACCCTAACGCTAACTTCAAAAAAAATTTTAAAAAAATTGTTTTTTTTTATTTTTTTTTATAATCCCCTGACAATGGGGATGGGGATATGGGTATTATGGCTCAATGTCCTAAAAAGGACGTTTGCGGACACGTGAAAACGTCCTAAAAAGGACGATTGCGGACACTGTGGTGTTTTTTTGTCACTGTCACGGCAGCACTTGGACTGTAGTCTATCTCTCTTCTCTCCCAGAACAACTACAGGGAGAGAAGAGAGAAGCCGCAGCCCAAGTGCTGCCATATTTACCAAATATTGGGGTTTTGATCACTGTGATAGGGTCTATCACTGTAATCAAAACCCAGCAGCCAATGAGAAAATTCTCCTTGGTTGCTAGGTGCAGGCAGGCAGATCTTGGCGGGCGCACTGCGCATGCGCCCGCCATTTTCTTTCTGCAGGAGGAAGGAGGGGGGCTAGGGGACCGGGGGATCGCTTCAAGGGGACTTCAGGTACCGGGGGGGATCGGAGACCCTAATTCTCACCCCTCTGATGTGCGATCACATCAGAGGGGAGAGAATTTTTTTTTTTTTTGCGGTCGCCGTTAGTGATATAACGGCGATCGCAACACCGGGATCGGTAAATACCGACCCGGATCATGTTCTCTGGGGTCTCGGCTACCCCAGGCAGCCGAGACCCCAGAGAAAATCGCCCAGCCCCCCCACGGCACCTCACGGCGGGCGCACTGGGCATGCGCCCGCCATTTTCTACTTCGGGACATTGCTGCGGCACCGGGGGACACCGGAGGGCCCTCAGATCACCAGGGGCCACAAAGGGGACATGGGGGACACTATTTCTCTCTCCTCTGATGTCCGATGACATCAGAGGAGAGAGAAATTAAAAGGCACATATGATTATAATATTTTTGTTGCGGTCGCCGTTATATGGTTAATAACGGCGATCGCAACATCGGGATCGGTAAAAACCGACCCGATTCATGTTCTCTGGGGTCTCGGCTACTCCGATAGCTGAGACCCAGGAGAAAATGCGACTGTGGGGGGTGCTATAGGCTTTTTCCACAGAGCCGTTAATTAACGGCGTTGTGGTTTAAGTACCCTTAATGACCGCCGTTAAAAGGCGTATCGGCGGTCGTTAAGGGGTTAATAATAATAATAACAATAATAATAATTTTTTTGAAAGAGGACAGGAACTATAATTAAAAAATACACAATGTTGTAGTACAACCTTGAAATCTGCTTCTACTAGCCTGTGTCCAGTGGTCATACACTTTGCATTTCCTCTTGATATCTATCCAGTGTATTGAAGTTGTGTGCTTTCTATAGAAGGATTAGGATTGTAGAGCTAAAATCAAGATTACATGACATTTACTACGTTTTTACTCTTCAGTGAGTTAATACCTTAACATTTAACAAAATGTTATACTCTACACTCCGAGGTGTTGTTTTAGAGAGGCGGCAGGGAACGCTTAGCACTGACCTCTGTGATGCATTAGACTAATTAAGAAACATTCTTCTTGAACATGATGTCCTTGCCCTACTTGTCAACATTACAAATCTGAACTTGCTTACATTTTGCAAATAATTTAATTGGCTAGGAGGTTGTATTTTTTATTATTTTTCTAAGTTTTTGTAATAGGTCACCTTAAAAACAATGGATTGTTAAACTGATATCATTTACTATGTTTGTGATTCGACTGTATTTTTTTGACGATGTAAAGGAGTTCTTCAGGTCTTATAGAGAATGTGCTATCGGAGCTATGGAGCCCACGTAAGATCATGCTCTATGAGCGAGAAATGTGAGCTATTCTGTAAGAATAACTCCTTTCTACATGATTGAAGCCATTTTGTTGTGAATAGGCTGGAAATGAGTTCTGAGCAGAAGCTCCCTCTGGTGGTTACAAACGGTACTGGACTGTCCAGTGAAGATTGTGAGGATTGGGAATCAGGTGTTACTGACTGGTCTTATATAAGGGAGTCGCCTTCCCATCAGGGTTGCCGGTGATCAATTGTTCTGGTCTCAATCCTTGATTCCTGTTTCCTTGGTAGCCTGCTGTGTCGTGTCTGAATCTCCTGCTAACAGATAAGACATTTTCTTCTTTTTGTTTTTGTGCTTGATTTTTGCATTTTGTCCTGCACTTCTGTGGGGGCCTTTAGGGTCCCCTCTGGGGGCTTTTGCCCTCTCAGTTCAGTTCAGCCACTGATGTTTGTACATTTGCTTTCTCCAGTTTTTTCAGTGGCTGCTGTTTTGATTTTGGTTACACCAGAGAACTAATTTAGGTGGTAGAGGTCGTGTGATCTCAGGTGTTTTTGAAATTAGTAGAGTTGGTGCTTTTCAGGGTTTTTTTTGGGATTGCAGTAAGTGCCCTTCCTATCCTTTTCTATTTAGTAAGTTTGGGCCCCAACGTTTGCTCATACTATTTTCTGTCTGTGTCAGTATTTCTTCTTGTCTAACCGCCATTACATGTTTGGGGGCTTTCTATGTTCTTTGGGGATCTGCTCCGGGGCAGATAGCTTTCCTCTTTCTATCTTTAGGTGTAGTTAGTTTCTCAGGCTGTGACGAGGCGTCTAGGACCAACGTAGGAACGCTCCACGGCTGCCTCTAGTTGTGGTGGTTAGTCAGGGTACTGCAATCTCATAGTTTCCAACTGCTCTGGTGTATTTCCTTTTTTGCCTGCTCTCCTCAGCTACCAAATCATAACAGTATCACCGGCCTAAACTGAAAATTATATGGTACTCACAGAAGGGAAAAATATTGTGGAAAGAAAAAAGTTGTCAGAGTTGTCAGAGATTTTTTTTTCTGTTTGTTGCATTTTTTTTTCCCTCTGTATCTTTGGGTGCTGAGGAGGATTTTTTTTTTTTCTCTCTCTCAATGGAGTTTGCACAGTTGTCTGGCCGTGTGGATCAGCTTGCCACTGAAGTTCGGAGTATTGCTACCTATCTTGCTAGGTTGCCTGTTGTGGAACCTAGGATTCCCATGCCAGATTTGTTTTTAGGGGATCGAGCTAAGTTTCTGAATTTCAAAAATAACTGTAAATTGTTTTTTGCCTTAAAATCTAAGTCCTCAGGGAACGCAGCGCAGCAGGTTCAAATTGTCATCTCTCTCCTGCGCTGCGACTCTCAGGATTGGGCTTTTTCCCTGACACCTGGGGATCCTGTTTTGAGTGATGTTGATGCGTTTTTTCAGGCTTTGCGGTTATTGTACGATGAGCCTAATGTCACTGATCAAGCTGAAAAAACTTTGTTGGCATTAAGTCAGGGGCTTGAGGACGCTGAGTTATACTGTCAGAGATTCCGTAGGTGGGCAGTCCTGACCAAATGGAATGACGACGCTTTGGCAGCTCTTTTTCGGAAGGGACTGTCAGATAATGTAAAGGATGTTATGGTGGGATTCCCTGTTCCCTCTGGTCTCAATGATTCTATGTCATTAGCGATTCAAATTGACAGACGTTTGCGTGAGCGGAAAGGTATGCGTGGAATAATGTTGCCTTGTGAACCTGCTTCTGAATCCATGCAGTGTGATAGAGTGGTTTCTGGGGCACAGCGTCATGAATTTCGAAAGCGCAATGGGTTATGTTTCTACTGTGGTGATGCCTCTCATGCTATTTCAGTCTGCCCTAAGCGGGGAAGACGTTTTGCACACTCAGTTGTCTTGGGTAGTGTTCAGACTAAGTTTTTATTAACTGTTACCCTGATATGCTCTCTGTCCTCATTTTCTGCTCAGGCTTTTGTTGATTCTGGAGCAGCTATTAACCTGATGGATTTTGATTTTGCTAAACGTTGTGGGTTTCCCTTGATACCCCTACGGAAGTCTATTCCCCTACTGGGGATCGATTCTACCCCTTTGGCTGAGAATAAACCTCAGTTCTCTACTCAGGTGATAATGAGGGTAGAACTGATCATCAGGAGAGTTGCAAATTTTTGGTTCTGTATAATCTGCATGACATTATCGTACTGGGTTTCCCTTGGTTACAGTCTCATAATCCTGTTTTGGATTGGAAATCTGTGTCTGTTACCAGTTGGGGCTGCCGATGTGTTAATACCAACACTCCTGTTTTTTCTGCCTCCCCCCAGGCTCTGGATGTTCCTGACTTTTTGATTGATTTTTCTGATGTGTTTAGCGAAAGTAAATCTGCATCCTTGCCTCCCCATAGGAGCTATGACTGCGCTATTGAATTAGTGCCTGGTAGTAAATTCCCTAAAGGTCGCCTTTTTAACTTGTCTGTACCTGAACATGACGCTATGCGGTCTTATATCAAGGAGTCATTGGAGAAGGGTCATATCAGACCATCCTCTTCACCCTTAGGTGCCGGTTTTTTCTTTGTGGCCAAAAAGGATGGTTCATTAAGGCCGTGTATTGATTATCGTCTCTTGAACAATATTACTGTGAAATATCAATATCCGTTACCCTTGATCTCTGACCTGTTTTCCAGGGTGAAAAACACTACTTGGTTTACCAAGCTTGACCTCAGGGGGGGCATATAACCTTATTCGCATTAAGCACGGGGATGAATGGAAGACGGCATTTAATACCCCGGAAGGGCATTTTGAGTACCTTGTGATGCCCTTTGGGCTCACTAATGCTCCTTCTGTCTTCCAGTCCTTCATGAATGACATTTTCAGGGATTTTGTGGATAAATTTCTGATTGTTTATTTGGATGATATCTTGATTTTTTCCAATGACTGGGACTCTCATGTAAAACATGTTCGGACTGTGTTCCAGATTTTGAGAGAGAATGCTCTGTATGTGAAGGGATCAAAGTGTCTTTTTGGCGTTCAGAGGATCTCATTTCTGGGATTCATTTTGTCCCCATCTGTTATTGAAATGGACCCGGTCAAAGTTCAGGCCATCTGTGATTGGGTCCAACCTACTTCATTAAAGGCTCTTCAAAGATTCTTGGGTTTTGCCAATTTTTATCGTAAATTTATTGGTAATTTCTCGGTTATTGTTAAACCATTAACTGATTTGACCAAAAGGGTTCTGATGTGGTGAATTGGCCTCCTGAGGCAGTCTCTGCATTTCAGGAACTTAAGCAGAGATTCACTTCTGCTCTTGTTCTACGGCAGCCTGATGTTTCTCTGCCATTTCAGGTGGAGGTTGATGCCTCTGAAATTGGGGCAGGTGCCGTTTTGTCCCAAAGAGATCCAGAGACCTCTAAAAGTAACCCTTGTGCCTTTTTCTCTCGAAAATTTTCTCCTACTGAACGTAATTATGACGTGGGTAATCGGGAGTTGTTGGCCATGAAGTGGGCTTTTGAAGAGTGGAGACATTGGCTGGAGGGAGCCAAACATCAGGTGGTGGTCCTTACGGACCATAAGAATCTAGTTTATCTGGAATCTGCCAAGCGACTTAATCCTAGACAGGCCAGGTGGGCCTTGTTTTTCACACGTTTTAATTTTGTGGTTTCATTTCTTCCTGGCACTAAGAATGTTAAGGCGGATGCCCTCTCGAGGAGTTTCCTGGCGGACTCTCCTGAGTTATCTGATCCTTCTGTTATTTTGAAAGAGGGTGTAGTTCTTTCCGCCATCTCGCCCAATTTGAGACTGGCTCTGGAGGGGTGTCAGGAGGATAAGCCCGAGCGCTGCCCTGTTGGGAAATTGTTTGTCCCGGACCAGTGGAAAAAGAGTGTAATGTCTGAGATTCATTGTTCCGCGTTGGCCGGTCATCCCGGAATTTTTGGTACCAGAGACTTGGTTAGTCGGTCCTTTTGGTGGCCTACCTTGTCTCGTGATGTCAGGGAGTTTGTGCAGTCCTGCGGGACTTGCTCTCGCTCCAAGCCTTGCTCTCGTTCTAGTGGCTTGTTGATGCCATTACCTGTGCCCAAGAGGCCATGGACCCATATCTCTATGGATTTCATTTCCGACCTCCCTGTTTCTCAGAGAATGACCGTCATCTGGGTGATTTGCGATAGGTTTTCCAAGATGATACATCTTGTGCCATTACCTAAGTTGCCTTCCTCCTCTGAATTGGTGCCTTTGTTCCTTCAGCACGTGGTTCGTTTACACGGCATTCCTGAGAACATTGTGTCTGACAGAGGAGTCCAGTTTGTTTCCAGATTTTGGAGGACCTTTTGTTCTAAACTTGGTGTTCAATTGTCTTTCTCCTCGGCGTTTCATCCTCAGACCAATGGTCAAACTGAGAGAACAAACCAGACATTGGAGACTTATCTGAGATGCTTTGTGTCTGCTGAATCAGGATGACTGGGTCTCTTTTTTGCCTTTGGCTGAGTTTGCTCTTAATAATAGGGCTAGCTCTGCCACTTTGATGTCTCCATTTTTCTGTAATTCTGGGTTTCACCCTCGATTTTCTTCAGGTCATACGGAGGCTTCTGTCTGTCCAGGTGTTGACTCTGTTGTGGAGCGTATGCAACAGATTTGGGACCAGGTAGTGGAGAGGTTGTCCCTCTCTCAGGAGAGGGCCCAGCGGTTTGCTAATCGGCATAGGACTGATGGTCCTCGGTTTAAAGTGGGGGACTTGGTCTGGTTATCCTCAAAAAATATTCCTATGAGAGTGGCATCTCCTAAATTTAAGCCTAGGTTCATTGGACCTTCTAAGATCATGGAGATTCTTAATCCTGTTTCTTTTCGTTTGCTTCTTCCAGGGACATTTAAGATCCATAACGTGTTCCACAAGTCCTTGTTGAAGAGGTTTGTTGAGCCAGTGGTTCCTACTACTGTGCCTCCTGACCCTGTTTTGGTTGAGGGCAATCTGGAGTATGTGGTTGAGAAAATATTGAATTCTCGTTTTTCTAGACGGAAACTCCAATATTTGGTTAAATGGAGAGGTTATGGTCAGGAAGACAATTCTTGGGTGTTTGCTTCGGACATCCATGCTAGTGTTGAGCGATATTGCTCGATATCTAAAAATATCGTATCGAAATTGTATCGCCGATAGCACTAAATATCGTCGATATCCGATTCCGATTGCGGAAGTCCAATGTAAGTCTATGGGAACAAAATATCGAAATTAAAAAAAACCATTCTTGCCTTGTTGGTTAATTGTACATGAAGGAAAACAACAAAGACTAATGTAGAATGTATTGGGGGAGGTTGAGGAGACAATAAAGGCATACATGTTTAACCCAATGCATTGGAATAGCATTAATATATTTTTTTTTGGAAATACGTTTGGATTGACTAACAAATTGACAATGTTGTTAACCTTTTTTCTATTTTGGCAAATATGTATGTTTCACAACTTCCATGCTCTTCACCTTTTTAACTTTTGCCAGTGCCACACTTTCTCCTTCATAATCTTCAGCAGCAGCATCATCTTTCTCATCAAATTATTCTTCATCTTCACCTTCTTAATCTTCTTCTTAAACTTCTTGCTATTCATGTTTTTGTTTACATTACTCATATTGTTATTATTAAACTAATTAATCTTCTTCATATTCAAATTCTTCATCTTCTTCCTCTTCATCTTCTTCATCATATTCTTATTTGTGACAGAGATTCCTGTACTTGTAATCTGTAAAAGTATGAATTGTTCATCCTTCCGTTCTTGCTGTCACAAAAGATTTAAATTACAACAGTATTTGTCCGTGTTCAGTTTAGCCTGCAGCAGCAGGCATTTTCCAGGGGCACCACGAGGAGGAACGGACTCACCCCCATACACTGCTTAGTCTTCTTCTGCTTAGAATTTAGAGCATATATTTTGCTCTTCATTTTGGTCTTATACTTCATGTTCTTCTGTTTTTTGATCTTTTGCTTATTGTTCTTCTGTCTCTTGTTCTGTATCTTGTAGTTTGTCTTAACCTTCTTTGTCCTGTTGGTGATCTTCTTCTGGGTAATCTTTTATTTTTTCTTTGTGATGGTGTTCAGGCTGGTTGGCTTCATGCTCGTCGTCCTTGTTGTCGTCATCTTCTTCTGGGTGGTCTTTAATGTCGTCTAATTTCCGAGAAACAGCTGACGTTACTGGAACCCTGACGGGTATCAGATGGAGCAAGAGACAATGGAAGTAACGAGGACCAGCTGACTGTGCTGGACCCCGGACGGGTAGCAGAAGGAAAAGAGGCAATGTCACAACCGAGTACCAGCTGACATTACTGTGAAACGGTTACTAAGCAGGAGGTACCTGTGCTCCAAAGCACTACCAAGGACCAGCAGACGTTGCTGGAACTCGGATACGGAGATGGAGGCACCTAGGCCAAAGGCACTGGGGAGAACCACTTGACGGTACTGGACCCGGACGGGTAGCAGAAGGAAAAGAGGCAATGTCACAACCGAGTACCAGCTGACGTTACTGTGACACGGTTACTAAGCAGGAGGTACCTGTGCTCCAAAGCACTACCAAGGACCAGCAGACGTTGCTGGAACTCGGATACGTAGATGGAGGCACCTAGGCCAAAGGCACTGGGGAGAACCACTTGACGGTACTGGACCCCGGACGGGTAGCAGAAGGAAAAGAGGCAATGTCACAACCGAGTACCAGCTGACGTTACTGTGACACGGTTACTAAGCAGGAGGTACCTGTGCTCCAAAGCACTACCAAGGACCAGCAGACGTTGCTGGAACTCGGATACGGAGATGGAGGCACCTAGGCCAAAGGCACTGGGGAGAACCACTTGACTGTGCTGGACCCCGGACGGGTAGCAGAAGGAAAAGAGGCAATGTCACACCCGAGTACCAGCTGACGTTACTGTGACACGGTTACTAAGCAGGAGGTACCTGTGCTCCAAAGCACTACCAAGGACCAGCAGACGTTGCTGGAACTCGGATACGGAGATGGAGGCACCTAGGCCAAGGGCACTGGGGAGAACCACTTGACGGTACTGGACCCCGGACGGGTAGAAGAACGCACCCATGAAAATGTAAGTTGACAGGACGCAAGCCGTCCGCAGTTACCGAATCACACAGTCCTACAGTGGGTGCTTATCCTATTGTCACAATGGAAACCGCCTTTATTTACATATCCCACAGCACACATAGGAATCACCTAAACTGCAGGCACCATAGAGTCGGCTAACCCGAATGCAACACGACAGCACAACTTATTGGAGGATAATTGACGTTCACACTGCCAGGAAATAGCTGTCGTGCTGTAACCAGGCTGGCCAGGAGTCAGTACCCCTGCCAATTACTTACGAGCAACAAATGGCGGTGTTGTAGCCCAGGGAGTACAGTTCAGGTGGTAGAAAGATGAACATAACAGGAGACATGGAAAACGTTGCCAAACAGTTATTTAATCTGAAAACGGACAGGCAAATTCAGGTGAGATCCATGCCTTGTTCATTTTCAGAAAAGTAAGCCGGTCTTCATTCTCTGAGGATAGTCGCATGCGACGGTCTGTTACTACACCACCTGCAGCACTAAAGACACGCTCAGATAATACACTGGCAGCAGGGCAAGCCAGCACCTCCAATGCATACTGGCTAAGCTCTGGCCATGTATCCAACTTAGAGACCCAAAATTTGAAAGGGGAAGAGGCATCTGGGAGTACACTTAGAGGGAAAGCCAAGTAGTCTGTCACCATCTTACGGAAACGTTTCTTCCTGGTGACTGGAGCCGTCTCGGATGGTGTAGACCTTGCTGGCGCTGTCACAAAACTTTGCCACATTTGTAACATACAGTTCTTGCCCTGTGCAGAGGCGCTGCTTCTGATCCCTCTTGTTGTAGAGGTGTCTACACTGCCTCGACGCACAGAGCTGCTTTGTAAAGCAGTAGCAGCAGCAGCAGCTCTCTCGGCTGGAATGTACAACAGTATGGATTGCACCAGTGTGTCTTGGTACTCCTGCATTTTACGGTCCCGGTTCACCGGTGTGATGAGGGTTTGTAAGTTGTCCTGGTAGCGAGGGTCTAGGAGGGTGTACACCCAATAATCTGACGTGCTGAGAATGTGGGCGATGCGGCGGTCGTTTCTCAGGCACTGAAGCATGAAATCAACCATGTGCTGCAGACTCCCAACTGGCCAACAAAGGCTGTCCTCTGGAAGAGGCGTCATCTCTGTCTCCTCTGCATCACCCCACCCTCGCTCTACATACTGACTAGAGCGTTGTGTACCTCCCTCTGTAGGGATTTCTTCCTCCTCCATTGACTCCTCCTCCTCCTCCTCATCCTCCTCACAAAGTGAGCCCTGCCTAGCCCTTTGTGAGGAACCACGTTGCGCTGACTGTCCTGAAGGTAATTGAATTTGTGACTCCTCATCCTCCACCTCTTTCAAAACCTCTTCCTTTAGTGCTTTCAGTGATTTCTGAAGCAGGCAGATAAGGGGTACAGTCATGCTGACTAGTGCATCATCTGCACTCGCCATCCGCGTTGAGACATCAAACGCACGCAAAACGTCGCAGATGTCGTTCATAGAGGCCCACTCAGTAGTGGTGAAGTGTGAACGGCGCAAATTGCGAGTTGATTGCGCCTGTTGCAGCTGATACTCCATTACTGCTGGCTGCTGCTCACACAACCGCTCCAACATATGTAACGTGGAATTCCACCTGGTGGGTACGTCACATATGATGCGATGTTCAGGAAGGCGAAATCTGACTTGCAGAGCTGCAATGCGCGATCTGGCCATGCTGGAACTTCGCAAGTGAGCGCACTCTAGGCGGACCTTGTGCAGCAGTGCATCAAGATCCGGATAGTCCCTCAAAAAACTCTGCACGACCAAGTTGAGCACATGTGCCAGACATGGTATGTGAGTGAGGTTGCCAAGGCCCAGAGCTGCCACCAGATTTCGGCCATTGTCACACACTACCAAGCCTGGCTGGAGATTAACTGACAAAAACCACACATCGCTCTCCTGCTTGATGGCATCCCAGAGCTCCTGCGCTGTGTGGCTTCAATTCCCCATGGGAATTAATTTCAGTACGGCCTGTTGACGTTTGGCCATGGCTGTGCTCATATCGGTCGCAACAGGTAAGCGTTCACGGGTCCATGTGGAGGTATACCGTGACGGCTCATGCAGCGATGATTCTGAGGAACTGGAGTAGGAGGAGGAATCAATGTGCACAGACTGGATTTGTAAGGTTCTTTGTATATGTTCTTGAAACTCAGTTTTTCCGTCAGCTATTTTGCTTTCTGTCTTGCTGCAGCTATCTTGCCCTCAGTGAGTATGGAGTTTTCAGCTTTCATGTTCCCGCCCTGATTCTCTCCCTCTTGCTTCTTAAGCAGCCACAGCTGAGCAATCAGTGCTTCTGAATCTAGCCTGCAGTGAACCTGTGACCTGACTCCTGAAGCCTTGGACCTTTTACTCCAGCTATTCCTACTAAGGAACTCTGAAACACTTGTGGACTCTGGAACCCTGCTCTTTGAAAGAACCACGTTTGCATGGACTTACGCACAAGACGCTATATGAACTGTACTACACCCATTACAAGATTCAGAAGCCAAACGTTAGTGTCTGCTGGGTCTGGAAAGGCTGTGTCTGCTGTAACTGTGGATATCAGATGTCCGGTTGTACTTTCTGTGATGACAGTGGTTGTGACTTCTCACAACCATTCCAGGTGAGCAGTTCCCTTAAGTTTTTTTTTTTCTCTGCAGTGTTACCACAGGTAAACACTATTGTTTTTTTTTCTCTTTTCTCTTCTCCTACCAGTACTCTTGTCTTAAAAGATTTGGAAGATGGAAGCCCGCATAAAGGAACTTTGCGGAGTAACTGATAATATCCTTGCAGATTTACAGACTATAAAAACCCGCTTTACAAACCTACAGGACCTCACTAATCACAATTTGCAAGTGTTTGGACAGACTGCCCAGGATTTGCGAGCCAGGATTGAGGTTCTAGAGGAGCGAGTCCAGGCTCCTGCCGTAGCCCCGAGTTCTGGGATTCCCAAGTTGCCCCCTTTTCGTTTTGGCGATGAACGTGAGAAATTCAGGGGATTTATTAACCAATGCAATCTTTTTTTTTCTGCACATGCTTCACAATTTCCCACTGAACGATCTAAAGTACTTACTATAATTATGTTGCTTACCAACAAGGCTTTGATGTGGGCAAACCCTCTGATTGAGACTGAGGATGAATGTTTGGATCATCTTGATGCTTTCATTTCAGCCATGGGGCAGGTGTTTGATGACCCCAATCGAGGTGCAACAGCTGAAGCAGCCATGTTAACTTTGCGCCAAGGTAAGCACTCGGTAGCCGAATATGCCTTGGATTTCAGGAGATGGGCCCTTGATACCACTTGGGACAGTTCCGCCAAAAAATCTATTTTTCGAAAGGGGTTGTCTCCACTAATTAAGGATGAACTAGCTCGTACCGACCCTCCCACTGCGTTAGGTGACTTTATTAATTACTGCATCCGTATTGATGCTCGTCTGACTGAACGCAGGCAAGAGAGATGGTTCGAAAGCAATCGCACTAACCTTTTCCTACCTTCCTCCCCAGCTAAGGAACCTTTGAGTAGGATCACACGGGAACCTGAACCTGAACCCATGCAGGTAGACTCTTTACAAAGACGGGTTAGTGATGCACGCAAGGAACATCGTTTTAAGGAAAATCTATGTTTCTATTGTGGTAAGTCAGGGCACTTCATTATAAACTGCCCCAGCCGTTCTCGTAAGACTACTGCAGCACTCATTCACTGTGAGTGTTGCGAGAGGAGATCTGTCAGGTCCGAGCCTCAGGCTCCAGAGAGATCTGCAGCAACAGATCTTGATTTCTCGGACTTAAACTCTATGTAAACGCTGCAATTTTTCAAGTTTCCTCAGCGGTGTCCCAGCTGAGTTGTAGGAAAAACAATTCTCATTGCTTCCTTTCCATCAAACTCTGGGTTAACTCAGTCTGGGTGTCTAGCTCTGCTATGATCGACTCAGGGGCAAGTGGGAATTTTATGGATGTCTCCTTTGCTCTGAAACAGGGGATACGTTCAGTGAAGAAGGCTACTCCAGTACAGATGGAAACTGTGGATGGCTCCCTGCTGACCTCTGGACCAGTGGATCAGGAAACGGAGCCTTTGAGGGTCCTTATGGGTAAAGATCATCAAGAGAAACTGTCCTTTATGCTTATCTCTTCTCCCCACTTTCCCATTATTCTAGGGCTACCATGGCTGCAGGCTCAGAACCCTACCATTAACTGGGAGACCAAGGAATTACACTTTCCAGAGAAACAGATGACTCCAGAAGTTTCAGCGTGCTCTGTTCCTAAAGGAACCATGTCAGTCCCTGAACTACCAGCTGTATACCAGGACTATGTGGATTTATGTGACAAGAAGAACGCTGACCAGCTTCCCCCTCACCGTCCATATGATTGTCCAATTGAATTATTGCCTGGAGCAGAGATACCTTTTGGTAAGATCTACCCCCTGGCGGGGCCTGAGCTAAAGGCTTTAAAGGATTACATAGACGAAAATCTAGCCAAGGGCTTCATACGCCCCTCTTCATCTCCTGCAGGTGCACCCATCTTCTTTGTGAAGAAGAAAGATGGATCTCTGAGACCCTGCGTAGACTATAGGGAACTCAATAAGGTTACTATTAGAAACCGTTATCCATTGCCTTTAATCCTGAGTTATTGGAGAGAGTGCGGCATGCCAAAATTTTCTCTAAATTGGATCTCCGTGGGGCCTATAACTTAGTCCGTATTAGACCTGGGGATGAGTGGAAGACTGCATTCAGGTCACGCTATGGACACTTTGAATATCTAGTTATGCCTTTTGGTCTGAGTACCGCCCCAGCCACTTTCCAACACTTGGTGAATGACATCTTCAGGGATCTCCTAGATACATTCGTGGTGATTTATTTGGATGATATTCTAATTTTTTCTAATTCCACAGAGGAACATCATGGACATGTGAGAATGGTCTTGGAACGTCTAAGACAAAACCATCTTTACATCAAACTTGAAAAGTGTGAATTCCATAGGACCGAAATTCAATTTCTGGGGTATGTACTGTCTACACAAGGAATTAGTATGGATGGAAGCAAGACCCAAGCCATCAAGGATTGGCCAAGTCCTAGAAATGTGAAGGAGGTGCAGCGCTTCATCGGGTTTGCCAACTTCTATAGACGTTTCATTAGGAATTTCTCTGAGGTAGTGTCACCTATCACCCAACTTACCCAGGAAAGAGTCTAGGTTCTCCTGGACTCCCCAAGCCCAGGAAGCATTTTCCCGTCTGAAAGATAAATTTACCATTGCACCTATCTTGGTACATCCCAACCCCGAACTTGCCTTCATAATAGAGGTGGATGCTTCAGACTGTGCCGTTGGAGCTATACTCTCTCAGAGAACAGGTGAGAAGAATGTCTTGCATCCCTGTGCCTTCTTTTCCCAGCAGTTGTCTTCGGCTGAGAGGAACTACGATGTGGGCAATAGAGAGTTGTTGGCCATTATTGCCGCCTTCAAAGAATGGAGACACCTTCTTCAGGGAGCTGCACAACAAATAGTCGTCCTGACAGACCATCGCAACCTTGAATTTATCAGGTCGGCTAAATGCCTGACTCCTCGCCAGGCTCGCTGGAATCTTTTCTTAAACCAATTTAATTTTGTTATTTCTTATAGACCAGGATCACGCAATGGAAAGGCTGATGCACTCTCTAGGATTCATTCAACAGAGACCCGTCCACTTGCTCCTCCTAAGACTATTCTTCCTGACTCTAGATTCCTGGGAGTGATTCATAATCAAGACCTACTTAAGGACATCAAGGAAGCATACCATGCGGATTCCTTGTTGGCACAACCCCCAAGGGACGTAAGTCTTGTCTTTAAGAATGGTGTGTGGATTCTGGGACAACGTCTGTATATTCCTGAAACAGTCAATTGAGAGTATTGCAATTCATTCATGATTCCAAGATAGCTGGGCATAGAGGAATTCAAAAAACTGTTTGGGTGCACGGTAGAGCTCGGAAGAGAAGGAGTACCGTTTGACTTTTAATCTCAAAATTGTGAGAGCGGATGCCTTGTCGGGTTTGGACATGTGCCTAAACAGCAGAAACCCCCCAAAACTGAACCCGTTTTGGAAACGACACCCCTCAAAGATTTTATCCAGGGGTATATTGAGCAATTTTAACCCTCAGGTACGACACAGAATTTGATAACATTAGGTCGTCATAGTGAAAAAGTTCATTTTTTTCCACAAAAATCTTGTTTTAGACCTGAATTTCTCACTTTTGTCAGAGATTACACCAAAAAGTGGACCCCACAATTTGTTACCCAA
Organism: Oophaga sylvatica; assembly: GCA_033576555.1. NCBI lineage: Eukaryota > Metazoa > Chordata > Amphibia > Anura > Dendrobatidae > Oophaga > Oophaga sylvatica. Next base: position 60,803,780 of record JARQOD010000006.1, on the reverse strand, counting down.
TTTCTTATGAGCGTGGCGATATCCCATATGTAGTGAAAAATTTCTGTTTGGACAAAATGCAGTGCTCAGACAGAATGGGGGACAATGTGACAAATTTGGCTTTATTTGAAAATCCTTCCAGGAATTATTACTCACAGAGGGAGGCATGCTCCTAAAAATACATTGGATGATTATAAAATTTGGTCTTGCTAACAAAACTGTTGTCCCGCATTTGCGTATATTGTAGCAGGAAGAATAAACTGTACTGGAATGATGGGCAAAATGTGGAGGAAAATGCAGCCAACTATGTGGCAAAGCTGAGTTTGTTCCAAAGATGAAAGAACACCAGCAGGGCTAGCATGGCAGACACTTTCAGAGACTGGTCGTACAACGTCCTTTTAGCTCCATCAATCCCTATATGAGAGACGAATGTGCCAACAGACGTGGTGCACCATAGCAAGCTCCCACCCGCCAAGGTCAGAACCGCTATATGCACAAAACAACCAATCCCCTACAGAATCTGTCAAGTATTGTCTGGAAACAGAGGTTCGTCAAGAATAAACTGTACTGGAATGATGGGCAAAATGCAAAATGTGGAGGAAAATGCAGCCAACTATGTGGCAAAGCTGAGTTTGTTCCAAAGATGAAAGAACACCAGCAGGGCTAGCATGGCAGACACTTTCAGAGACTGGTCGTACAACGTCCTTTTAGCTCCATCAATCCCTATATGAGAGACAAAAGTGCCAATAGACGTGGTGCACCATAGCAAGCTCCCACCCGCCAAGGTCAGAACCGCTATATGCACAAAACAACCAATCCCCTTCAGAATCTGTCAAGTATTTCTGGAAACAGAGGTTCGTCAAGAACCATACAGTAAAGCCCATAGTGTAAAAGTACGGAACTTCCTCATTTTTAGAAATCCTCCAATAAAATGACCATGCCGCATCACCAACAGAAATATAAGTAATAGAAATGGAAGCCAAAGTTTTGTGTAGCAAGACAGTCCTAAAAACAGTCAAAGTTAGATAAATGGTCAAAAATGTTTGTGAGTAATCAAGTCCTAGAATTAATTTTCAGATGACCTGACTTTTCAGGAACATTTGTGGGGTCCACACTCTGGGTGTACAGACATGGGTACGTGGACGAGAATTTGTTAGAATAGTAGTTTGGTATGTGATTGATCAACTCCTAGAATTAATTTTCAGATGACCTGACTTTTCAGGAACATTTGTGGGGTCCACACTCTGGGGTGTACAGACGTGGGTACGTGGACGAGAATTTGTTTGAATAGTAGTTTGGTATGTGATTGATCAAGTCCTAGAATTAATTTTCAGATGACCTGACTTTTCAGGAACATTTGTGGGGTCCACACTCTGGGGTGTACAGACGTGGGTACGTGGACGAGAATTTATTGTAATAGTAGTTTGGTATGTGATTAATCAAGTCCTAGAATTAATTTTCAGATGACCTGACTTTTCAGGAACATTTTTGGGGTCCACACTCTGGGGTGTACAGACGTGGGTACGTGGACGAGAATTTGTTGGAATAGTAGTTTGGTATGTGATTCATCAAGTCCTAGAATTAATTTTCAGATGACCTGACTTTTCAGAAACATTTGTGGGGTCCACACTCTGGGGTGTACAGATGTGGGTACGTGGAAGAGAATTTGTTGGAATAGTAGTTTGGTATGTGATTGATCAAGTCCTAGAATTAATTTTCAGATGACCTGACTTTTCAGGAACATTTGCAGGGTCCACACTCTGGGGTGTACAGACATGAGTATGTGGACGAGAATTTGTTGGAATAGTAGTTTGGTATGGGATTGATCAAGTGTTGGAATTAATTGTGGAATGGGTCAAATGGGATCTACTTATGACAAAAATTTTTATTACGTGTTCCAAATTACTCTACTGGGGCCTCTAAGCAGAAAATAAAAATTATATTAAAAAAAAACTAATAATTGTGGGTGGTGTGGTAGGTCTCAAAGCAGGGGGAGATACAAAGGCCTGGTTGGGATGGGCATGTGGGGCAATAGTAACGGGAATCACTCCGTTTGCCATGCTTCCTGAAAACCTGGCATAGTTTTTGTGGATACCTTTGGGTGGGAGTGACTTGGACAGGGTGAAGAAAATGGCGCTCTGAAAGTCTCCGGGAATCCTCAGACTCGAAGGCATCCCCCGGTGCCATTGAGTCAAACATGAGGCCCTCAATGATTGTTTCCTGATACTGGAGGAATGTGAGGGGTCCTTGGGACTTTTTGTAGAGGACAAAACTGTTGTAGGTGCCCGTTTGAATTAGATAGATTGCCACATTTTTGTACCATGCCCTGGTCTTCCGCTTGACCAGGTATGGCTGCAGAACCTGGTCGGATAAATCTACGCCACCCATATATTTGTTATATTGTGTGACGCAGACAGGTTTTTGCTTGTCCCTGGTGGCACCCCTCTCTCTGACCGTCACAGTGGTGTCCGCATGCAGTGTAGTCAGCATGTAGACGTCCTTCCTGTCATTCCACTTCACTGCAAGAAGTTGGTCACTTGCGAGTGAGAATGACGCCCCCTTCTCCAACCGTCTGGATACCAACTGTGACGGAAACCCCACTCTGTTTTTCCTTACTGTCCCACAGGCCCCTGTATTTGCAGCGTGGAGGGATTTGTATAAGGGATGCTCGTGTAATAATTGTCAGTGTACACGTGGTACCCTTTATGGAGAAAGGGCGTCATTAGCTGCCACACAATTTTCCCTGGGATGCCAATTGTCTGGGGGCAGTTTGGGGGGTTTATTTGGCGGTCCCTACCTTCATAGATTAGGAAGGTGGATGTGTACCCTGATGAGCTCTCACACATTTTATAAAGTTTGACGCCATATTTGGCACGTTTGGAGGGGATGAATTGGCGGAATGACAGACAGCCCTTGTAGCTCATCAAGGACTCGTCTACTGCCACATTTTGCTCAGGGGTATATGAGTTGAGAAATGAATTTTGTATGAGGGAAATTAGGGGTCTCAGTTTATTTAGTCGATTATAGTTGGGGTCAGTTCTTGGGGGGCTTGGGAATTATCACTGAAGTGGAGAAATCTCATCAGGGCTTCATAGCGGACTCGGGACATGACGGCTGCAAATACAGGGTGTTGTGGACAGCTTTTGTTGCCCAGTAAGAGCGGAGTGTGGTTTTTTTTTACTATACCCATATTCAGGGTAAGGCCTAAAAAATTTTTTATTTCGGGGACATTTGTGGGCATCCAGGAACGGGAATGAAAGGCAGTGGGTTTTTGGGAAATATATTGTCGGGCATATAGATTAGTTTGGTGGACGATGAGTTCTAGGACTTCGGGGCTAATAAAAATTTGGAAAAAATCAATGGGGGTAAAATTGGCGACATCTACTCTAATTCCTAGGACAGCAGAAAAAGGGGGAATTTGAGGGGAAAATGAGGGGTCATTATACCACAGCGATGGGGGGACTGCGGTACTTGGTCCTGCCTCCAATGAACCTTCAGCAGTGACGACCGACTCTGCTACCATCAGGCTGGGGGATCCCGTGGAGGAAGAGTCGTTGTCACTATCTGAAAATGGCTCAACTTCAGAGGCAGATTCCGTTTCGCTGCCGGAGCTGCCGGAGCAAAGCAGGCTGTACGCTTGCTCCGCGCTGAACATTCTGCGGGCCATTTTTTTTTTATTTCCCTGCCTAATAAACTAACCCTAACCTAGTATTTTTTTTTCCTCCTAACGCTAACCCTAACGCATGTAACGCTAACCCTAACACGTGGAACGCTAACCCTAACACTACCTAACACTGAACGCTAACGCTTAACTACGCTAACCCTAACACGTGGAACATTAACCCTAACGCTAACCCTAATGCTAACCCTAACACTGGAACACTAACCCTAACGCTAACCCTAACACGTCGACGCTAACCCTAACGCTACCTAACCGTGAACACTAACCCTAACGCTAACCCTAACACGTGGAACGCTAACGCTAACCCTAACGCTAACCTAACGCTAACTTCAAAAAAATTTTAAAAAATTGTTTTTTTTATTTTTTTTTATAATCCCCTGACAATGGGGATGGGGATATGGGTATTATGGCTCAATGTCCTAAAAAGGACGTTTGCGGACACGTGAAAACGTCCTAAAAAGGACGATTGCGGACACTGTGGTGTTTTTTTTGTCACTGTCACGGCAGCACTTGGACTGTAGTCTATCTCTCTTCTCTCCCAGAACAACTACAGGGAGAGAAGAGAGAAGCCGCAGCCCAAGTGCTGCCATATTTACCAAATATTGGGGTTTTGATCACTGTGATAGGGTCTATCACTGTAATCAAAACCCAGCAGCCAATGAGAAAATTCTCCTTGGTTGCTAGGTGCAGGCAGGCAGATCTTGGCGGGCGCACTGCGCATGCGCCCGCCATTTTCTTTCTGCAGGAGGAAGGAGGGGGCTAGGGACCGGGGGATCGCTTCAAGGGGACTTCAGGTACCGGGGGGGATCGGAGACCCTAATTCTCACCCCTCTGATGTGCGATCACATCAGAGGGGAGAGAATTTTTTTTTTTTTTTGCGGTCGCCGTTAGTGATATAACGGCGATCGCAACACCGGGATCGGTAAATACCGACCCGGATCATGTTCTCTGGGGTCTCGGCTACCCCAGGCAGCCGAGACCCCAGAGAAAATCGCCCAGCCCCCCCCACGGCACCTCACGGCGGGCGCACTGGGCATGCGCCCGCCATTTTCTACTTCGGGACATTGCTGCGGCACCAGGGGACACCGGAGGGCCCTCAGATCACCAGGGGCCACAAAGGGGACATGGGGACACTATTTCTCTCTCCTCTGATGTCCGATGACATCAGAGGAGAGAGAAATTAAAAGGCACATATGATTATAATATTTTTGTTGCGGTCGCCGTTATATGGTTAATAACGGCGATCGCAACATCGGGATCGGTAAAAACCGACCCGATTCATGTTCTCTGGGGTCTCGGCTACTCCCGGTAGCTGAGACCCCGGAGAAAATGCGACTGTGGGGGGTGCTATAGGCTTTTTCCACAGAGCCGTTAATTAACGGCGTTGTGGTTTAAGTACCCTTAATGACCGCCGTTAAAAGGCGTATCGGCGGTCGTTAAGGGGTTAATAATAATAATAACAATAATAATAATTTTTTTGAAAGAGGACAGGAACTATAATTAAAAAATACACAATGTTGTAGTACAACCTTGAAATCTGCTTCTACTAGCCTGTGTCCAGTGGTCATACACTTTGCGTTTCCTCTTGATATCTATCCAGTGTATTGAAGTTGTGCGCTTTCTATAGAAGGATTAGGATTGTAGAGCTAAAATCAAGATTACATGACATTTACTACTTTTTTACTCTTCAGTGAGTTAATACCTTAACATTTAACAAAATGTTATACTCTACACTCCGAGGTGTTGTTTTAGAGGGCGGCAGGGAACGCTTAGCACTGACCTCTGTGATGCATTAGACTAATTAAGAAACATTCTTCTTGAACATGATGTCCTTGCCCTACTTGTCAACATTACAAATCTGAACTTGCTTACATTTTGCAAAATAATTTAATTGGCTAGGAGGTTGTATTTTTTATTATTTTTCTAAGTTTTTGTAATAGGTCACCTTAAAAACAATGGATTGTTAAACTGATATCATTTACTATGTTTGTGATTCGACTGTATTTTTTTGACGATGTAAAGGAGTTCTTCAGGTCTTATAGAGAATGTGCTATCGGAGCTATGGAGCCCACGTAAGATCATGCTCTATGAGCGAGAAATGTGAGCTATTCTGTAAGAATAACTCCTTTCTACATGATTGAAGCCATTTTGTTGTGAATAGGCTGGAAATGAGTTCTGAGCAGAAGCTCCCTCTGGTGGTTACAAACGGTACTGGACTGTCCAGTGAAGATTGTGAGGATTGGGAATCAGGTGTTACTGACTGGTCTTATATAAGGGAGTCGCCTTCCCATCAGGGTTGCCGGTGATCAATTGTTCTGGTCTCAATCCTTGATTCCTGTTTCCTTGGTAGCCTGCTGTGTCGTGTCTGAATCTCCTGCTAACAGATAAGACATTTTCTTCTTTTTGTTTTTGTGCTTGATTTTTGCATTTTGTCCTGCACTTCTGTGGGGGCCTTTAGGGTCCCCTCTGGGGGCTTTTGCCCTCTCAGTTCAGTTCAGCCACTGATGTTTGTACATTTGCTTTCTCCAGTTTTTTCAGTGGCTGCTGTTTTGATTTTGGTTACACCAGAGAACTAATTTAGGTGGTAGAGGTCGTGTGATCTCAGGTGTTTTTGAAATTAGTAGAGTTGGTGCTTTTCAGGGTTTTTTTGGGATTGCAGTAAGTGCCCTTCCTATCCTTTTCTATTTAGTAAGTTTGGGCCCCAACGTTTGCTCATACTATTTTCTGTCTGTGTCAGTATTTCTTCTTGTCTAACCGCCATTACATGTTTGGGGGCTTTCTATGTTCTTTGGGGATCTGCTCCGGGGCAGATAGCTTTCCTCTTTCTATCTTTAGGTGTAGTTAGTTTCTCAGGCTGTGACGAGGCGTCTAGGACCAACGTAGGAACGCTCCACGGCTGCCTCTAGTTGTGGTGGTTAGTCAGGGTACTGCAATCTCATAGTTTCCAACTGCTCTGGTGTATTTCCTTTTTTGCCTGATCTCCTCAGCTACCAAATCATAACAGTATCACCGGCCTAAACTGAAAATTATATGGTACTCACAGAAGGGAAAAATATTGTGGAAAGAAAAAAGTTGTCAGAGTTGTCAGAGATTTTTTTTTCTGTTTGTTGCATTTTTTTTTCCCTCTGTATCTTTGGGTGCTGAGGAGGATTTTTTTTTTTTTCTCTCTCTCAATGGAGTTTGCACAGTTGTCTGGCCGTGTGGATCAGCTTGCCACTGAAGTTCGGAGTATTGCTACCTATCTTGCTAGGTTGCCTGTTGTGGAACCTAGGATTCCCATGCCAGATTTGTTTTTAGGGATCGAGCTAAGTTTCTGAATTTCAAAAATAACTGTAAATTGTTTTTTGCCTTAAAATCTAAGTCCTCAGGGAACGCAGCGCAGCAGGTTCAAATTGTCATCTCTCTCCTGCGCTGCGACCCTCAGGATTGGGCTTTTTCCCTGACACCTGGGGATCCTGTTTTGAGTGATGTTGATGCGTTTTTTCAGGCTTTGCGGTTATTGTACGATGAGCCTAATGTCACTGATCAAGCTGAAAAAACTTTGTTGGCATTAAGTCAGGGGCTTGAGGACGCTGAGTTATACTGTCAGAGATTCCGTAGGTGGGCAGTCCTGACCAAATGGAATGACGACGCTTTGGCAGCTCTTTTTCGGAAGGGACTGTCAGATAATGTAAAGGATGTTATGGTGGGATTCCCTGTTCCCTCTGGTCTCAATGATTCTATGTCATTAGCGATTCAAATTGACAGACGTTTGCGTGAGCGGAAAGGTATGCGTGGAATAATGTTGCCTTGTGAACCTGCTTCTGAATCCATGCAGTGTGATAGAGTGGTTTCTGGGGCACAGCGTCATGAATTTCGAAAGCGCAATGGGTTATGTTTCTACTGTGGTGATGCCTCTCATGCTATTTCAGTCTGCCCTAAGCGGGGAAGACGTTTTGCACACTCAGTTGTCTTGGGTAGTGTTCAGACTAAGTTTTTATTAACTGTTACCCTGATATGCTCTCTGTCCTCATTTTCTGCTCAGGCTTTTGTTGATTCTGGAGCAGCTATTAACCTGATGGATTTTGATTTTGCTAAACGTTGTGGGTTTCCCTTGATACCCCTACGGAAGTCTATTCCCCTACTGGGGATCGATTCTACCCCTTTGGCTGAGAATAAACCTCAGTTCTCTACTCAGGTGATAATGAGGGTAGAACTGATCATCAGGAGAGTTGCAAATTTTTGGTTCTGTATAATCTGCATGACATTATCGTACTGGGTTTCCCTTGGTTACAGTCTCATAATCCTGTTTTGGATTGGAAATCTGTGTCTGTTACCAGTTGGGGCTGCCGATGTGTTAATACCAACACTCCTGTTTTTTCTGCCTCCCCCAGGCTCTGGATGTTCCTGACTTTTTGATTGATTTTTCTGATGTGTTTAGCGAAAGTAAATCTGCATCCTTGCCTCCCCATAGGAGCTATGACTGCGCTATTGAATTAGTGCCTGGTAGTAAATTCCCTAAAGGTCGCCTTTTTAACTTGTCTGTACCTGAACATGACGCTATGCGGTCTTATATCAAGGAGTCATTGGAGAAGGGTCATATCAGACCATCCTCTTCACCCTTAGGTGCCGTTTTTTCTTTGTGGCCAAAAAGGATGGTTCATTAAGGCCGTGTATTGATTATCGTCTCTTGAACAATATTACTGTGAAATATCAATATCCGTTACCCTTGATCTCTGACCTGTTTTCCAGGGTGAAAAACACTACTTGGTTTACCAAGCTTGACCTCAGGGGGGGCATATAACCTTATTCGCATTAAGCACGGGGATGAATGGAAGACGGCATTTAATACCCCTGAAGGGCATTTTGAGTACCTTGTGATGCCCTTTGGGCTCACTAATGCTCCTTCTGTCTTCCAGTCCTTCATGAATGACATTTTCAGGGATTTTGTGGATAAATTTCTGATTGTTTATTTGGATGATATCTTGATTTTTTCCAATGACTGGGACTCTCATGTAAAACATGTTCGGACTGTGTTCCAGATTTTGAGAGAGAATGCTCTGTATGTGAAGGGATCAAAGTGTCTTTTTGGCGTTCAGAGGATCTCATTTCTGGGATTCATTTTGTCCCCATCTGTTATTGAAATGGACCCGGTCAAAGTTCAGGCCATCTGTGATTGGGTCCAACCTACTTCATTAAAGGCTCTTCAAAGATTCTTGGGTTTTGCCAATTTTTATCGTAAATTTATTGGTAATTTCTCGGTTATTGTTAAACCATTAACTGATTTGACCAAAAAGGGTTCTGATGTGGTGAATTGGCCTCCTGAGGCAGTCTCTGCATTTAAGGAACTTAAGCAGAGATTCACTTCTGCTCCTGTTCTACGGCAGCCTGATGTTTCTCTGCCATTTCAGGTGGAGGTTGATGCCTCTGAAATTGGGGCAGGTGCCGTTTTGTCCCAAAGAGATCCAGAGACCTCTAAAAGTAACCCTTGTGCCTTTTTCTCTCGAAAATTTTCTCCTACTGAACGTAATTATGACGTGGGTAATCGGGAGTTGTTGGCCATGAAGTGGGCTTTTGAAGAGTGGAGACATTGGCTGGAGGGAGCCAAACATCAGGTGGTGGTCCTTACGGACCATAAGAATCTAGTTTATCTGGAATCTGCCAAGCGACTTAATCCTAGACAGGCCAGGTGGGCCTTGTTTTTCACACGTTTTAATTTTGTGGTTTCATTTCTTCCTGGCACTAAGAATGTTAAGGCGGATGCCCTCTCGAGGAGTTTCCTGGCGGACTCTCCTGAGTTATCTGATCCTTCTGTTATTTTGAAAGAGGGTGTAGTTCTTTCCGCCATCTCGCCCAATTTGAGACTGGTTCTGGAGGGGTGTCAGGAGGATAAGCCCGAGCGCTGCCCTGTTGGGAAATTGTTTGTCCCGGACCAGTGGAAAAAGAGTGTAATGTCTGAGATTCATTGTTCCGCGTTGGCCGGTCATCCCGGAATTTTTGGTACCAGAGACTTGGTTAGTCGGTCCTTTTGGTGGCCTACCTTGTCTCGTGATGTCAGGGAGTTTGTGCAGTCCTGCGGGACTTGCTCTCGCTCCAAGCCTTGCTCTCGTTCTAGTGGCTTGTTGATGCCATTACCTGTGCCCAAGAGGCCATGGACCCATATCTCTATGGATTTCATTTCCGACCTCCCTGTTTCTCAGAGAATGACCGTCATCTGGGTGATTTGCGATAGGTTTTCCAAGATGATACATCTTGTGCCATTACCTAAGTTGCCTTCCTCCTCTGAATTGGTGCCTTTGTTCCTTCAGCACGTGGTTCGTTTACACGGCATTCCTGAGAACATTGTGTCTGACAGAGGAGTCCAGTTTGTTTCCAGATTTTGGAGGACCTTTTGTTCTAAACTTGGTGTTCAATTGTCTTTCTCCTCGGCGTTTCATCCTCAGACCAATGGTCAAACTGAGAGAACAAACCAGACATTGGAGACTTATCTGAGATGCTTTGTGTCTGCTGAATCAGGATGACTGGGTCTCTTTTTTGCCTTTGGCTGAGTTTGCTCTTAATAATAGGGCTAGCTCTGCCACTTTGATGTCTCCATTTTTCTGTAATTCTGGGTTTCACCCTCGATTTTCTTCAGGTCATACGGAGGCTTCTGTCTGTCCAGGTGTTGACTCTGTTGTGGAGCGTATGCAACAGATTTGGGACCAGGTAGTGGAGAGGTTGTCCCTCTCTCAGGAGAGGGCCCAGCGGTTTGCTAATCGGCATAGGACTGATGGTCCTCGGTTTAAAGTGGGGGACTTGGTCTGGTTATCCTCAAAAAATATTCCTATGAGAGTGGCATCTCCTAAATTTAAGCCTAGGTTCATTGGACCTTCTAAGATCATGGAGATTCTTAATCCTGTTTCTTTTCGTTTGCTTCTTCCAGGGACATTTAAGATCCATAACGTGTTCCACAAGTCCTTGTTGAAGAGGTTTGTTGAGCCAGTGGTTCCTACTACTGTGCCTCCTGACCCTGTTTTGGTTGAGGGCAATCTGGAGTATGTGGTTGAGAAAATATTGAATTCTCGTTTTTCTAGACGGAAACTCCAATATTTGGTTAAATGGAGAGGTTATGGTCAGGAAGACAATTCTTGGGTGTTTGCTTCGGACATCCATGCTAGTGTTGAGCGATATTGCTCGATATCTAAAAATATCGTATCGAAATTGTATCGCCGATAGCACTAAATATCGTCGATATCCGATTCCGATTGCGGAAGTCCAATGTAAGTCTATGGGAACAAAATATCGAAATTAAAAAAAACCATTCTTGCCTTGTTGGTTAATTGTACATGAAGGAAAACAACAAAGACTAATGTAGAATGTATTGGGGGAGGTTGAGGAGACAATAAAGGCATACATGTTTAACCCAATGCATTGGAATAGCATTAATATATATTTTTTTGGAAATACGTTTGGATTGACTAACAAATTGACAATGTTGTTAACCTTTTTTCTATTTTGGCAAATATGTATGTTTCACAACTTCCATGCTCTTCACCTTTTTAACTTTTGCCAGTGCCACACTTTCTCCTTCATAATCTTCAGCAGCAGCATCATCTTTCTCATCAAATTATTCTTCATCTTCACCTTCTTAATCTTCTTCTTAAACTTCTTGCTATTCATGTTTTTGTTTACATTACTCATATTGTTATTATTAAACTAATTAATCTTCTTCATATTCAAATTCTTCATCTTCTTCCTCTTCATCTTCTTCATCATATTCTTATTTGTGACAGAGATTCCTGTACTTGTAATCTGTAAAAGTATGAATTGTTCATCCTTCCGTTCTTGCTGTCACAAAAGATTTAAATTACAACAGTATTTGTCCGTGTTCAGTTTAGCCTGCAGCAGCAGGCATTTTCCAGGGGCACCACGAGGAGGAACGGACTCACCCCCATACACTGCTTAGTCTTCTTCTGCTTAGAATTTAGAGCATATATTTTGCTCTTCATTTTGGTCTTATACTTCATGTTCTTCTGTTTTTTGATCTTTTGCTTATTGTTCTTCTGTCTCTTGTTCTGTATCTTGTAGTTTGTCTTAACCTTCTTTGTCCTGTGTGATCTTCTTCTGGTATCTTTTATTTTTTCTTTGTGAGGTGTTCAGCTGGTTGCTTTATGCTCGTCGTCCTTGTTGTCGTCATCTTCTTCTGGTGTCTTAAATGTCGTCTAATTCCGAGAAACAGCGACGTTACTGGAACCCTGACGGTATCAGATGGAGCAAGAGAAATGGAAGTAACGAGGACCACTGACTGGTGCTGGACCCCGGACGGGTAGCAGAAGGAAAAGAGGCAATGTCACAACCGAGTACCAGCTGACGTTACTGTGACACGGTTACTAAGCAGGAGGTACCTGTGCTCCAAAGCACTACCAAGGACCAGCAGACGTTGCTGGAACTCGGATACGTAGATGGAGGCACCTAGGCCAAAGGCACTGGGGAGAACCACTTGACGGTACTGGACCCCGGACGGGTAGCAGAAGGAAAAGAGGCATATCACAACCGAGTACCAGCTGACGTTACTGTGACACGGTTACTAAGCAGGAGGTACCTGTGCTCCAAAGCACTACCAAGGACCAGCAGACGTTGCTGGAACTCGGATACGGAGATGGAGGCACCTAGGCCAAAGGCACTGGGGAGAACCACTTGACTGTGCTGGACCCCGGACGGGTAGCAGAAGGAAAAGAGGCAATGTCACACCCGAGTACCAGCTGACGTTACTGTGACACGGTTACTAAGCAGGAGGTACCTGTGCTCCAAAGCACTACCAAGGACCAGCAGACGTTGCTGGAACTCGGATACGGAGATGGAGGCACCTAGGCCAAAGGCACTGGGGAGAACCACTTGACGGTACTGGACCCCGGACGGGTAGAAGAACGCACCCATGAAAATGTAAGTTGACAGGACGCAAGCCGTCCGCAGTTACCGAATCACACAGTCCTACAGTGGGTGCTTATCCTATTGTCACAATGGAAACCGCCTTTATTTACATATCCCACAGCACACATAGGAATCACCTAAACTGCAGGCACCATAGAGTCGGCTAACCCGAATGCAACACGACAGCACAACTTATTGGAGGATAATTGACGTTCACACTGCCAGGAAACAGCTGTCGTGCTGTAACCAGGCTGGCCAGGAGTCAGTACCCCTGCCAATTACTTACGAGCAACAAATGGCGGTGTTGTAGCCCAGGGAGTACAGTTCAGGTGGTAGAAAGATGAACATAACAGGAGACATGGAAAACGTTGCCAAACAGTTATTTAATCTGAAAACGGACAGGCAAATTCAGGTGAGATCCATGCCTTGTTCATTTTCAGAAAAGTAAGCCGGTCTACATTCTCTGAGGATAGTCGCATGCGACGGTCTGTTACTACACCACCTGCAGCACTAAAGACACGCTCAGATAATACACTGGCAGCAGGGCAAGCCAGCACCTCCAATGCATACTGGCTAAGCTCTGGCCATGTATCCAACTTAGAGACCCAAAATTTGAAAGGGGAAGAGGCATCTGGGAGTACACTTAGAGGGAAAGCCAAGTAGTCTGTCACCATCTTACGGAAACGTTTCTTCCTGGTGACTGGAGCCGTCTCGGATGGTGTAGACCTTGCTGACGCTGTCACAAAACTTTGCCACATTTGTAACATACAGTTCTTGCCCTGTGCAGAGGCGCTGCTTCTGATCCCTCTTGTTGTAGAGGTGTCTACACTGCCTCGACGCACAGAGCTGCTTTGTAAAGCAGTAGCAGCAGCAGCAGCTCTCTCGGCTGGAATGTACAACAGTATGGATTGCACCAGTGTGTCTTGGTACTCCTGCATTTTACGGTCCCGGTTCACCGGTGTGATGAGGGTTTGTAAGTTGTCCTGGTAGCGAGGGTCTAGGAGGGTGTACACCCAATAATCTGACGTGCTGAGAATGTGGGCGATGCGGCGGTCGTTTCTCAGGCACTGAAGCATGAAATCAACCATGTGCTGCAGACTCCCAACTGGCCAACAAAGGCTGTCCTCTGGAAGAGGCGTCATCTCTGTCTCCTCTGCATCACCCCACCCTCGCTCTACATACTGACTAGAGCGTTGTGTACCTCCCTCTGTAGGGATTTCTTCCTCCTCCATTGACTCCTCCTCCTCCTCCTCATCCTCCTCACAAAGTGAGCCCTGCCTAGCCCTTTGTGAGGAACCACGTTGCGCTGACTGTCCTGAAGGTAATTGAATTTGTGACTCCTCATCCTCCACCTCTTTCAAAACCTCTTCCTTTAGTGCTTTCAGTGATTTCTGAAGCAGGCAGATAAGGGGTACAGTCATGCTGACTAGTGCATCATCTGCACTCGCCATCCGCGTTGAGACATCAAACGCACGCAAAACGTCGCAGATGTCGTTCATAGAGGCCCACTCAGTAGTGGTGAAGTGTGAATGGCGTAAATTGCGAGTTGATTGCGCCTGTTGCAGCTGATACTCCATTACTGCTGGCTGCTGCTCACACAAAAACTCCAACATATGTAACGTGGAATTCCACCTGGTGGGTACGTCACATATGATGCGATGTTCAGGAAGGCGAAATCTGACTTGCAGAGCTGCAATGCGCGATCTGGTCATGCTGGAACGTCGCAAGTGAGCGCACTCTAGGCGGACCTTGTGCAGCAGTGCATCAAGATCCGGATAGTCCCTCAAAAAACTCTGCACGACCAAGTTGAGCACATGTGCCAGACATGGTATGTGAGTGAGGTTGCCAAGGCCCAGAGCTGCCACCAGATTTCGGCCATTGTCACACACTACCAAGCCTGGCTGGAGATTAGCTGACAAAAACCACACATCGCTCTCCTGCTTGATGGCATCCCAGAGCTCCTGCGCTGTGTGGCTTCAATTCCCCATGGGAATTAATTTCAGTACGGCCTGTTGACGTTTGGCCACGGCTGTGCTCATATCGGTCGCAACAGGTAAGCGTTCACGGGTCCATGTGGAGGTATACCGTGACGGCTCATGCAGCGATGATTCTGAGGAACTGGAGTAGGAGGAGGAATCAATGTGCACAGACTGGATTTGTAAGGTTCTTTGTATATGTTCTTGAAACTCAGTTTTTCCGTCAGCTATTTTGCTTTCTGTCTTGCTGCAGCTATCTTGCCCTCAGTGAGTATGGAGTTTTCAGCTTTCATGTTCCCGCCCTGATTCTCTCCCTCTTGCTTCTTAAGCAGCCACAGCTGAGCAATCAGTGCTTCTGAATCTAGCCTGCAGTGAACCTGTGACCTGACTCCTGAAGCCTTGGACCTTTTACTCCAGCTATTCCTACTAAGGAACTCTGAAACACTTGTGGACTCTGGAACCCTGCTCTTTGAAAGAACCACGTTTGCATGGACTTACGCACAAGACGCTATATGAACTTTACTACACCCATTACAAGATTCAGAAGCCAAACGTTAGTGTCTGCTGGGTCTGGAAAGGCTGTGTCTGCTGTAACTGTGGATATCAGATGTCCGGTTGTACTTTCTGTGATGACAGTGGTTGTGACTTCTCACAACCATTCCAGGTGAGCAGTTCCCTTAAGTTTTTTTTTTTCTCTGCAGTGTTACCATAGGTAAACACTATTGTTTTTTTTTTCTCTTTTCTCTTCTCCTACCAGTACTCTTGTCTTAAAAGATTTGGAAGATGGAAGCCCGCATAAAGGAACTTTGCGGAGTAACTGATAATATCCTTGCAGATTTACAGACTATAAAAACCCGCTTTACAAACCTACAGGACCTCACTAATCACAATTTGCAAGTGTTTGGACAGACTGCCCAGGATTTGCGAGCCAGGATTGAGGTTCTAGAGGAGCGAGTCCAGGCTCCTGCCGTAGCCCCGAGTTCTGGGATTCTCAAGTTGCCCCCTTTTCGTTTTGGCGGTGAACGTGAGAAATTCAGGGGATTTATTAACCAATGCAATCTTTTTTTTTCTGCACATGCTTCACAATTTCCCACTGAACGATCTAAAGTACTTACTATAATTATGTTGCTTACCAACAAGGCTTTGATGTGGGCAAACCCTCTGATTGAGACTGAGGATGAATGTTTGGATCATCTTGATGCTTTCATTTCAGCCATGGGGAAGGTATTTGATGACCCCAATCGAGGTGCAACAGCTGAAGCAGCCATGTTAACTTTGCGCCAAGGTAAGCACTCGGTAGCCGAATATGCCTTGGATTTCAGGAAATGGGCCCTTGATACCACTTGGGACAGTTCCGCCAAAAAATCTATTTTTCGAAAGGGGTTGTCTCCACTAATTAAGGATGAACTAGCTCGTACCGACCCTCCCACTGCGTTAGGTGACTTTATTAATTACTGCATCCGTATTGATGCTCGTCTGACTGAACGCAGGCAAGAGAGATGGTTCGAAAGCAATCGCACTAACCTTTTCCTACCTTCCTCCCCAGCTAAGGAACCTTTGAGTAGGATCACACGGGAACCTGAACCTGAACCCATGCAGGTAGACTCTTTACAAAGACGGGTTAGTGATGCACGCAAGGAACATCGTTTTAAGGAAAATCTATGTTTCTATTGTGGTAAGTCAGGGCACTTCATTATAAACTGCCCCAGCCGTTCTCGTAAGACTACTGCAGCACTCATTCACTGTGAGTGTTGCGAGAGGAGATCTGTCAGGTCCGAGCCTCAGGCTCCAGAGAGATCTGCAGCAACAGATCTTGATTTCTCGGACTTAAACTCCGTTACTTCTGAGGACGATGACTATGTAAACGCTGCAATTTTTCAAGTTTCCTCAGCGGTGTCCCAGCTGAGTTGTAGGAAAAACAATTCTCATTGCTTCCTTTCCATCAAACTCTGGGTTAACTCAGTCTGGGTGTCTAGCTCTGCTATGATCGACTCAGGGGCAAGTGGGAATTTTATGGATGTCTCCTTTGCTCTGAAACAGGGGATACGTTCAGTGAAGAAGGCTACTCCAGTACAGATGGAAACTGTGGATGGCTCCCTGCTGACCTCTGGACCAGTGGATCAGGAAACGGAGCCTTTGAGGGTCCTTATGGGTAAAGATCATCAAGAGAAACTGTCCTTTATGCTTATCTCTTCTCCCCACTTTCCCATTATTCTAGGGCTACCATGGCTGCAGGCTCAGAACCCTACCATTAACTGGGAGACCAAGGAATTACACTTTCCAGAGAAACAGATGACTCCAGAAGTTTCAGCGTGCTCTGTTCCTAAAGGAACCATGTCAGTCCCTGAACTACCAGCTGTATACCAGGACTATGTGGATTTATGTGACAAGAAGAACGCTGACCAGCTTCCCCCTCACCGTCCATATGATTGTCCAATTGAATTATTGCCTGGAGCAGAGATACCTTTTGGTAAGATCTACCCCCTGGCGGGGCCTGAGCTAAAGGCTTTAAAGGATTACATAGACGAAAATCTAGCCAAGGGCTTCATACGCCCCTCTTCATCTCCTGCAGGTGCACCCATCTTCTTTGTGAAGAAGAAAGATGGATCTCTGAGACCCTGCGTAGACTATAGGGAACTCAATAAGGTTACTATTAGAAACCGTTATCCATTGCCTTTAATCCCTGAGTTATTGGAGAGAGTGCGGCATGCCAAAATTTTCTCTAAATTGGATCTCCGTGGGGCCTATAACTTAGTCCGTATTAGACCTGGGGATGAGTGGAAGACTGCATTCAGGTCACGCTATGGACACTTTGAATATCTAGTTATGCCTTTTGGTCTGAGTACCGCCCCAGCCACTTTCCAACACTTGGTGAATGACATCTTCAGGATCTCCTAGATACATTCGTGGTGATTTATTTGGATGATATTCTAATTTTTTTCTAATTCCACAGAGGAACATCATGGACATGTGAGAATGGTCTTGGAACGTCTAAGACAAAACCATCTTTACATCAAACTTGAAAAGTGTGAATTCCATAGGACCGAAATTCAATTTCTGGGGTATGTACTGTCTACACAAGGAATTAGTATGGATGGAAGCAAGACCCAAGCCATCAAGGATTGGCCAAGTCCTAGAAATGTGAAGGAGGTGCAGCGCTTCATCGGGTTTGCCAACTTCTATAGACGTTTCATTAGGAATTTCTCTGAGGTAGTGTCACCTATCACCCAACTTACCCGGAAAGAGTCTAGGTTCTCCTGGACTCCCCAAGCCCAGGAAGCATTTTCCCGTCTGAAAGATAAATTTACCACCGCACCTATCTTGGTACATCCCAACCCCGAACTTGCCTTCATAATAGAGGTGGATGCTTCAGACTGTGCCGTTGGAGCTATACTCTCTCAGAGAACAGGTGAGAAGAATGTCTTGCATCCCTGTGCCTTCTTTTCCCAGCAGTTGTCTTCGGCTGAGAGGAACTACGATGTGGGCAATAGAGAGTTGTTGGCCATTATTGCCGCCTTCAAAGAATGGAGACACCTTCTTCAGGGAGCTGCACAACAAATAGTCGTCCTGACAGACCATCGCAACCTTGAATTTATCAGGTCGGCTAAATGCCTGACTCCTCGCCAGGCTCGCTGGAATCTTTTCTTAAACCAATTTAATTTTGTTATTTCTTATAGACCAGGATCACGCAATGGAAAGGCTGATGCACTCTCTAGGATTCATTCAACAGAGACCCGTCCACTTGCTCCTCCTAAGACTATTCTTCCTGACTCTAGATTCCTGGGAGTGATTCATAATCAAGACCTACTTAAGGACATCAAGGAAGCATACCATGCGGATTCCTTGTTGGCACAACCGCCAAGGGACGTAAGTCTTGTCTTTAAGAATGGTGTGTGGATTCTGGGACAACGTCTGTATATTCCTGAACAGTCAGATTGAGAGTATTGCAATTCATTCATGATTCCAAGATAGCTGGGCATAGAGGAATTCAAAAAACACAGGAATTTCTTTCTCGTTTCTTTTGGTGGCCCACTTGCAGGAAGGATGTTTTAAACTATGTCACTTCATGTGAAGTCTGTGCAAGATGCAAAACACCTCGCTCCTCACCAACTGGTCTGTTGCAACCTCTTCCCACCCCGTCCCGCCCATGGGGATCCATTTCTATGGACTTCATTGTGGAGTTACCAACCTCTCAAGGGAAGAACACCATTCTAGTGGTGGTTGACCGTCTAACAAAGGCAGCTCATTTTATCCCTTGTGTCGGCTTACCCACTGCAAAACAGACATCAGATTTGATGATTAAAGATGTGTTTCGCTTACATGGAGTACCGGATGAGGTTATTTCGGATCGAGGGGTGCAATTCACTTCTAGGTTTTGGCAAAATTTCTGTGCAGCATTGGACATTAAAGTAAACCTTTCTTCTGCTTTTCATCCCCAGACTAATGGACAGACCGAACGAACCAATCAAACCCTGGAGCAGTATTTCCGCTGCTTTATCTGCCACCTACAGAATGATTGGGTGGATCTACTTCCATTAGCTGAGTTCTCTTATAACAACTCTCAGAGTGCCTCCACTAAGCAGTCTCCTTTTTACTCCAATCTAGGTTATCATCCTAACATTCTACCACGATTTCCCATAGAAACGCCTTTACCAGCAGTGGCGGAAAGAATCACGTCTTTACAGAAGAATATGGATCTTCTAAAAGAGAATCTGGAATCGGCTCAGGAAAGGTACAAGAAAGCAGCAGATAAATTTCGTAAACCTGCACCAGCTTTCAAGGTAGGAGACCTGGTTTGGCTGTCAACCAGAAATCTTAAGTTAAGGATTCCATCGTCTAAGTTGGGACATAAGTACATTGGACCCTATAAAATCAGTAAGATTATAAGTGCCGTTGCTTGTCGTCTTCAACTGCCCAGAACTATGAGAATCCACCCTGTCTTTCATGTATCCCTACTAAAGGCTGCAACACCCAATACGTTTCCTGGACGTTCTTCTCCTTGCCCTGACCCAGTGCTAGTCGATGGTCAGGAAGAATTTTTGGTGGAAAGGATTCTGGATTCCAGGTTATACAGAAATCAGTTACAATATTTGATTAAATGGCAAGGCTACCCAGTGGAGGACAACTCATGGGAACCAGTCAATAACGTTAATGCTCCTCGTTTGCTCCGCCAGTTTCATCAGAGGTACCCAGACAAGCCTGGTCTGAGGCCATCTGGAGGTTGTCCCTAAGGGGGGAGTAATGTAAGGTTCTTTGTATATGTTCTTGAAACTCAGTTTTTCCGTCAGCCATTTTGCTTTCTGTCTTGCTGCAGCTATCTTGCCCTCAGTCAGTATGGAGTTTTCAGCTTTCATGTTCCCGCCCTGATTCTCTCCCTCTTGCTTCTTAAGCAGCCACAGCTGAGCAATCAGTGCTTCTGAATCTAGCCTGCAGTGAACCTGTGACCTGACTCCTGAAGCCTTGGACCTTGTACTCCAGCTATTCCTACTAAGGAACTCTGAAACACTTGTGGACTCTGGAACCCTGCTCTTTGAAAGAACCACGTTTGCATGGACTTACGCACAAGACGCTATATGAACTGTACTACACCCATTACAAGATTCCTGCAATCCTTGGAGTTGGCAGAACACGTACAGCGCCACTGGCAAGATCTGTACCCGGCTCCACAACATTGACCCAATGGGCAGTGAGGGAAAGGTATCGTCCCTGGCCATGGGTACTGGTCCACGCATCGGTGTTCAGGTGGACCCTGCTACTGACGGCGTTTAGTAGCGCATGTTTAATGTTTCCCTCGACATGTTTTTGCAGAGCAGGGACAGCTTGCCTGCTGAAATAAAATCGGCTTGGCACATTATATTGTGGGACTGCCAATGCCATAAAGTTCCTGAAACTGTCAGTCTCCACCAGCCTGAATGACAGCATTTCAAGGGACAGGAGTTTTGCAAGGCCAGCATTCAGAGCCTGTGCTCGTGGATGGTTTGCCGAGTATGGCCGTCTTTTATCCCATGCCTGTGTTACCGATGGCTGTTTTTTGTTCTGGGAGTGTGACGATGACTGTGAACTTGCTGCAGAGGGTGGAATAACAGTTTCTCTATGGACAACAGTGACCGAGGTTCTTCCATGGAGATCCTGTGAGGAAGCCGAAACAGGTGTGTGAGAGCTGGAGGTAGAGGCTCGAACATGACCTAAAGATGTAGGTGCTGCTGTAGGTTGGCCTACATCTCCAGTGTGTCTTTGGAACTCAGCTACGTGCTTTGTCCGTACATGTGTCCACATATTTGTGGTATTCAGGTTCCTGATATTTTTACCTCTTTTAACTTTTTGCTTACACAGCTTGCATTGAACATAGCAAATATCATGTACAAGTCTGTCAAAAAAGGACCACGCAGTGCAAGTCATGGGAGCGCCAATTTTGACATTTCTAAGAGAACTGCTCCCAACAGGTGCCAAACTGGAGGCTACAGGCAAGCGAGTCTGCAGCCTACCTCTCCCTCCTCTTTGTACCGTTGGGACAATCTCTTCCTCAGAGCTGCTCCCACCACCTTCCTGTTGCTCACGCCATGTTGGGTCTCGGACTTCATCATCTCCACTACCCTCTTCCAACACCTGCTGCTGCTGTTGGATGGTCTGGGCAGCACCATGCTCCACAAAACCTGGCACCTGAGTCTCATCATCATCATAAGATGCGTTCTGCGGTGTGCTGTCCATCGGCACTGGCTCACCCGCCTCTTCAGATTGAGAGAGACACAGCTGTTGCGCATCACTGCATACTCCCTCTTCTTCAAATTGCAGAATGCTGCTTGCCTGTGCCCGTGTTTGCGAGCCAACAGATTCTGAGAACAGAAGCAGAGACTCAGCTGGCTCCTGTACAGAACTCTCTGACTGCCTTGGCAATTTGACAGGCGGTGAACAGACAGATGGTTGCTCAACAGTGTTGTGTTCCTGAGAGGAGGTGGAAGGAATTGAAGTCGATGCATTGGCTGCCATCCAACCAACAACGGCTTCAATTTGTTCTTCCCGCAGCAGGGGGGCACGCCGAGCTCCTACCAAAGTGCGCATAAAGGAACGCTTACGGGGATAAATGGTGGATGCTGTGTCACTGAGGGCGGCAGCAGACACAGAATCCCCACGTCCTCTCCCTGCTGAAACTCCACGGCCACGACCACGTGCCTTACTCACTGACTTCTTCATCTTGGTAGATTGATAAAGAAAGTCAGAAAAGTTATAAGGCCTAAGTGTGGTTATTACGCAGAGACTGAAGTGAACACTGTAACACAACTGTTCACAATCTGTGAAAGGCTACTCCTTTGTCTACTTCTATAGTGTTTGCAACCAATGTATTGTATACGGATGGAAGCGCGTCACACTAATAGATTATATTTTAAATGGAATGGAGCAGAACCAATTGGAGATAAATGAAAAGGATGAGGCACTGAGACACGCTCAGCAGAGTACAAGCAGCAGTGCTTGAACAAGTAACTGGAGCGTGATGTGCACTCAAAAATAAAAAAACACAGACTGAAGTGAACACTGAAACACAACTGTTCACAATCTGTGAAAGGCTACTCCTTTGTCTACTTCTATAGTGTTTGCAACCAATGTATTGGATACGGATGGAAGCGCGTCACACTAATAGATTATATTTTAAATGGAATGGAGCAGAACCAATTGGAGATAAATGAAAAGGATGAGGCACTGAGACACGCTCAGCAGAGTACAAGCAGCAGTGCTTGAACAAGTAACTGGAGCGTGATGTGCACTCAAAAAATAAAAAACACAGACTGAAGTGAACACTGAAACACAACTGTTCACAAACAATCTGTGAAAGGCTACTCCTTTGTCTACTTCTATAGTGTTTGCAACCAATGTATTGGATACGGATGGAAGCACGTCACACTAATAGTTAAATTGCATGGAGCTGCAAGAATTACACTGAAGGAAAAAAAAAATAGTCTGTGAGTGACATGTGCAGATGCCTACAGACAGCGTTGCATGCAGAGCAAACTGCAGCGTCACCTGCACTCACACACACCTTGCAGAGCTGTTAAAACAACACTGCAGGCAAAAGGAAGCTTTACACAGCGGTTGGTGCTAGCCTGCCTACAGCACAGTACACTAAATCGCAATCTCTAACTGTCCCTCAGAGTCAGCACAGCAGCGTTCTGTCCCTTACTGAATTCACAGCACAGTGACGCTAAAATGGCGGCGGCGCCTTTTATAGTGCATTCTGACATCATTTCAGCATCCAATCACAGCCATGCCATTAGTTAACATGACTGCAGCAGTACAGGATGTGCCCACACTTCTTAGGATTCCTCATTGGCTGACTAAAATCACATTGCCTCGCAAAGAATTATGGGAACTTCCGATTCCGGTATTCGATAAGACGAAAATATCGAAACGAATTATCGAAAGGCCGATAGAGCTAATATCGGCCGATAGCCGATATTTGCATTATCGTATCGCTCAACACTATAGGAGACTCATCCGTGCGTATCATAGAACTCATCCTGATCGACCTGGTTGCTCTAGTGAGGGTTCGGTGACCCCTCCTCAAGGGGGGGGGTACTGTTGTGAATAGGCTGGAAATGAGTTCTGAGCAGAAGCTCCCTCTGGTGGTTACAAACGGTACTGGACTGTCCTGTGAAGATTGTGAGGATTGGGAATCAGGTGTTACTGACTGGTCTTATATAAGGGAGTCGCCTTCCCATCAGGGTTGCCGGTGATCAATTGTTCTGGTCTCAATCCTTGATTCCTGTTTCCTTGGTAGCCTGCTGTGTCGTGTCTGAATCTCCTGCTAACAGATAAGACATTTTCTTCTTTTTGTTTTTGTGCTTGATTTTTGCATTTTGTCCTGCACTTCTGTGGGGGCCTTCAGGGTCCCCTCTGGGGGCTTTTGCCCTCTCAGTTCAGTTCAGCCACTGATGTTTGTACATTTGCTTTCTCCAGTTTTTTCAGTGGCTGCTGTTTTGATTTTGGTTACACCAGAGAACTAATTTAGGTGGTAGAGGTCGTGTGATCTCAGGTGTTTTTGAAATTAGTAGAGTTGGTGCTTTTCAGGGTTTTTTTGGGATTGCAGTAAGTGCCCTTCCTATCCTTTTCTATTTAGTAAGTTTGGGCCCCAACGTTTGCTCATACTATTTTCTGTCTGTGTCAGTATTTCTTCTTGTCTAACCGCCATTACATGTTTGGGGGCTTTCTATGTTCTTTGGGGATCTGCTCCGGGGCAGATAGCTTTCCTCTTTCTATCTTTAGGTGTAGTTAGTTTCTCAGGCTGTGACGAGGCGTCTAGGACCAACGTAGGAACGCTCCACGGCTGCCTCTAGTTGTGGTGGTTAGTCAGGGTACTGCAATCTCATAGTTTCCAACTGCTCTGGTGTATTTCATTTTTTGCCTGCTCTCCTCAGCTACCAAATCATAACACCATTTATTACATCAATGGCTATTCAGCTGCATCATTGTCCTGTAATACAGTAATATTACATTTCTGTCTGGCCATATAAGACTGTGAAAGTAGCTGTTTGTCAGCATCCAGATCCACAATAATTATCCTGAAAGCATTTGTCTGATGAACATATAGAGGCTGATCCATCAAAGTGTTTAAACCTGAAAACTGGTATAAAACATTTTGAAAAGTCACAACATTTTTGCTCAACATGGAGTTTCTGGCAGCTCCACCAACATGTGGAGCTGGAGCGGGACAGGGTATGGCTATGCCCGATCATCAAATTTATCAATACTGTCAGTCTTTCTTACACCAGCAAGGTTATTCCAGTTTACGAATGGAATAACATTTCTGGCAAGGAACACAAGGTTCACTATTAATAAATTTGGCACATCTTATTCCTACTCACCACATCATTAAGACTGGTGACCGAATTTGGGCCTTAGTGCCCATCCAAAGCATACGGTATTAATTGACATAGAAGTGAGTATCACATCACTTCTGGATCAGACTACACACAGAAATTGTAGTCTGTAACCATGGAGACTCATAGGTCTGTTTAGGGGCTGTAGACGCAACATGATAAAATATCTTTATACAATATTATTTTTAGTTTTTTTAAAACTTTGGATTCACATAAGCAGTAAACAGGTAACTGATTGAGTTGAAAAAATGACGACCCTGGACATGTTCTTTATAACCAGCCCGCATCCTCCACCAATATACTATTTACACTGTACAAAACTAAGAATAGCGGCATAATCTCAAGCGTCTTGTGTCTTCTTTGGGCGCGGATTCAAAAGAACTTTAATACAATTTGTTATTTAGCACTGAACTGTTACCCTTTTCACAAAGCTTTTAGAGAGTGGCTTGGTAAAGAGTCTATATTGAGTCTTGTTTGGCATTTATAGAGACAAAGCACAGCTGGGAATTGACACTGGGCCTACAATAATGGCATTATGAGCATGAAGGTATTACAGCTCCGTAGAACCTCTGAGATGTGTGAAGCCCTAAATCTGTACTTTTAGACTCCTATGAGACCAGCATGTGGATGCTTTTCTGTAGGTTTTTGTCTCATATTGCATTAAACACCATATTATGAAGATGTTCACTTTAAAAAAGTATTTTCCTAGAGGCGATATCCCACTTAGGCCCCATTCAGACGTCCTTGAATCACATACATGTTCCATCCGTATTTTTCACAGATAGAACATGTACCCATGCTGGTTGTGATTAACATTGTAGTGGATAGGGGAAGGTTTGCTACTAATTTATTTATTGGAGTGGACTGATTTTTGCGTATGTGAAAATCGCAGATGTCTGAATGAGGCCTAATACGGCAGCACGCGGAGTAGGCTTTATTGCAGAATTTCCAAATCTAGACGACACGTAAGCTTTCAGGGGGCCTCAGAAATTGTTGACAGTAATTCCCTAATGAGGGTGTACTATTTAAAGTTATATGACTGGTTTTACTGAGAGATTTATACACCATAAGTTGTTTTCTGTTATGTATGTAAGAATGCTATGCCCGTCTCTTAAGTAAAACCTTCTGAAGCAATTTGTTATGACTCTCTCAGTAATAAGTTAGTGTTTCAATTATATTGTGCCTCGAGAGACAGGAGAATGCAGCATAAAACAATGTGGAGGCAGAGAGTGCATGCATGGCACTCTTATGTCTAGCTGAATTTAGTTAATTAGCTTGAATAAGTGCATGCTAGTGTTACAGAAAATGAACCCACCACATGACATTATATTATATTACTGGCCTGAAGCTTTCTATCGTCATAAAACCCGTCGGCCCTCAACATCGCTAAGGACAGCAATGATTCAGAAGCGAATTAATGAAATAAAGTGTCAGTGAAATGACTTTATAATTAAAATATATACCGATAGGAAACAAGTGCCTTGCAGTCGTTTGACGGGGCTGGATTGGGTGTTGCTGATTCTATGCTCAGAGCCAGCGACAGCTGCAACAAAGAAACAGCTCCTCTGTTCTGCACCATCAGCATAGCATACATCCTCATTTCCAATAACGCCGCTCCTTTATCTCACTCTGACTGATGCCCAATAAGGTGATTGCTATTTACTTTGCACAACAGCTAATCTGTTAATGATTGATTTTAAATTTGTGCAGCCATTTGTCTGTGGCACGAGCTGAGTCTGTGGATTACAGACTTTGTTGGATTGATGAATTAAGATTTTTAAAGTTAATATAAACCATCTTTGTTGTTAAATGTATCGGCCGCCTGATACGTAGTAACAGGTAATATATGGGTCTTATTTGGGAGAAATGAAATACAACTTTTACTGCTTATTGCAGCGTTACAACTGAATTTTAAATAGCATCCAAACATCAATAAGGGGCTATTACAATATCTGAGATTGCCTAGTACAGATCAATGAAGGCATTCTCGCCATTCGGCTTGCCAGCTGTAGTGGGACAATGGTAGGCATTGACATACATTAAATCAAAGTTCTTGTTTTCCTTTAAACTATGCTCAGACAATTTTTTTTTTGGCTACCATTTATTTGGACTTGGTGTTCTTACTCTGCAAGGTTTACGGCATAAAAAAATTGGTGCACACTTTTTTTGTAAAATTAGTGATTTTTTTTTTTATTACATGCTGCTTTTAATAAGGTCTCACTCAGATTCAGTTATTTAGTTATTTTTTTGTACATATAAAATGGTTTGAATCTCATCAGCGTTTGGACTCATTTACTCATCCGATTTTTCCATGTATGAAAAAAACAGACCGATTATTCGGATCAGAGTGCGGACCAAGTGTTATCCGTTTTTCATGTACGTGGAGGAATAAAAAAAATAATTCTCCACCTTCTCCATTCTGCAGTCCATGAAAATCATGCGTTCATCCAAGCGCAGGCCGAGTCTCTGCAGCTGTCCACATCAAACTACACAATAACAATCTTATTGCATTTTTGCTACATTTTTTAGCCTTTTTCCCCTTATTTGATGTGTTTTTGTGCAGATGTGAAGCCACGTTTTTAAAGTGTTTTTTTATAGTACTGAAAGTTTTGATTCTGCAAACTGCAGTATTTTACTTGTGTTTTCTTTTAGACTCCACATGGAAGCCTCCAGAGAAAAAAAGCACCAAAAACCGCACAGTTCAGCAGCATCTTTAGACGCACCGAGGGCGCAGTTTTCATGAAATCACATCTACTTTGCTTTGACAGCTAAACACAATCTCTGTGCAAAAAAAGGAGCAGAAAATATGCGCATTTACACTACATGTGACCCTGGCTTAAATGTCCAAGCAAACTGGATATGATTTCATGAAATCTCCTCCTTCGGTGTGTCTTAAGACACTACAGAACTATGCAGTTTTGGGGCTTTCTTTCCTGTATAGGCTTCTATGTGGAGCTTGAATAAAAAATGCCCTTGCATTTTTAAGAGCATAATCTAAGCTTTTCTGTGGTTATTAAAAACGCGTATTCA
>JARQOD010000006.1:60721565-60776255 GCA_033576555.1 Oophaga sylvatica | reverse complement strand
CCCCCCTTTCCCCTTTTGCTTCTTAAGCAGCCTCATAAACAACCCCTGCTCCTGAATAAAGCCTCAGCAGCCTGTGACCTACCCTGGAAACCTGGGATTTTGGACTCCAGCATTTCCTACTGGGAATTTTGGGAACATTTTGGGACTTTGGAAACCGCTGTCGGTGAACCAGTTTGCAGAAATTACGGTACAGAAAAGAGATCAACCTCTTGGAGGTTATTGTAGAGTGAATTTTACTTGGCCTGCTGGTTTTCCTCCCTCTGTTCCTGCAAACGGGTTTGACCTTTTCTGCATGCTTGTATGAATAAAACAGTCTTTTCATATAAACCCTATGTCCATGTTTTTTTTCCTCGCCCCCAAAAAACCCAAACCCAGGGGGAACTGTACCTATACTGACAGAACTCTTTAATCCCAAGCCCTAACAAATGCCACAGCCTATATGCATGTGCGAATCATTGCTTATAAACCGCAAAGTAAAACGCTAGGGCGTAAACCACGTTAAAAAACAAAACCCTGTTGTGCCCAAGGCCGCGGGGGGGAAAAAGACGGGTTCCTTTTAACACCAAGGGAAAACCAGAAACTGCTGTCGGATAGCTCCGTGATCAGCGACAGAAACGCAATCAAGCAATCTCGTCACCGGAGAACCCGGGTATCTAGGGGTTATTTCAGCCAAACCCTAACCCCTTTTCCCCAAAATCTCCTCACCAGAGGGGCCCGGGATTCTAGGGGGTTATCTCGCCCAAACCCAACCATTGCACTCAAATTCTCACCGGGGGTGCCGGGATTCTAGGGGTTTTTTTCCGAGCCCTAACCACATGCGTGCATGATCACACTGCCAAAGCACTAAAGCAATGATCTAGGGATGGCGGCCCCCCGCCATGCCACCCTTTAAGTAAAAGCACGAACCTGCCAGAAACAAACCAAGAAACTTTCCGAACACTAGTGTCACAGGACCTTCCTGGCGGACCCAAAAGGAGCTCTGCAGTACCTAGCATGTGACCCTTCTCAAAGAGGATCTCACCCTGGGCATGCTCAAAGGGAAAAAAAGGATTTGCCCTAAAGACTTGCTCGCCGCTAACGTATGGCAACAATGCAGAGCCGGGAGCGCAGTAATTTCTGCACACTTTAGATGGGCGAGACGCGGGCCCGACGCAAAGGAGAAAGGTCCCTGCGGGGGGATGGAGGGGGCCGCAGGGGGATGGCGTTTTTTTTCCCCCTTTGCGAAGGGAGAACTCCCCCAACACATATACACATAACGTACATACACACGATACACACACAAAACCGTACATACTAAAAAAAAATCCCAATAAACCGGCAAAACACCATACTTACATTATTGAGGATTTGCTTGGGGGGGGTCGGTCGGGTTTGGACCCCTCTTTAAAAAAAGTCGAGTTAAACAAATGGGGGCCATTCGGATTTTTCCGAAAACCCCCGCCCGCCCCAATAAAAGAAAATGGGGAAAAAAGGCGGGTGAGTGGAGGACATAAAAAACCCCACACCCCAAATTTCAATCCAACGAAAAAAAATTTTTTAATTTTTTTAAAGTTGGGCCCCCCTTAATTTACTTTAAAAAAAAATTTAGCTTAAAAAGGGGGGTTATTTTGGCAATTGGGGGGGGGGGGGCAGGGCGGGCCCCCGGTTTTTTCGTGGGCCCCCGGGCGAAAGGTCTCGTGGGCCCCTTTAACCATCCCCAAATTCATGATGCCCCGACGCAAGAATATAGGTATAGAAAAATGTAGAGATAAAGTTTTGGGCCCCTTCAGGGGGACAGGTAGAGAGCAAAACCCAAAATGGAATTGGGTTTTTACCCCCCATAACCAAAGGGGTTTTTTCGGGCACCAGAACTGTCCCGAACTTAAACCTGAACCGAAAATTTTAAAAAATGGGAACTAAATTTTTTGAGCGGAAAATTTTATCTTTTCCCTCTAAGGTTAAAGTGCACCGTTCGGAAAAGTTTGCAGTTTTATTCCTGAGCAAAACCGGATTTTTTTTTCCCCGGCAAAAACGCGTTTTTTCCCGAATTTTTTCCTGAACTTTCTAGGAAAAATAATTGCGGGAAAAAAACGTAGAAATCTGAAAAAATTAAGGCATGTTGTAATTTTCGCGATGCGTTTTTTTCGGGAAAAAAAAAACGCACCATGTGCAAAAAATTTTTCGAATTCATTCTAAATGATAGGATGCTTAATCAGGTTTTTGATGCTTTTTTTCCCCGCGAAAAACGCAAAAAAAAACCGCAATAACCCCAAAAAGTGGCATTAGTTTTTAACCCAAAAGTAAAACGGACCCCCAAAGGGGAAACCGTGTTCAAAGTTCGTTCCCGGGCACTAGGTGTCCGTACGAACCGGGGGCTTTACGTTCGGTTCGCTCTCTTAATCAGGAGGAAAAAAGCTCATTTCCTTGGCGGTGGGGCTCTCGTGGGATGCCAGGAAACTGAAGAGGTTATTAACCTGAAAAATAACACCATATCTGAGTTAATTTTATTTTTTACATGACAGGTTCTCTTTAATCCTGTATTAACTTTTCGGGGAACAGCAGAAAAAAACAAAAAAATTTTTAAAAAAAAGTCTAAGGCTTAAAGGGGTTTGGCATGCAAAATTAAGGGTGAGACCCAGTCACCCCCCTTTTAAGTTCACTTGGATTGTATTTTTTAAAGTTATTAGATGTCCCTTTTTTTGGGTGGTTTGGGGTGTGAAACAGAAATCAGTCCCGCCATTTAAAGTAGTTAAAAAATATCATCTGGAATAAAATGACCAGCAAAAAAAGGCCCCCCTCTCGTCCTGTCAAGCTTTATTTTTAAAAAAAAAAAAAAAAAAAAAAAATTTTAGTACATTTGATTCTTTTTTTAATTTTGATGTTGAATTTCCCAATGTTTTTTTCCAGCATTAGTCTACTTAGTAGGGTGAATTTTTTAAATTTTTCTGGGTACAATATTCTCTCGTGAGAAATGATAATTTACTGCCTTTGTGAAAATCCTAGAGTTGGTTAATGCTTCCAATCATCATTCAGGTATTTTTTGAAACAAAGATGGGAATAATCTTGGTTGAAAAGCACAGGTGCCCCCTTTTTGGATTATTTAAGAATTTTGTTCCATTTCAACTGCAGTACTTAAAAAAATACTTTAAAAAGAAAATATTTTTTTTTAGAAGCAGCCATGTAGGTAAATATAAGTAAAAAAAGCAAGAAATTTCAGTATGTAAGGGGCCGTTCGTTGCAGTGTGTATAAGATTGTGAAATATGCCCCCTTTAAAGCCATGTGCAGTGGGAAAAATTTTTATGACACACTGCCGTTTTTTTAATTTTCCACCTAAAAAAAAGGAGAGTCTGGAAATTTTTTTTTAGGTCACTTCCTGTGAGAGACGAAAATAAAAATAAAAAAAAAAATCCCCCCTTTTTTTTTATTTTAAAAAAAAAAACGAATTTTTTTTCATGAAATAATTTTGATCAGCTCCAAAACCAAGAATTGTTAGTTTTTTTTTTTAAAAAACATCCACTGCACCCCCTTTCCCCTATTAAAATTTTTTAAATTTTTTTAATCGTTTCGTATAAAATATCCTTCCACACATCAATCAAAACACATAAAAAAAAGGGAAAAAAACCGCACCAAAATAAAATACTATTTACAAGTTTTGTGCAGCAAATGGGGGGCCCCCTGTACGTACAAGGGGGGGGGTGCTCACCCCAAAAAAAACCTGATACTAGTTCATGAAAAAGGAAAAAGAAGAAAAAAAAAAGGGGGGGTCCCGTTCCTGTTAAATATTTTATTTCATCTGTTAAAAAACATGGAGCGGGGAGAAGTGTGGGGAGTCCAATTGCAGGCCCCCAAAGGAAAAAGCACAGGGAGGGGATTTATGAAATCCCTCCACTTGCTTTAAAAAATGCAGGTGGCGGACCTGCGTCAGACATGTGGTGCGTCTTTCTAGCCCTGTGTCTATTAATTTGCGGGACGCTCAGTCTCTGCAAGATAAATAGCACGTTCTAGTATAGTGTTTTTGTTAGGGGGCTAAACCAGATGTTGGAAATAAGGGTTGCAGATTCCTAAACTAACCAACCAAAAAAGGTAGCTGTGGAACGTTCACGTTGACCCCAAACCCCCGTCACAGCCTGAGGATAATACCCTAAAAAGGCAGAAAAAAGAAAGCTATCTGCCCCCCGGGCAGACCCAAAAAAATGGGGGCCCCCCAAAAATGTAAGGCGGTTAGACAAGAAGAAAGCACGAACACAGACAGAAAATAGAATGAGCAAAGTGGGGCCACAAGCTGACTAAATAGGATAGGACAGGAGAGATTACTTTCTGCAACCCAGAAAACCCTACAAAAATCCAACAATTCTGATTACAAAAATACTGAGATCACACGATCTCGCCACCCACTAAATCAGATCTCAGTGTGAACAAAACCAAGCCGCAGCCACTGAAAAAAACAGGAAAAAAGAAAATGAACAAATAACATGGCTTCAGATAAACTGAGAGGAGCACAAGCCCCTGGAGGGGACCTGGCTGACCTCCACAGAAGTGCAGTGACAATGCAAAAAGCAAGCACAAAAATTTAAAAGCGAAAAAATATTTATCTGATTAGCAGAAGATCAGCAAGACTCAGCAAACTTCAAATGAACCAGGAACCACAATTGAGACAAGAACAATTGATCACCGGCAACCATCATGGAGGGAACCTCCTTATATCAGACCAGTCAGTGAACCCAGATTGCCATTCCTCGCTGAAAGGTTCAGTACTGTCTGTAACCACCAGAGGGAGCCTTCGCTCAGAAACCATCTCTTAGCACATTCATAACAGTTAGGATGTGGTGATTCCTCATGTGTTCAGTGGACACATGCGAATACCATGCGTAAAAAACCCGGCAGCGCTTTGGACGGAGCGGGTATCTACTGCATCCAAAGCGCTGCAAATACTGAACGTGGAAACATACCATAAGAGCTTTCAATCTATGGCAGAGCCCTGGTGCCATATAGGAAATGAATATTTCAGAATTCTGATTTAATAGGTCACAACTCTTTGATGATGTAACACACAACTTGGTATGGAATGTTAGGAAACACATTGCCAGTGAAATATGTTTAGTCTTTTGTCGTGTTGTTTAACCCCTTTACCCCGAGGGTGGTGATAGGGATCTGGTAGACCCTTCTATATTCTACACTCCAATACTCCTGCTAGTGCTAGAGCTTATATAACAATCCCTTTAAGAAATCATTTCACTATATTCCACTAAGACATTATTATGCTGACTGAACTGAACAACATGACATGACATGTACCAAAGGTTAGCCAACAAGACATATTCTTGTGGACTATGAGATAATCAGAGTAATAGCACCCTAATGATGGGAATAGCAAATAATGAGTATAGATGAATAACGATTACACATGCAATCAATCAGTAAAGTAATAAAGTTATAACTGTTAATGACGACAGTTGGGGGGTCCATGAAAGGAACACATGATGACTAGTGAATTCCTTAGATAGATAATTAGTTGGTCAACTTGATATGGACTATGGATACGTGATAAGATGTATTTTCTGTAATAAATGATTTGCTAATATGTTTCTGGAAAACACCATTACCTAATGCACGTATGCGCCCTCTAAACAGGGTATAAAAGATGGACCCTAAGCCTTTAATAAACCATGCCTGGTAATTTGCATACAGTTGCTTGTCTTCTGTTTCATTACTAGTAGTGTTGAGCGATACGATAATGCAAATATCGGCTATCGGCCGATATTAGCTCTATCGGCCTTTCGATAATTTGTTTCGATATTTTCGTCTTATCGAATACCGGAATCGGATTTGTCACTGTCACTGTGAGTGTCCGTCGGTCGGGTCTGTCACGAGTCAGCGGCACTTACCTGGCAGAAGATATCCGGCGGTCACGTCCTGGACTGCTTGATGGCCGCCATTATCTTCTCCCTGGCGGTCACATGCAGTTTTTCGCGATAACTGCAGTGACTGCAGGGTAATCCCGGCCGTAAAGCAGTCAGTCCGATGACGTCACCGCCGGGGAAGCAGGTAATCAGCTGTGCTGCGCCGGGATGACAGGCTCTGCCTGTCATTCTGATGTAGCAGAGCTGGATCGTCATGGGACACTCGTTACTATGGACTGCGTCGGTCAGGTGGTATACTTTTTTTTTTTTTTTTTTCATTTTTTTACAGGAGATCGATGGCGTCGCAGGATGAGACAGTAATAAAAGAAATGAAAACTGTGTTTTGTTTTTTTTATTAAATTAAAAAACTTTTTTAGGAACATTCACCCGTCCGGGTACATAAACAAGTTAACTATTTACATACAGGGACCCTGTCCGGGTTATTTAGACTTCTTTGGCTGGCCTCTTCCAGGTACCACCTGGTACTCTTCTTGAGATTGCCAAACATCCGAGGCACCAAGGACCACCAGGACCTGATGACGTCGTGTGGCCTGTACAGTGACGTCGTGACCCGCTATCTGGGTCTGTGTGGCCACCTCTTTCATCTCCCTCCGGGTCTGAAGCCCTATGTCCCGGACTGTACGAACCCCAGGGTGCCTAACAGGCGCCGGGTACGGGCCAGCTATACTTATCATGTCCATAGCTGGGGCTGCTGAGGAGACCACTGAGGGAGGCTGGGGAGATTTACGGCGTGGGGTGGGCACTTTTGCAGAGGCCTGGATGTGGGAGGCTGAAGGCTTCGAGGGTCTCACAGGTTCCTGACACACTGGGGAGTAGGGGTCGCACCTGGTAACATTTAGGGCGTACCACCCATTGTAACCCCAGTGTCGGGTGTAAGTCACCAAGTCTCCTGGCAACAGGTCCCTCCCCGGGTGTCCTTCTGGGAGGTGAGCCTCCACGTCCCGCCGGGTCACAAAGACTTCTAAATAAAGTCCAGGCTCCTTGATGAAGCCCCAACCACCTTTCAATTTAAAGCTCCGTACTGCACCCTTACGCCGCGGCTCACTCAGGGTTCCTTTATCCTTTCTCATCCGGTCCTTATCTGCCCGGTC
The DNA here is from genome assembly GCA_033576555.1 of Oophaga sylvatica. Classification (NCBI taxonomy): domain Eukaryota; kingdom Metazoa; phylum Chordata; class Amphibia; order Anura; family Dendrobatidae; genus Oophaga; species Oophaga sylvatica. Next base: position 60,769,263 of record JARQOD010000006.1, on the reverse strand, counting down.
CTTCTCCAGGTGACGTTGGCGAAGTTTTAGGGTTTCTCGCTGCTCCCTTTGTCGCTCTGCTTCCCGCTCCCAACGTCTCCACTCTTCCTCCTGACGCCGGTTGTAATTCTCCTCCACCAGTTGCTCCATGTCTCCACCACTCCACTGCAGCTTACAGTATCCGGTTTGCGGCAGCTCTCCTGTCGCCCCCCAGTCCTGGCGGCGCTCCCCTGTGGAGGAAGCAGACGGCTCTAAATCAGATGACAGTCGGGGCTCCGATACAGGCAGGTAGTGCTCTGGTGCCTGCGCGGCCTTCTCCATGAGGACGGGTGTCGCTTCTTCTGTCTCAGCGACGGGGGCAGACAGCGGGATCTGGGGTGCTGCTGACGGTGCTGCGGTTTTTGCAGGAACGGGTGCCTCCACTGCGACAACGTCAACCGGATCACATTGCAAGGACTCCTCTACTAGAACGGGTGCCTCACCTTCGGTACAGACACTTCAGGTAAGAGGGATTGGCGCCGCTCCAAGTTTATTTTTAGGGCACGCCAGCTGGCTTCCATCCTGGCGACCTCCTCCCGGTGCCGGGCCAGGCCTCTTAGGGTATCCGCCGCTTCTTGCAGCGTAGGAGGGTTTACAGGCCGGGTGCCCAACGGTGATTCTGTGGCGATCGGGTCGCTTCCGTGGGGGGAGAGCTCTGACTGCTCCATCCCTTCCCACTTCTGCTCGTCATGTCCATTAGCCATCTCTGCCAAGTCACATGTGTCATATCTGGAGAGGGCCCCTCTTTTGTAGGGAGGCGGGACCTTCGTGTTAGTTTCCGCACACTGAGGAGGATGAGGAGGCGGAACTCCAGAGCTGTGGGGCACGATGTTACATTGCAGTACCATTTACAGTGGGCGGCCATCGTTTTCATGCCACTGAGTGAGTGACACCCACGAAGAGCACGCCCTTCTTCTTCACCAGTGCCTCGTCGTGACGCAGATATGGCGGAAAAATGGCAAATACATTCTCTGATGATTTTAGCAATTCTCAAGCACAAAACCAGTGCAATTCAGGCACACAGGACTCGCTTATAGCGAGCTACAGAATCCTGTTCGTGACGCCCAAGTTGAGTCGCACAGAGCCAGAGGTTTTCGGGGTACTCGGCACCGAGCCCGTCAACTTCTATGGGGTATGTCACGTCTTTACCCGGCAATTGAATTAGAGTCGATTTTACTATGTAGAAGTGTATAAACTATAAATATATGTATATATATGTCACAATGACATGTATATATATATATATGTATTCTATGTGTGTATATTTTGTGTTTACAACGAAAGAAAGGGTTTTTTTTTGTTGCGATATTTTGTTCCCATAGACTTACATGGGACTTCCGGTATCGAAATCGGATATCGACGATATTTAGTGCTATCGGCGATACAATTTCGATACGATATTTTTAGATATCGAGCAATATCGCTCAACACTAATTACTAGCATCACTTGCCTCTACCTAATTTGGCATCACTTGCCTCTACCTAATTTGGCACGATCTAATATACTGAGAAGGCCTGATTTGAAGGCGGAACCTGACAGTGGTTTGCATGTTAATGACCAGGCCAATTTTTACAATTCTGACAACTGTCCTTTTATGAGCTAATACCTCTGGAACACTTCCATGGATCCTGGCGATTTTGACACTGTTTTCTCATGACATATTGTACTTCATGACAGTGGTAAAATTTCTTTGATATGACTTGCGTTTATTTGTGAAAAAAATGGAAATTTGGCAAAAAATTTTGAAAATTTTGCAATTTTCCAATTTTGGATTTTTATGCCCTTAAATAACAGAGATATGTCACACAAAATACTTAATAAGTAACATTTCCCACATGTCTACTTTACATCAGCACAATTTTGGAACCAATATTTTTTTTTGTTAGGAAGTTATAAGGGTTAAAAGTTAAACAGCGATTTCTCATTTTTACAACACTTTTTTTTAGGACCATATCACATTTGAAGTCACTTTGAGGTGTCTATATGACAAAAAATAACTAAAAGTGACACCATTCTAAAAGCTGCACCCCTGAAGGTGCTCAAACCCACATTCAAGACGTTTATTAACCTTCAAGTGCTTCACAGGAAATTTTGGAATGTTTAACAGAAGAAATTGGACCCAAAAGTTGTTGTACAATTTGTTCTGAGTACGCTGATACCCCATATATGCAGGTAAACCACTGTTTGTGCGCATGGCAGAGCTCGGAAGGGAAGGCGCTCCGTTTGACTTTTCAATGGAAAATTGGCTGGAATTGAGATTGGACGCCATGTCGCATTTGGAGAGACCTGATGTGCCTGAAAAGTGGAAACCATTTTGGAAACTAGACCCCATAAGAAGACCAGGCATACCAAATATGTGCATTTTTTATTTGTTTGTATTGTTTTATTTTGAATGGGGCAAAATAGGGTTATTTGAACTTTTATATTTTTTTGTTAATATTTTTAAAAACATCTATTTTTCACTTTTCATTTTCTTCAATAGTGACCTTAGGATACTTGAAGCTGCAATCTTCTAATCACTTGGGCATCAACCCTGCTATGTGTAGCAGAAATGATCATCTGCCAGAACGCCAGCCACTGGGTGGTGCTCATAGCAGATCGGTAATGACAAGTACGAGGGTATCCTGTAGACCCTTGTATATCATGCCAACCCATCGACACCCAGCGATCATGTGACAGGAACTCCGATAGGCAGGGTTAGTAACGCTCTTCTGGCACATGCATGTTAAATGCTGAAAACTGACAGCGGCATTTAGCATGTTAACAGCTGTGGGTGGATCGCGATTCCACCCAAGGCTGTTAGGGGCACATGACAGGTGATCAGATCAGCTGTGATGTGCCTGAAGAGATGTGGGCTCAGTGCTGGAGCCTGCATCAAAGGGGGATACACGACCTATAACGTACCTATACATCATAGGTCGTAAACGGGTTAAAAAGGAAGCTGATTCAATAATGTTTCTTGTTACATTTTCTTCATATCTTTTAACTTGGCTTTATTGAATCTCTGCACTTCTTTACTGACAGCAATTCATCTTCTTTGTGATAGACATTACCGTACCACTGTTGCACTGTTTTATCACATCATCAATGATCTTAATTGTTATCTGTTATGAGCCATCTGCTGAATGGTTTGAAACAGTTCATTTACCCAAAATGCCTTTACTTAGATAGCAAATGATCTTCTGCAAACTCTCCGTCCTATGCTTTGTTCATCATACTATAATTAGGCCGCTTTTGATCCAGAAGAGCATATTCTTTTCATTCCTTTTTGGCAAATGAAATGTAAACCAAAACTTTCTCTTGGTTCTTTACAAACTTGTTTGACCACCCTTTCTGCTTTTGTTTAACATGCCTTTACCCCCTGTTAATCAACTGAAGGAAACCAGTCCACTATCTGATAGTTTTTTTTTTGCCTTCTCCCATTTTATGTCATACTAATGTTCTTTTTTTTAGTTTGTACATGAGGCAACCTATCAAACATAATGTGTAATGCATTTTTTTTTTAATAAAGGGGGATTTTCACCCTTTTTAATATATGCTTCGGGTGTGCTATCAAAACAGCACATACTGACCTATCAATCCCTGCTACTCTTCCATATAACTGCTTGGTTGACCAAAGATTTCTTGATGCCTTCTAGCGTTTCGATGTGGTTAAAAGTTTTCTCTGATTGCTTTTTTAATAAACCTGTTGTTGACCTACATCAAGTCCATGTTAAAATGGTTTTGCTGTTCATTTATGGTAAACTTGATTACTGTAAATTGTTATTCCCAAAAATAAACTTACTCCCTATCTATCATGTATTTCTCTCTCTTCCTCTCTCCTTCTCTCTCTCCTTCCTCTCCTCTCCTCCACATGTGTTTTCTGAGCAATTACAAGCTCTCCAGTACTTAGATTCACACAAATTTATTTGCCATGAAAGGAGCCTTCCGAGAAATCTCGGCGAAGCCGTCAAATTCGTGTGTCAAAGTTTCTTCTTTAGTTATGAGTGCTAGATTTTTGGAGATTGGACTTTGATTCATATTTTGAATTGGGCTGGAATTTTTTCCCTAATACAAAGCAATTTGTATCTTCCCCATTCGGTTTTTGCCTCCTCTTAATAATATAAGGACAGGTGAATTTTTCGTTTTTGCTCTTTCTTTTTTTCTTCTTGTGTGTTTTTTTTTTAATTTCATACAATAGGGTTAATAATTGAGAGTTGTCTAATTGACAACTCTCAATTATTAACCTGGCTTAAAGTCACCTTCCAATAGCAAGGTGGCTTTAACCCATTATTAACCCATTAGCCACCGCTACAGGGCAATGGGAATAGACGGGCTAAGTGCCAGAAAGGGCGCATCTATTATAGATTTGCCTTTTCTGAGGTGGCTGGGGGCAGATCTTAGTAGCCAGGGGGGGCACAAAATAAATTCACCCTCCCTAGGCTTTTATTATCTGCCTCCACTCGCTGGCTTTGCCTGTCAGGTGGAGAAAATACAGCGGGAGCCCACACATTTTTTTTCAATGAATTTACACATTTAATTAATCCCTACATGTATGAAATTTTGCACACATACACTCATGTAATTGTTAGTGAAAACCATATATCAAACTACATGAAATAACATGATTAACTGTATGTAAACCTTGTGTAATTTCATGTCGGGTTCTGTAATTTCACAAAAGCCGGCAATTGAATTAGCGGCTGTTATACTATGTAGAAGTGCATGAACTATAAATATATGTATATACTGTATATATATGTCTCAATGACATGTATATATATATATGTATTCTATGTGTATATATCTATTCTTTATTTTGTGATGTAAAAACTGTCATTGGGATCTATTATATGTCGGTTTTGCAAGCCGGCGAGAAAATCTTGCCGTACGGATGCCATACGGATTGCATATGGATGCTTACATGCGCAAAATACGCAGCCACACCTTGACAATGGATGAAATACGGATAAATGTGCCGGCAACATTTCTGCACAATACGGCCGTACAATACGTTTTTTTTCTGTGCTGAGTGTGACGCCGGCCTTAGTGTAGGGATTCGACACAGCTGGACTAAAGGACAGATTAGAACTGCGCACTCTGCAAAAAAGCCTCTGTGACTATTATGCAACCCATATCTGTTGGAGTATTTTGCTAAAAGTCGCTATGTGTACTCTACATCCCCTGCCTGTGGGAGCACTGTGCCTTTAAGCCGCTGTGTACACTCTGCACTCCCCCGTCTGTGGGAGTACTATTCCTTTAAGCTGCTGTGTACACTCTGCACGCCTCCCTACCTGTGGGAGTACTTTTGATGTAGGCCCTTGTGTTTAATCTGTACCCTCCGCCTCTGAGTACAGTGACTTTAATTCGCTGTGTGTACTCTGCCCCACCACCTTTGGGAGTACTGTACCAAATGTTGCACAGCTTCTGAATCCACACCTTTGCAGTAGAAAACTTCACAGAGCAGGCTGCATGGGATAAAAAGCTTTTACTTGTAACAACATGAGGTAAAAAAAGAATGCACAGTCATTTCAGCATTGCATCAGGAAACAGGAACAAAACGAAAGTGAAACTACAAGTGAGACTATTTCTTATACAATACATTAAACAGAAGGAAACGTTACACAACATTGCCATCTATTGTCAGGTCAGCATATAATAAGTCCTAATCTGTTGCATATGCCAACACCCTTTCTCAACAGTAAGGACTTATTCAATCAAACCCAACTTTTTTATTAGTCTCTGCTGTCATTTCTTCAGTAGGGCAATACTCCAACTTCAAGACTCCTTGGTCCTGATGATCTCTCAAGAAATGATATTTCACATCAATATGCTTGGGTCTTGGATTGACTCTTTCCATCTGAGCAAGAAAAAGACACCCTTAAGATTGTCCTCTTTTAGTTTTGCTGGTTCCAACTGTGGTTGTCCTAGGTCTGTCAACAATTGTCTTAACCACAGTACTTCTTGACTCGCATTTGCTGCTGCAACATATTCTGCTTCTGTTGAAGATAGTGTCACAATTGACTGTTTCTTACTTGTCCAACTTATTGGTCCACCTGAGAGAAAAAAAATATGTCCACTGGTAGATCTTCTGTCAGTTGGATCTCCAGCCCAATCTACATCAACATATCCTGTTAAAATGCAATTATCACCTGTGGGTAATTTCAGCTTAACATTGCTAGTTCCTTTCAAATAACGTATTACTCTCTTCACGGCATTCCAATCAGCTTTATTTGGTTTTGATACCTTTCTACTCAGAATTCCTACTGCTGCTGCGATGTCTGGTCTTGTAACGGTCGCTAGATACAGTAGTTTTCCTATTGCTGTTCTGTATTTGTCATTGTTTGGTAGCATATTTTTTTCACTGTTCATCTCTTTGAGATAATTAGTTTCCATTGGAGACTTTACTGTTTTTGCATTCTTTAGTCCAAACTTTTTTGTTATGTCTTGAATCATGTGATTTTGATTCAGTAGGAAACTTCCGTCTTCTTCTCTTTCTATCTGTATTCCTAGGTACTGTTTTACATTTCCTAAGTCTTTGATTTCATAATGTTGTTTCAGGGTTTTTAGAATGTTTTCTTTATCCCTTTCTTGTTTAAAACAAATCAAAATATCGTCTACATATATGAGTACATAAATCCATCTATTACTCAGCCTTTTTGTGTACAAGCATTGATCAGCTTTGCTTCTTTGAAATTTTTCATTTGTTAGTACTTCCGTGATTTTGTCATTCCATGCTTTAGCTGCTTGCTTTAAACCATATATGATTTTCTGTAGTTTACAAACTTTGGATTTCTTTCATCTTTGAATCCTGGAGGTTGTTCCATGTAAATGACTTCTGTTAAATCTCCATTCAAAAAAGCTGTCTTTACATATAGATGTCTTAGTTCCATCTGTTCCATTGCTGATACTGTAAGTAAAGTTCTTATTGTAGTGTGTTTGACAACTGGAGCAAATGTTTCATCATATTCTTCTCCTTCTGGAAATTTAGATATGTCTTCCCAAGAGGTAGGTGTTGTGTTTCGGTAGCTGAGGAGGACAGGAACAACAGCAGGGCAGCAGAACACCTGAGATGTTGGCAACTGATGGGTTGCAGATTCCTAAACTAACGACACAACTAGAGGTAGCAATGGAGCATTCCTACGTTGATCCTAGACGCCTCGTCACAGCCTGAGAGATAACTACACCCAAAGGCAGAAAGATGAAAGTTTCTGCCGCGGAGCAGATCCCCAAAGAAAATAGGAAGCCCCCAAACATATAATGGCGGTTAGACAAGATGAAAACACAAACATAGGCAGAAAATAGATTGAGCAAACGCTGGGGCCACAAGCTGACTAAATAGGATAGGACAGGAGAGATTACTTTCTGCAACCCAGAAAACCCTACAAAAATCCAACAATTCTGATTACAAAAATACTGAGATCACACGATCTCGCCACCCGCTAAATCAGATCTCAGTATGAACAAAACCAAGCTGCAGCTGCTGAAAAAACAGGAAAAAGCAAATGAGCAAACAACAGTGGCTGCAGATAAACTGTGAGGAGCTCAGGCCACAGGAGGGGACCTGGCTGACCTCCACAAAAGTGCAGAAAACAATGCAAAAAGCAAGCACAAAAAGAAAACCAAAAAATATCTTATCTGACAGCAGGAGATGCAGGCAAGACTCCAGCAAACTTCCAAATGAACCAGGAGCCACAATTGAGACAAGAACAATTGATCACTGGCAACCATCATGGGAGGGAACCTCCCTTATATCAGACCAGTCAGTGAACCCAGATTGCCATTCCTCGATGAAAGGTTCAGTACTATCTGTAACCACCAGAGGGAGCCTCTGCTCAGAAACCATCTCTAGCACATTCATAACAGTACCCCCCCTTGAGGAGGGGTCACCGAACCCTCACTTGTGCAACCAGGCCGATCAGGATGAGCTTGGCGATAGGCACAGATCAGTCTCCTAGCATGGATGTCTGAAGCAAACACCCAAGAATTGTCCTCCTGACCATAACCTCTCCACTTAACCAAATACTGGAGTTTCTGTCTAGAAAAACGAGAATCCAATATTTTCTCAACCACATACTCCAGATTGCCCTCAACCAAAACAGGGTCAGGAGGCGCAGCCATAGGAACCACTGGCTCGACAAACCTCTTCAATAAGGACTTGTGGAACACGTTATGGATCTTAAATGTCCCTGGAAGAAGCAAACGGAAGGAAACAGGATTAAGAATCTCCATGATCTTATAAGGTCCAATGAACCTGGGCTTAAACTTTGGAGATGCAACCCTCATAGGGATTTTCTTGAGGACAACCAAACCAAGTCCCCCACTTTAAACGAGGACCATCAGTCCTATGCCGGTTGGCAAACCGTTGGGCCTTCTCCTGAGAGAGAGACAATCTCTCCACTACCTGGTCCCAAATCTGCTGCATTCACTCCACAACAGAGTCAACACCCGGACAGACAGAAGCCTCCACCTGTGCCGAAGAAAATCGAGGGTGAAACCTAAAATTGCAGAAAAATGGAGACATCAAGGTGGCAGAGCTAGCCCTATTATTAAGAGCAAACTCAGCCAAAGGCAAAAAAGAGACCCAGTCATCTTGATCAGCAGACACAAAACATCTCAAATAAGTCTCCAAGGTCTGATTTGTTCTCTCGGTTTGTCCATTGGTCTGAGGATGAAAAGCAGAGGAGAAAGATAATTGAACACCAAGTTTAGAACAAAAATGTCCTCCAAAATCTGGAAACAAACTGGACTCCTCTGTCAGACACAATGTTCTCAGGAATGCCATGTAACGAACCACGTGCTGAAGGAACAAAGGCACCAATTCGGAGGAGGAAGGTAACTTAGGTAATGGCACAAGATGATCATTTGGAAAACCTATCACAGATTACCCAGATAGCGGTCATTCTCTGAGAAACAGGGAGGTCGGAAATAAAATCCATAGAGATATGGGTCCATGGCCTCTTGGGCACAGGTAATGGCATTAACAAGCCACTATAGCGAAAGCAAGGCTTGGAGCGAGAGCAAGTCCCACAGGACTGCACAAATTCCCTGACGTCACGAGACAAAGTAGGCCACCAAAAGGACCAACTCACCAAGTCTCTGGTACCAAAAATCCCGGGATGACCAGCCAACGCAGAACAATGAATCTCAGACATCACACTCTTCTTCCACTGATCTGGGACAAACAATTTCCCAATAGGGCAGCGCTCAGGTTTATCCTCCTGACACCCTTCCAAGGCCAGTCTCAAATTGGGTGAGATGGCGGAAAGAACTACACCCTCTTTCAAAATAACAGTAGGTATATATATATATATACCTACTAGTGTTGAGCGATACTGCTCGATATTTAAAAATATCGTATCGAAATGGTATCGCGATATCACTAAATATCGTCGATATCCGATTCCGATACCGGAAGTCCAATGTAAGTCTATGGGAACAAAATATCGCAACTAAAAAAAACCTTTATTTCCTTGTAAACACTAAATATACACACATAGAATACATATTATATTATTATATTACATGTCATTGTGACATATATATACATATATGTATAGTTTATACACTTCTACATAGTAAAATATCCTCTGATTCAATTGCCGGGTAAAGCCGGCTTCTGTGAAAAGACAGAAGCACCCGACATGAAATGACACTTGGTGTACATAGGGTTAACCATGTCTTTTCATGTCGTTTGCAATCTGATTTGCACAAACAATTACATCAGTCTATGTGTGCAAAATTTCACACCTGTAGGGGTTAATTAAAGGTGTAAATTTGTTGTAAAAAAAACTGACTTTTTTGCTACGAATTTACACCTTTAATTAACCCCTACAGGTGTGAAATTTTGCACACTTACACTCATGTAATTGTTTGTGCAAATCAGATATCAAACTACATGAAAAGACATGGTAAACTCATGTAAACAGTTCATTTCATGTCGGGTTCTGCATTTTCACAAAAGCCGGCAATTGAATTAGCGGCTATTATACTATGTAGAAGTGTATGAACTATAAATATAAATATATATATATGTGTCACAAATTTAATGACATGTATATATATATATGAGGTGTAAAATTGCTGAAAAAAAATGCGTGGGCTCCCGCCCTATTTTCGCAACCAGACAGACAAAGACAGTGAGTGGGGGCAGATAATAATAGCCCAGAGAGGGACCATTATTTTTGGCCCCCCCCCGGCTACTAACATCTGCCCCCAGACACCCCAGAAAGGGCAAATCTCTAATTAGATTTGCCCTTTCTGGCACTTTGCCCGTCTATTCCCATTGCCCTGTAGCGGTGGCGAATGGGTTAATAAGGGGTTAAAATGACCTTGCAATTGAAAGGTCACTTTAAGCCAGGTTAATAATTGAGAGCTGTCAATTAGACAACTATCAATTATTAATCCTATTGTATGAAAGAAAAATCAAACACACACACTTTAATAAAAAAGAAGTTTAATGAAATAATCACACAGTTTTTGACCATATTTTAATTTCCTGCTAAAACCATTTCCTGTAATAAAAATAAAATAATAAAGCAAAATTATTCTTACCAATCCGATGTACAGTCAGGTCCCACGTTGTAATCCTTCAGAAAGGGTTAATGTTTACTGCAGGGACCGCAGCTAATGCTGCAGCCTCACAGTAAACCCCCAAATGAATGAGTTCCTCTCCTGGCTGACAGGAGAGGAAGTGGAAAGCTTAATTGATTGCTTTCCACTTTCACTTCAGGTCAGCCAGGGACACAATCAGTGACGTCAGAGGGAACTGGTTAACAAAAATAGGGGATCCCCTCGAAAAAAATTGGCGTGGGGTCCCCCTATTTTTGTTAACCAGCCAGATGAAGCAGACCGCTGAGGCCTGGATTTTCAGGCTGTTAAGGAGCCAAGATCCATGGACCTTGCCAGCCTGATAATACCAGGCCACAGCAGTCTGCATATCTTGGCTGATTAACAAAAATAGGGGATCCCCTCGAAAAAAATTGGCGTGGGGTCCCCCCTATTTTTGTTAACCAGCCAGATGAAGCAGACCGCTGAGGCCTGGATTTTCAGGCTGTTAAGGAGCCAAGATCCATGGACCTTGCCAGCCTGATAATACCAGGCCACAGCAGTCTGCATATCTTGGCTGATTAACAAAAATAGGGGATCCCCTCAAAAAAAATTGGCGTGGGGTCCCCCTATTTTTGTTAACCAGCCAGATGAAGCAGACCGTTGAGGCCTGGTTTTCAGGCTGTAAGGATGCCAATATCCATGGACCTTGCAGCCTGATAATACCAGGCCACAGCAGTCTGCTTAGCTTGGCTGGTTAACAAAAATAGGGGATCCCCTCGAAAAAAAAAACGGCGTAGGGGTCCCCCTATTTTTGTTAACCAGCCAAGTAAAATGCAGACTGCTGCGGCCTGGTATTAAAAGACTGTCAAGGCCCATGGATTTTGGCCCTCAACAGCCTGATAATACCAGGCTACAGCAGCCCCACATTTGGCGCATCAAAAGATGTGCCAATTGTGGCACTTTACCCGGCTCTTCCCACTTGCCCTGTAGCGGTGGCAAGCGGGGTAATAAGGGGTTAATGTCACCGTTGATTGCACGGTGACAATAAGCCCGGTTAATAATGGAGAGGCGTCAATAAGACACCGATCCATTATTAATCCCAAAGTTATTAAATGCATAAAAAAAAGACAAAGCAAGAAAAAATTATTTTAATGAAATAAAAGAGACAACACAGTTTTCATTTCTTTTATTATACTCTCATTCCTGCGACGCCATTGATCTCCTGTAAAAAAAGAAAAAAACAAACCAACAGTATACCACCTGTCCGACGCAGTCCATAGTAACGACAGTCCCACGACGATCCAGCTCTGCTACATCGCAATGACAGGCAGAGCCTGTCATCGCGACGCAGCACAGCTGATTACCTGCTTCCCCGGCGGTGACGTCATCGGACTGACTGCTTTACGGCTGGGATTACCCAGCAGTCACTGCAGTTATCGCGAGAAACTGCATGTGACCGCCGGGGAGAAGAGGATGGCGGCCATGAAGCAGTCCAGGCCGTGACCGCCGGAGATCTTCTGCCAGGTAAGTGCCGCTGACTCCTGACAGACCCGACCGACGGACACTGACAGTGACAGACCCGACCGACGGACACAGACAGTGACAGTGACAAATCCGATTCCGGTATTCGATATGACGAAAATATCGGTATTCGGAATCGAAAGGCCGATACAGCTAATATCGGCCGATACCCGATATTTGCAGTATCGTATCGCTCAACACTAATACCTACATAAATCCCATATAAACGGTTCCAAAGCAAAAACAAGATCAATACCAAACAAAAAGCTTTGTACACAACCAAATTACTAAAAAGTATAAACTTTATTGAAACATATATAAAAACAGGGCAAAAAACCACAAAACACAATACAGGTAGTAATACCCAGGCCAAACCGAATGCGCTGTTAATGAACTATCATAATGCACATTATATACATATATGTAGTATAGCATAATCACAGATATAATGACTAATGCAAAAAATGCAAAAGGAAGGAACACGTGGCAGATATCAGTTATCATAATGAAGCCACGTACTGGCGACAATAATCAAGGCAAAAAATAGCTAAATGTTGCACTTGTATTTTGATTTCATTGCACTGTTCTTTTGGATCTTTATACATGTGTGCACATTGTATAGGGGCTTACATGACATTATTATGGTCACTATTTGGCTCTTGTGATATGTCCTTATGCATTATGATCATAGATATCTACCACTAATGTGAATACATGTGTGCGCATATTTTTTCTCTCCCACATGGGGACACTATATACATTTAGTTATTTTTTGCCTTGATTATTGTCGCCAGTACGTGGCTTCATTATGATAACTGATATCTGCCACATGTGTTACTTCCTTTTGCATTTTTTGCATACTCTGCATTTTTTGCATTAGTCATTATATCTGTGATTATTCGGCCAGTACCCAGTACCCATTCGGTTTGGCCTGTGTACTCCCACCTGTATTGTGTTTTGTTTTTTTGCCCTGTTTTTATATATGTTTCAATAAAGTTTATACTTTTTTAGTAATTTGGTTGTGTACAAAGCTTTTTGTTTGGTATTGAAAATAACAGTAGGATCAGATAACTCAGGAGAGTCTGCAAAGAAACTCCTCGAGAGGGCATCCGCCTTAACATTCTTAGTGCCAGGAAGAAAAGAAACCACAAAATTAAAACGTGTGAAAAACAAGGCCCACCTGGCCTGTCTAGGATTAAGTCACTTGGCTGATTCGAGATAAACCAGATTCTTATGGTCCGTGAGGACCACCACCTGATGTTTGGCTCCTTCCAGCCAATGTCTCCACTCTTCAAAGGCCCACTTCATGGCCAATAACTCCCGATAACCCACGTCATAATTATGTTCAGTTGGAGAAAATTTTCGAGAGAAAAAGGCACAAGGGTTACTCTTAGAGGTCTCAGGATCTCTTTGGGACAAAACGGCACCTGCCCCAATTTCAGAGGCATCAACCTCCACCTGAAACGGTAGAGAAACATCAGGCTGCCGTAGAACAGGAGCAGAAGTGAATCTCTGCTTAAGTTCCTGAAACGCAGAGACTGCCTCAGGAGGCCAATTCATCACATCAGAACCCTTTTTGGTCAAATCAGTCAATGGTTTAACAATACCGGAGAAATTACAAATAAATTTACGATAAAAATTGGCAAAACCCAAAAATCTCTGAAGAGCCTTTAATGAAGTAGGTTGGACCCAATCACAGATGGCCTGAACCTTGACCGGGTCCATTTCAATAACAGACGGAGACAAAATGAATCCCAGAAATGAGACCTTCTGTACGCCAAAAAGACACTTTGATCCCTTCACATACAGTGCATTCTCTCTCAAAATCTGGAACACAGTCCGAACATGTTTCACATGAGAGTCCCAGTCATTGGAAAAAAATCAAGATATCATCCAAATAAACAATCAGAAATTTATCCACAAAATCCCTGAAAATATAATTCTAGAAGGATTGGAAGACGGAAGGAGCATTAGTGAGCCCAAAGGGCATCACTAGGTACTCAAAATGCCCCTCTGGGGTATTAAACGCCGTCTTCCATTCATCCCCGTGCTTAATGCGAATAAGGTTATATGCCTCCCTGAGGTCAAGCTTGGTAAACCAACTAGCACTTTTCACCCTGGAAAACAGGTCAGAAATCAAGGGTAACGGATATTGATACTTCACAGTGATCTTATTCAAGAGACGATAATCAATACACTGCCTCAATGAACCATCCTTTTTGGCCACAAAGAAAAAACCGGCACCCAAGGGTGAAGAGGATGGTCTGATATGACCCTTCTCCAATGACTCCTTGATATAAGATCGCATAGCATCGTGTTCAGGTACAGACAAATTAAAAAGGTGACCTTTAGGAAATTTACCACCAGGCACTAATTCAATAGCACAATCGTAGCTCCTGTGAGGGGGCAAAGATGCAGATTTACTTTCACTAAATACATCCGAAAAATCAGTCAAAAAGTCAGGAACATCCTGAGAATTGGGAGAGGCAGAAAAAACAGGAGTGTCGGCATTAACACATTGGCAGCCCCAACTGGTCACAGACACAGATTTCCAATCCAAAACAGGATTATGAGACTGTAACCAAGGGAAACCTAGTACAATAATGTCATGCAGATTATACAGCACCAGAAATTTGCAACTCTCCTAATGAACTGGTTCAACCCTCATTATCACCTGAGTAGAAAACTGGGGTAGAAACAATGCCCAGTAGGCGAATAGACTTCCGCATTGGTATCATGGGAAACCCACAACGTTTGGCAAAGTCAAAATCCATCAGGTTAATAGCTGCTCCTGAATCAACAAAAGCCTGAGCAGAAAATGTGGACAGGGAGCAAATCAGGGTAACAGTCAACATAAATTTAGTCTGAACACTACCCAAGAAAACTGAGTGTGCAAAACGTCTTCCCCGCTTAGGGCAGACTGAAATAGCATGAGAGGCATCACCACAGTAGAAACATAACCCATTGCGCTTTCGAAACTCATGACGCTGTGCCCCAGAAGTCACTCTATCACATTGCATGGGCTCAGAAGCTGGCTCACAAGGCAACACTATCTCACGCATACCTCTGCATTCACGCAAACGTCTGTCAATTTGAATAGCCAATGACATAGAATCATTGAGACCAGAGGGAGCAGGGAATCCCACCATAACATCCTTTACATTCTCTGACAGCCCCTTCCGAAAAAGGGCTGCCAAAGCATCATCATTCCATTTGGTTAGGACTGCCCACTTTCGGAATTTCTGACAGTACAACTCAGCGTCTTCAAGACCCTGATTTAATGCCAACAAGGTTTTTTCAGCTTGATCAGTGACATTAGGTTCATCGTACAATAACCCCAGAGCCAGAAAAAATGCATCAATATCATTCAAAACAGGATCCCCTGGTGTCAGGGAAAAAGCCCAATCCTGAGGATCGCCGCGCAGGAGAGAGAAGACAATTTGAACCTGCTGTGCTGCGTTACCTGAGGACTTAGGCTTTAAGGCAAAAAACAACTTACAGTTATTTTTGAAATTCAGAAATTTAGCCCGATACCCCAAAAACAAATCTGCCATGGGAATCCTAGGTTCCACAACCGGCAACCTAGCAAGATAGGTAGCAATACTCCGAACCTCAGTGGCAAGCTGATCCACACGGCCAGACAACTGTGCAAACTCCATTGAAAGAAAAAAAAATCCTCCTCAGCACCCAGAGAAAAAGAGGGAAAAAATGCAACAGACAGAAAAAAAAAAAAATCTCTGACAACTCTGACAACTTTTTTCTTTCCACACTATTTTTCCCTTCTGTGAGTACCATATAATTTTCAGTTAGGGCCGGTGATACTGTTGTGTTTCGGTAGCTGAGGAGGACAGGAACAACAGCAGGGCAGCAGAACACCTGAGATGTTGGTAACTGATGGGTTGCAGATTCCTAAACTAACGACACAACTAGAGGTAGCCATGGAGCGTTCCTACGTTGATCCTAGACACCTCGTCACAGCCTGAGAGATAACTACACCTAAAGGCAGAAAGATGAAAGCTATCTGCCCCGGAGCAGATCCCCAAAGAAAATAGGAAGCCCCAAACATATAATGGCGGTTAGACAAGATGAAAACACAAACATAGGCAGAAAATAGATTGAGCAAACGCTGGGGCCACAAGCTGACTAAATAGGATAGGAAAGGAGAGATTATTTTCTGCAACCCAGAAAACCCTATAAAAATCCATCAATTCTGATTACAAAAATACTGAGATCACACGATCTCGCCACCCGCTAAATCAGATCTCAGTGTGAACAAAACCAAGCTGCAGCTGCTGAAAAAACAGGAAAAAGCAAATGAGCAAATAACAGTGGTTGCAGATAAACTGTGAGGAGCTCAGGCCCCAGGAGGGGACCTGGCTGACCTCCACAAAAGTGCAGAAAACAATGCAAAAAGCAAGCACAAAAAGAAAAGCAAAAAATATCTTATCTGAAAGCTGGAGATGCAGGCAAGACTCCAGCAAACTTCCAAATGAACCAGGAACCACAATTGAGACAAGAACAATTGATCACTGGCAACCATCATGGGAGGGAACCTCCCTTATATCAGACCAGTCAGTGAACCTAGATTGCCATTCCTCGCTGAAAGGTTCAGTACTGTCTGTAACCACCAGAGGGAGCCTCTGCTCAGAAACCATCTCTAGCACATTCATAACAGGTAGGCTCATGGATTTTTCTTATACTTGTCTTGTATGAGTGGCGTTTTGGTGGTTTTCCTTTGTTCTCTCTTATTGAATGTCTTGGTTCTGTGTCTGTTTGTAGTTGTGATTCTTCACTTTCAGTATTTTGTTCTTCATTAATTTCTACTTCTTTCGTATCAGATATTTCTTCAGTTATGTCACTATTGTTTTTCTCATTTTTTGTTTCAACTGAAATCATAATGTCTTCATTTAAATCTTAATGAATGTCACACTGTTACTCACTGTAACTCTGTCTGTTCTGTGATCTAAGATTCTATATCCTTTGCAGTTTTCACTATACCCAATGAATATTCCTTCCATTGATCTGTTTTGAAGTTTGGAACGTTTTTCTGTTGGAATGAATATAAATACTGTATATACTCATGTATAAGCCGACCGTGTATAAGCCGACCCCTAATTTTGCACACAAAAACTTGGAAAACTTATTGACTCGCGTATAGGGCCGGGTGTATAAGTTGCCGTCCTGCTCGTGCTCCCCCATCCAGCTCTGTGCGCCCCCCATTCTTCTGTCTCCCCTCCTCCTGCTCTTATCTGTCCTGCTCCGTGCTTTCCATCCTCCCCCGTCTCTCCGTGCTCCCATCCTGCTCTGCACTCCCCCATTCTCCTGTGTGCCCACCCCCGTCCTGCTCCGTACTCTCTGTCCTCCCCCCGTTTCTGCTCCGTGCTCTCCGTCCTTCCCCCGTTCTGCTCCGTGCTCTCCGTCTCCCCCGTTTGCTCGTGTCTCCGTCCTCACTCCATTCTGCTCCTGTTCTCCGTCTCCCCCGTTCTGCTCCGTGCTCTCACGTCTTTCCCCCGTTCTGCTCCATGCTCTCCGTCCTCCCCGTCCTGCTCCGTGCTCTCGTCCTCCCGTTCTGCTCTGTGCTCTCGTCCTCCCCCGTTAGCTCTGTGCTCTCGTCCTCCCCCGTCCTGCTCGTGCTTCTTGTCCTCCTCCATGCTCCCCATCCTCCTCTCATACTCACCCTCCCGTGCATCGCTGAAGTCCGGCGGCAATCCTGCATTCTCCCGGCTCCTGCAGCTCTCCACTGCTGAGCGGTGACTAATACCGTCATTAAGGCCATGAATATGGAGGCCACGCCATGGATGGCGTCGCGTCCATATTACATACCTTAATGAGCGGTATTACGTCACCGCTCAGCGCTGGAGAGCTGCAGGAAGCCGGGGAGAACGCAGGATTGCAGGATGTTCAGCGATGGCACGGGGAGGGTGAGTATGATGTCCCTAGCCACGGCTTCTGCCGCCGCATCCCTCCTGCTGGTTTCTGCCTATGACTCGTGTATAAGCCGAGGGGCATTTTCAGCACAAAAAAGGTGCTGAAAATCTCGGCTTATACACGAGTATATACGGTAACTTTACATCCAAAAACTTTTAAATGATTGCCACAGTTCATATGGAGTTTTCTTCAGTTTTCTGGAAAAAAGTCGGTTCTGTAGATATGTAGCTGTCATTGCTGCCTCACCCCAATATTTCTCTGGTAGTTTAGAATCTGTCAGCATACATCTCATCATTTCTGTTAGAGTTCTGTTTTTCCTTTCTGCTACTCCATTTTGTTCAGGTGTGCATGGAACAGTTTTCTAATGTTCTATTCCATTTTGTCTTAAGTAGTCTTCTATTCTGTGACCTGTAAATTCACCTCCATTATCACTTCTGATGACAATTGGCTTCCTTTGAAATTTGTTACTTGATCTTGTTACATAGTCTACAAGTTTATCAAAAACTTCACTTTAGTTCTTAATTAAGTATGTGACTGTGTATCTTGAGTAGTCGTCTATAATAGTCAACATGTATCTATTGCCTCCTGATGTAGTCACTTTCATGGGTCCACATATGTCAGTATGCACCAAATCAAGTGGTTTTTCGCTTTTCATCTCACTTTCTTTTGGAATAGATATCCTTGTGGCTTTGGATTTTATACTACATTCACATCTTATGGTAATTGAGCAATCTGATATCTTTAAATCTTTTGTCAATTCTTTTCTCTGTGTTCCCTTATACTGTCCGGGTGTCTATGTCCTAGATGTCTATGCCACATGTGAATACAGTTTTTGTGATCATATGTACATACCTTCATCTGTTCCTTTGGTTTGTCAAAATGATATAATTGTTCATCTGCCTTGACTTTGGTTATCATCTTGTTTCCTGCAATAATTGCATGCTCATTGTCTTTGAATTTTACTGTAAGTCCTTTTGCTGTTAAACGTTTCACAGATAATAATCCGCCTTCCAAATTTGGAACATACGACACATCCTGTACAAGTATCTTTGAATCTTGTCCGAACTTGTTTGAACAATTTAGCATACCTTGTCCGATACCTTCTGCAGTTATTTTGCTTCCATCTGCAAGATAAATGGCTTCTTTCTTATTTAAATCAAGATCAGTAAAGAAATTCTTGTCACTTGTCATATGACTCGTTGCTCCTGAATCAATAAACCAACCAAGTGATGAATTCTTGTCTGTTATTTTGAATGTGCCATTCCAATTATTCTCACACGAATCGGAAATTGTGTTTTTTTACTTTCTGTGTATGCTTTTTATGTTGTAATTTTTGTTGTTCTGCTTTCCATATGGTACAGTCTTTCTTTAAATTACCTTTTTTTCTTACATCTGAAGCATTCTCTTGTCTCTTTATTATAGGGTTTTTTAAATTCTGTAGATTTAAGAGCGTTTTCACTGTCCTTTTCAGTAGAAGAATCATTGCTTTGTTCTTTTCTTCTCTGATATTCATCTATGAGTCTTGTTTTCACAAACTCTAATGTAATGTCAGTTTCTGGTCTTGTCTCTAGTGCATTTATTAAAGCAGTATATGAATCTGGTAAACTGCACAACAATATAGCTGCTATATGACTTTCTTTAATATCTTCACCAATAGATCTTAGCTGTGATATCACTTCCATCATTTAAAATATATGCTTCTGCATGTCACTGTCTGCACTTAGTCTCATACTGTAAAGCTTTCTTAATAAAAATAACTTGTGATTTAAGCTGGGTCTTTCATACAGCTTTCTTAATGCTTCTCACATTGCTTTCGCTGTTTCTTCATTTCTTATATGTATTAATTGAGCATCATCCACTAATAAGCTAATGGTGGCTCTCGCTTGTCTATTCTTTTTATCCCATGTCTGATTATCCTGATCAGGTCTATCTGTAGTGATTACTTCCCATAAATCATCCTTAGATAGCAACATCTCTACTTTAAATTTCCATAGCTGATAGTTCTCATCATTCAGTTTTGCTACTGCGAGTTTTAGCTCTGTGCTACTTGTCATTTTTAACTTATCTTACTTGTTTGGAGAGACTTGCACTGAAGAATTCTTCTGCATTCACCAGGGTCTTGCTGAGCGTTCCAGTGTCCTGGGTATCTGGTATTCTTGGTGCTTGGGATCTGTGGTGTCTTGATTTCTGGGTACGCTGTATCTGGGGTGCCTGGGTCTGGGTGCCTGTGTCTGGGCCCATAACCTGTTGCACAGCTTCTGAATCCACACCTTTGCAGTAGAAAACTTCACAGAGCAGGCTGCATGGGATAACAAGCTTTTACTTGTAACAACATGAGGTAAAGGAAGAATGCACAGTCATTTCAGCATTGCATCAGGAAACAGGAACAAAACGAAAGTGAAACTACAAGTGAGACTATTTCTTATACAATACATTAAACAAAAGGAAACGTTACACAACATTGCCATCTATTGTCAGGTCAGCATAAAGTCCTCCTTTTAATTATAATAAGTCCGAATCTGTTGCATATGCCAACACCAAAAAGCTGCTGTGTATAGTCTGCACATTCCACGTGTGGGAATATTATGCCTTTAAGCTACTGTGTGTTTTCTAGCAGTCTGGGAAATACATAATTCGAATTAGCCATCTAGTTACCATTTCTAGGCTAAAGAAATAATTTGTCAGAACCAATGTGTGAGTTTTAGTAGCCTGGTAAACAAATAATTGGCATCAGATATCTCGTTGCCATTTATAGGCCAAATAAATAACTTTTCATGACCGCTGTGTGCTTTAGTAGTCTAGGTAACAAATAATTGGCATCAACCATCTTGTTGCGATTCATGTAGGCTAAAGAAAAAATGTTTCAGGACCACTGTGAGTTTTTAGTAGTCTTGGAAATGAATCATTGATATCAGTCATCTCGTTGCTATTTCTAGGCCAAAGAAATAGCTTTCCTAAACCAGTGTATGTTTTATAGTAGTATTGGAAATAAATTATTGGCATCAGTCATCTCTCATTGCCATTTAAGGCCAAAGAAATAATTTTTCAGGACCGCTGTGTGTTTCATAGTAATGTTGCAAATAAATAACTGGCAAAATTGAAGAACAGAAGATGTTGCACTCACCAGTTCCAATTAGCGTGAAAAAGTCCTTTATTCCATTCCTTGGGATTAGGACTAAAACATGATGTGCAGCTTAATTTTTTTATTTATTTATTGTATTTTTATTTTTTTTCTTTGAACATTGCAAATAAATGGCATGAGCCATATCGTTACCATTTATAGGCCAAAGAAAAAAAAATTCAGGACCACTGTTTTTTCTAGTAGTGTTGCAAATAAATAATTGGCATCAGCCATCTCGTTGCCATTTATAGGCCAAGGAAATAGTTTTTCAGGACTGCTGTGAGTTCTATAGTAGTGTGACAAATAAATAATTCGCATCAGGCATCTCATTGCCATTTATAGGTCAAAGAAATATTTTTTCAGGACTGCTGTGTGTTTTCTAGTGGTGTTGAAATAAATATCTGGCATCAGCCAGCTTGCTGCCATTTATTTCTCAAATAATTTTTAAGGACCGCCGTGTGTTCTATAGTAGTGTGACAAATAAATAATTTGCTTCACAGTAGGACCAAGATAGCAGTTATGGGGGCATTCAGCAGTGCCCTGGCTACCATGATGGTTACTCATTGGTTCCCAGTGATTGACAGATGCATTTACATAGCTAAACTGCAGCAATCAGAGCAAGGAGCAGTTGCAGGCAGATATCAGCAATGTAATGCAGCTAGTATCTGCCTGGTCTGAATCAGGCTCAGGTCCTGAGTCATCCTCATAACTTTCTTAATGATATATGATGAAAATGTAATTCACAGGTCGCTAAAGAGTTAATCAACATGTTGGGTTTATAGGTTGGACTTGAAGGACTTGCGTTTTTGTTCAACTTTGTCAAATGAAATTATGAAACTATTCTCTTTCAACCATTACTAAATACTAGCATCTTTGTATGGATACATGATCCCTGTTGTGTTAAAGCTTTATCAATGAGAGGTTACATTTTCGTTCTATGTTGGTGTAGATATATATTTACATCTAGAGGATGGCTCAATAAACAGGAACATATTTTTTCCCATTATAAGGTCTCATCTCCTATTTTATTATTATTGATGGCTTAGTTGTGATAACATAATTGCATCTAAGAAGTGCATTTTTCCTACTAATCATAACTGTTCTCTGCCCATTCCTTTGCAGTCCCTTCAGAATATTCCAATCTATAACATCAGAGCTAAAACTCAGATTTAATGGTTGGTAAAATGGACAGAAGCATCACTTGATTTTGTTCTGGCAGACTCTTTACCCCATTTGGAAAATTACTGAGCAGTGCAGGGACGATAATGGGATAAAAACAAGATTGGGTATTTGCCTGCGATTACTGTCTAAGCATTAAACTCTGAATTATTTCCCCAGACATGCAATTAATTAGCCAAGCTGGAAGAACTTAGAGATCAACAGATTGATGTAAAATTGAAAGACTGTTTTAGGAAAGTAGAAATAATTGTTATTTCCTCCCTTATACTAATACCATAGGGCAAAAGCCTAAAGGGCAATGATATTCCAATGCTTGATCAGTACATTCTAATATATCTGCTGTGACTGACGATACAAAGGATATGAGCAAGAAGAGTTAATGACTGTATATACAGTAATTTAGGCAGGTGTGGAAAAAAATATGTGAAGTAAGAATGCTTTTCAAAACTAGAAATGTTGATAGTTTATTTTTAGCAATTAACAAAATGCAAAGTGAATAAACAAAAATGTAAATCAAATCAGTATTTGATGTCACCACTCATTGCCTTCAAAACTGCATCAAATCATCAGTTCTTCTGGGTACACTTACACGCTCTTTTTGAAGGAACTCAGTAAGGAGGTTTTTCCAAACATCTTGAAGAACTGACCATTAGAAATGGTGGAATCTTTTGAAAGGTCAATTAATTTGCCAGAATCAGCATTTTTTTTTCCCCAAAAAATCAATTTGCTGCGAATTTATCACAGATGCTCAAATTGACTTGAAAGGTACTATATAACACTCTGAGATTTTCTAGGACCGTGTCTGTTAGGGGTCGAGTTCCTGCTTCTGCACAAGGGGAATCTCGAGCCATTCATCTCTGGCCGCAGTGGACTCTGCTCAGCTTAGATGTCTGTCCCAGCGTCTCACCCAGTCTGGCAGTGTGCAGAGGATTACTGCTGCTCCTGCAGACTCTGCTATTGTGGCCAGTACTGGTTAGCGGCGAGCAGACGTCTTTAGGACAAAGTCCTTGTTTTTCCCTTCTGAGCATGCCCAGGGTGAGATCTCTCATTGGAGATCAGGGGTCACATGCTCAGGTACTTCAGCAGCTCCTATTGGTCCACCAGGAAGGTCCTGTGACTACTGGTGTTCTGGAACAAGTTTCATTGGTCCTTGTTTCTGGCAGGTACTGTAGCTGTTATTATAAAAGGGTGGCAATGCTGAGCCGCCATGCGCTAGTATCAACCATTATATGCTTTGTGCCAGTGTGGTCATGCGTGTGTGTGGTTAGGGCCCAGCTGAAATAAGCCCCTAGAATACCAACTTAATCGGTGAGGAGTTTGGTATGCTAGCTGGTCAGGGTCGGTGTCCTAGATGCCCTAGATTACCTGCATAACCGGTGTGGAGTTTGTTTGCCGTATTCAGGGCCTGGCGTTCAGACGCCATAGATTGCGGGTGACTCCCGCGAGGACATTAGCGCATGATCACGTTCTATGTTCGCTTAGCACTTAACTGTGTACCTGGGTGCCTGACAGGACACATAACTTTTTCTCAGCGGCTCTGTGACGTAACAGGGTTCGCATTCAATGCTAGACAGCGCCCTAGCGTGTTTATTTTGCGACTCAGTTGTGTTCAGTGAGTTCGCACACATCGCCATATTGCGCTGCGGCACTCCTTCTAGCGGCTCTGTGAAATAACAGAGTTCGCACATATTGCCACAGCGCATTGCGGTGTTTATTTTGGCGACTCTGCGGGATAACAGAGTTTGCGTCTTGCGCCATTTTACTAGCAGCAGGTTCCGCCTGCACGGTGGACCCTGGGCTGCGAACGCATGTCTCTACCTCATATATTTGGTGCGTTCCGCAGACCCTAACATAATACTAGCCCCAGGGTCTGGCTAGTAAAATGGCGGACGACCAGCGTCTACAGCAGTACATCCAGCAGCTGGAGGGTACATTGGCGGCTCTAGAGCGCACAACCTCAGCTGTGGATGTTACCGCAGTCGCTGTTCAGGCTGCTAGCGTGGCTGCAGCCAGTTTGTCCTCTGCCACCTCTGCCCCTACATTATCCCACCTCCCGCTTCCTGACAAGTTTTCCGGTGACAGCAAGCAATGTCGGGGATTCGTGAGTCATTGCTCTATACAGCTCGAGATTCTGGCTGCATGTTTCCCCACGGATCGGGCACAAGTGGGTTTTGTACTGTCTCTACTCTCGGGCAGAGCGTTGGAGTGGGCAACGCCGCTGTGGGAGCGCGACGATCGTGTGGTGCGGAGTGCTCCTCGTTTCCTGGAGGCTCTTAAAAGGTCTTTTTAGGACCTCAGGTCACCCACGATACGGCGCTACAACTGCTGGCATTGGCACAGGGTTCGTCTTTGATCAGTCAGTTTTCCGTCCAGTTTCGGACTCTGGCCTCAGGGCTAGACTGGTCGGATAAAGTTCTCATTCCAGTCTACTGGCGAGGACTGGCTGACCATGTTAAAGACGCTTTGGCTACCAGGGAGATTCCCGCCACACTGGAGAAGCTTATCTCCATATCTACCCGCATCGACCTCTGTTTTCACAAGCAGAGGTTGGAGCGGGCCCAGTGTACGCAGAGGATTCGGTTGGCTCCCACCTTTGCCAAATCTCTCGAATCCCCCGATCTGGCGTCCGAACCCCAAAAGGCCACAGAGGTTCCTCATGCAGGACCTAAGTCTCGGACAGTCCGAGTATCCGTGGTCTGTAACCTTTGTCAGCAGACAGGACACTATGCCAACAAATGTCCACAGCGATTGAGGAAGCGATCGCGTCTAGTGGCCCTGGGAGGAGGTTCACTAGAGACAGCGGCATTTTCCTCCACGATGACACTTAAAGGGACAATCACTGTAGGCACTTCCACTCTCACCGCCGACCTTTGCGTGGACTCAGGAGCAGAGGGGAACTTCATGTCCTCTAACTTTGCTCGCCGTCACGCAATACCCCTGGTGGCGCTTGACAAATCAGTGACTGTTCGGGTAGTGAATGGGTCGACATTGCCCTCACAAATTACACACCAGACTGTTCCACTTGCATTGTTTGTATCTCCTTCCCATCAGAAACTTATTTCCCTACTCGTCCTTCCTGAGGGAATAGACGAGATCCTACTAGGTATACCTTGGCTCCGTTTCCACTCCCCACATATAGAGTGGACTTCGGGTAGGATACTGGGTTGGAGTGATGCATGTAGAGGCAGATGTGTCAGGAGTTGTGTTCAGGTTACCACTACTGAGTTACCCGCAGATCTTACTCCACTTCCCAAGTGCTACTGGTCATATGCAGACGTGTTCTCCAAGAAGGCTGCGGAGACTCTTCCGCCTCATCGCACCTATGACTGTCCTATCGACCTCTTGCCTGGCGCAGAACCTCCTCGGGGAAGGGTCTATCCCCTCTGTCTTCCTGAGACAGAGGCCATGTCGCAATATATTCAGGAGAACCTGGCAAGAGGGTTTATTAGGAAGTCGGTGTCACCGGCAGGGGCGGGATTCTTCTTCGTGCAGAAGAATAACGAGAAATTACGTCCATGTATTGATTACAGGGGTCTTAACGCCATCACCGTTAAAAACAAGTACCCGTTGCCCCTGATTTCTGAGCTCTTTGATAGGCTTCGGGGAGCAAGGGTATTCACTAAACTAGATCTGCGCGGTGCTTATAACCTTATTCGCATCTGTGAGGGGGACGAATGGAAGACGGCTTTTAATACCAGGGATGGGCATTACGAATATCTGGTGATGCCCTTTGGGCTCTGTAATGCTCCAGCCGTTTTCCAAGACTTTGTCAATGACATCTTCCGGGATATGCTCTCCACCTCGGTCGTAGTCTATCTGGATGATATACTCATCTTCTCTCCAGATATTGACTCCCACCGGAGAGATGTCTGCAGAGTAGTGTTGAGCATTCCGATACTGCAAATATCGGGTATCGGCCGATATTAGCTGTATCGGAATTCCGATTCCGAGTTCCGATATTTTCGTCTTATCGGATACCGGAATCGGGATGTCACTGTCACTGTCAGTGTCCGTCTGTCGGGTCTGTCAGGAGTCAGCGGCACTTACCTGGCAGAAGATCTCCGGTGGTCACGGCCTGGACTGCTTCATGGCCGCCATCCTCTTCTCCCCGGCGGTCACATGCAGTTTCTCGCGATAACTGCAGTGACTGCTGGGTAATCCCGGCCGTAAAGCAGTCAGTCCGATGACGTCACCGCCGGGGAAGCAGGTAATCAGCTGTGCTGCGTTGCAATGACAGGCTCTGCCTGTCATTGCGATGTAGCAGAGCTGGATCGTCGTGGGACTATCGTTATGGACTGCGTCGGACAGGTGGTATACTGTTGGTTTTTTTTTTTTTCTTTTTTTACAGGAGATCGATGGCGTCGCAGGAATGAGAGAGTAATAAAAGAAATGAAAACTGTGTTGTCACTTTTATTTCATTAAAAGACTTTTTTCTTGCTGTGTCTTTTTTTTATGCATTTAATAACTTTGGGATTAATAATGGATCGGTGTCTTATTGACGCCTCTCCATTATTAACCGGGCTTATTGTCACCGTGCAATCAACGGTGACAATAACCCCTTATTACCCCGCTTGCCACCGCTACAGGGCAAGTGGG
The DNA here is from genome assembly GCA_033576555.1 of Oophaga sylvatica. Taxonomy (NCBI): domain Eukaryota; kingdom Metazoa; phylum Chordata; class Amphibia; order Anura; family Dendrobatidae; genus Oophaga; species Oophaga sylvatica. Next base: position 60,742,369 of record JARQOD010000006.1, on the reverse strand, counting down.
AAGAGCCGGGTAAAGTGCCACAATTGGCACATCTTTTGATGCGCCAAATGTGGGGCTGCTGTAGCCTGGTATTATCAGGCTGTTGAGGGCCAAAATCCATGGGCCTTGACAGTCTTTTAATACCAGGCCGCAGCAGTCTGCATTTTACTTGGCTGGTTAACAAAAATAGGGGGGATCCCCACGCCGTTTTTTTTTCGAGGGGATCCCCTATTTTTGTTAACCAGCCAAGCTAAGCAGACTGCTGTGGCCTGGTATTATCAGGCTTGCAAGGTCCATGGATATTGGATCCTTACCAGCCTGAAAAACCAGGCCTCAGCGGTCTGCTTCATCTGGCTGGTTAACAAAAATAAGGGGGACCCCACGCTAATTTTTTTCGAGGGGATCCCCTATTTTTGTTAATCAGCCAAGATATGCAGACTGCTGTGGCCTGGTATTATCACGCTGGCAAGGTCCATGGATCTTGGCTCCTTAACAGCCTGAAAATCCAGGCCTCAGCGGTCTGCTTCATCTGGCTGGTTAACAAAAATAGGGGGGACCCCACGCCAATTTTTTTCGAGGGGATCCCCTATTTTTGTTAATCAGCCAAGATATGCAGACTGCTGTGGCCTGGTATTATCAGGCTGGCAAGGTCCATGGATCTTGGCTCCTTAACAGCCTGAAAATCCAGGCCTCAGCGGTCTGTTTCATCTGGCTGGTTAACAAAAATAGGGGGGACCCCACGCCATTTCTTTTTCGAAGGGAACCCCTATTTTTGTTAATCAGTTCCCTCTGACGTCACTGATTGTGTCCCTGGCTGACCTGAAGTGAAAGTGGAAAGCAATCAATTAAGCTTTCCACTTAAGGGCCCGTCTCACATAGCGATATCGCTACCGAGATCGCTGCTGAGTCACTAGTTTTGTGACGCAGCAGCAACCTCACCAGCGATATCGCTGTGTGTGACATTCAGCGACGATCAGCCCCCCTGCCGGGTATCGCTGATCGTCGCTGAAATGTCAGGACCTTTGATCGCTGGTTTCCCGCCTGTCACACGCAGCGATGCGTGCCTGTCAGAGGGAAACCAGCGATCAAAAAAAGGTCCTGACATTTCTGCGACGATCAGCGATACCCGGCAGGGGGGCTGATCGTCGCTGAATGTCACACACAGCGATATCGCTGGTGAGCTCGCTGCTGCGTCACAAAACTAGTGACTCAGCAGCGATCTTGGTAGAGATATCGCTATGTGAGACGGGCCCTTAAGCGATGTTACCCGCAGTGTCGCTGTCCCAGATCGCTGCCTGAGCTGCCTGTTTGGCAGCTCAGCAGCGATCATGTAGCGATACACCAGCGATCCTGACAAGTGCATATAGTTGTCGGGATCGCTGGTGTATCGTTATGTGACACCCAGCCTTTACTCTCCTGTCAGGCAGGAGAGGAACTCATTCATTTGGGGTTTACTGTGAGGCTGCAGCATTAGCTGCGGTCCCTGCAGTAAACATTAACCCTTTCTGAAGGATTACACCGTGGGACCTGACTGTGCATGGGATAGGTAAGAATAATTTTGCTTTTTTATTTTATTTTTATTACAGGAAATGGTTTTTGCAGTAAAATAAAAGATGGTCAAAAACATGTGTCTTTATTTCATTAAAATGATTTTTAATTAAATGTGTGTGTTTTATTTTTATTTCATGCAATAGGATTAATAATTGATAGTTGTCTAATTGACAGCTCTCAATTATTAACCTGGCTTAAGGTCACCTTTCAATAGCAAGGTGGCTTTAACCCCATATTAACCCATTCGCCACCGCTACAGGGCAATGGGAATAGACGGGCAAAGTGCCAGAAAGGGCGAATCTAATTATAGATTTGTCTTTCCTGGGGTGTCTGGGGGCAGATGTTAGTAGCCGGGGGGGGCAAAAATAATGGTCCCTCTCTGGGCTATTATTATCTGCCCCCACTCACTGGCTTTGTCTGTCTGGTTGCGAAAATAGGGCGGGAGCCCACGCATTTTTTTTCAGCAATTTTACACCTCATATATATATATACATGTCATTGAATTTGTGACACATATATATATATATTATATTTGTAGTTCATACACTTCTACATAGTATAATAGCCGCTAATTCAATTGCCGGCTTTTGTGAAAATGCAGAACCCGACATGAAATGACACTTGGTGTACATAGGGTTAACCATGTATTTTCATGTCCTTTGCTATCTAATTTGCACAAACAATTAAATCAGACTATGTGTGCAAAATTTCACACCTCTAGGGGTTAATTAAAGGTGTAAATTCGTAGCAAAAAAGTCCGTTTTTTTTTACAACGAATTTACACCTTTAATTAACCCCTAGAGGTGTGAAATTTTGCACACATAGTCTGATTTAATTGTTTGTGCAAATTAGATAGCAAAGGACATGAAAAGAAATGTTTAACCCTATATACACCAAGTGTCATTTCATGTCGGGTGCTTCTGTCTTTTCACTGAAGCCGGCTTTACCCGGCAATTGAATCAAAGGATATTTTACTATGTAGAAGTGTATAAACTATACATATATGTATATATATATGTCACAATGACATGTATATATATATATATGTATTCTATGTGTGTATATTTAGTGTTTACAAGGAAAGAATGGGGTTTTTTTAGTTGCGATATTTTGTTCCCATAGACTTACATGGGACTTCCGGTATCGGTATCGGGTATCGCCGATTTTTTAGTGATATCGGCGATACCATTCAGATTCCGATACTTTAGCATATCGGAAAGTATCGCTCAACTCTACTGCAGAGTCTTCGACCTCTTACGGGCTAATTCCCTTTATGCTAAGTTAGAGAAATATATGCTTGAGCTGGAGTCTTTACCTTTCCTTGGTTATATCATCTCAACCCAGGGATTGGCTATGGATCCGGCCAAACTACAGGCTGTGATGGACTGGCAGGAACCCCACTCTCTTAAAGCGGTGCAGCGCTTTATGGGGTTCATTAATTACTATCGCCAGTTCATTCCCCATTTCTCTACATTGGTAGCTCCCTTGGTAGCCCTCACCAAGAAGGGAGCAAATCCCAAATTGTGGTCGGAAGAGGTCTCCAAGGCTTTCACTTCTATTAAGTCTCATTTTGCTAGCGCTCCCATCCTACATCGCCTCGATGTTGATAAGCCATTTTTATTGGAGGTGGATGCCTCATCCGTTGGTGCTGGAGCAGTCCTCTTCCAAAAGGATGCTCAAGGTCGGAAGCATCCTTGCTTCTTCTTCTCTAAGACCTTTACATCAGCGGAGAGGAATTATTCCATCGGGGATAGGGAGTTGCTAGACATGAAGTTGGCCTTCTCTGAGTGGAGACATCTGTTGGAGGGGGCCCGCTTTGCCTTCCAAGTTTTCACCGACCACAAAAATTTGGTGTATCTGCAGACAGCCCAGCGGCTTAACTCTCGCCAGGCCAGATGGTCCTTGTTCTTCTCCCGGTTTAATTTCATACTCCATTTCCTCTCGGGAGAGAAGAACATTCGTGCCGATGCTCTCTCTCGCTCTGGGGGGTCCTCTGAGGAGGAGGTGGAGGAGCCTCGGCTTATTGTCCCCACAGAGAGCCTGAGAACAGTGGCCCTGGTTTCGCTAGAGTCTGTGCCCCCGGGCAAGACTTTTGTGCCTACCAATTTGCGACCGGAGGTACTCTCTTGGGCACATTCGTCCAGGGTGGGTGGACACTTTGGGGCAAAGAGGACATCTGAATTGCTGGCGAGAACATACTGGTGGCCGCATATGGTCCGTGATGTTGGGGACTATGTTTGGGCATGTGTCTCCTGCGCCAAGAATAAGTCTCCACGACAACGGCCAGTTGGGTTACTTTACCCTTTGCCGGTGGCAGACAGGCCCTGGGAGATGGTTGGGATGGACTTTGTGGTGGGCTTGCCCAAGTCTGGGGGTTGCACCATCATTTGGGTAATCACTGACCATTTCTCCAAAATGGTGCATCTGGTGCCGCTACCACAGTTACCTTCTGCACGGGCTCTGGCAGCGTTGTTCGTTAGGCACATCTTCCGTCTACACTGCATGCCGGACAAAATTGTCAGTGACCGAGGTCCCCAGTTTGCGTCTCGGTTCTGGAGAGAGCTTTGTCGTCTACTCAGTATTGAGTTAAATCTCTCTTCAGCATACCATCCTGAGACGAATGGGTTGGTAGAGAGGGCCAACCAGACCTTGGTCACCTATTTACGACATTTTGTCTCAGCCAGGCAGGATGACTGGGCATCCTTGCTACCATGGGCTGAGTTTGCACTAAACAATGCTGTGGCTGACTCCACCGGACAGACTCCATTCCTCCTGAACTACGGTCAGCATCCGCAGGTTCCGGTGCCCATGCCCGTGTCTTCCGCCGACTCCAGGGTGGCAGACTGGGCTGTGGAGGCACGGGACATTTGGGACCGTACCTAGGATGCCATTCAGGCATCCAAGGAGAGGATGAGGTCCTCCGCCGACGCACATCGGCGCCCCGCTCCAACATTTGCTCCTGGGGACTTGGTGTGGCTCTCCGCCCGTAACATTAGGCTGCGAGTTGAATCCACTAAGTTGGCACCCCGCTACCTGGGTCCTTTCAAGGTCCTCCCCTGTGGTATACCGTTTGGCTCTTCCACCACGCCTGGGTATCTCCGACACCTTTCATGTATCCCTCTTGAAACCCGTGCTCATGTCCCGGTTTTCCGAGTCATCTGCCGGGACATCGGGTTCGTCTACGGATGACCATGAGGTGAACGCCATCGTAGGGTGTAAGGTGGTACGGGGCAAAAGATTTTATTTAGTGGATTGGAGGGGTTATGGGCCTGAGGATAGGTCCTGGGAGCCTGCCGAGCACGTTCACGCTCCGCAGCTCATCGCTGCTTTTGAACGCAGCGAGGCGCAGAGAAGGGGGGCCCTAGGAGGGGGGGTAATGTTAGGGGTCGAGTTCCCACTTCTGCACAAGGGGAATCTTGAGCCATTCCGGCTGCGGTCTCCCATTCGTCTCCGGCCGCAGTGGACTCTGCTCAGCTTAGACGTCGGTCCCAGCGTCTCGCCCAGTCTGGCAGTGTGCAGAGGATTACTGCTGCTCCTGCAGACTCTGCTATTGTGGCCAGTACTGGTTAGCGGCGAGCAGACGTCTTTAGGACAAAGTCCTTGTTTTTCCCTTCTGAGCATGCCCAGGGTGAGATCTCTCATTGGAGATCAGGGGTCACATGCTCAGGTACTTCAGCAGCTCCTATTGGTCTGCCAGGAAGGTCCTGTGACTACTGGTGTTCTGGAACAAGTTTCATTGGTCCTTGTTTCTGGCAGGTCCTGTAGCTGTTATTATAAAAGGGTGGCAATGCTGAGCCGCCATGCGCTAGTATCAACCATTATATGCTTTGCGCCAGTGTGGTCATGCGTGTGTGTGGTTAGGGCCCGGCTGAAATAAGCCCCTAGAATACCGACTTAATCGGTGAGGAGTTTGGTATGCTAGCTGGTCAGGGTCGGTGTCCTAGATGCCCTAGATTACCGGCATAACCGGTGAGGAGTTTGTTTGCCGTATTCAGGGCCTGGCGTTCAGACGCCATAGATTACGGGTGACTCCCGCGAGGACATTAGTGCATGATCACGTTCTATGTTCGCTTAGCACTTAACTGTGTACCTGGGTGCCTGACAGGACACAGAACTTTTTCTCAGCGGCTCTGTGACGTAACAGGGTTCGCTTTCAACGCTAGACAGCGCCCTAGCGTGTTTATTTTGCGACTCAGTTGTGTTCAGTGAGTTCGCACACATCGCCATATTGCGCTGCGGCACTCCTTCTAGCGGCTCTGTGAAATAACAGAGTTCGCACATACTGCCACAGCGCATTGCAGTGTTTATTTTGACGACTCTGCGGGATCACAGAGTTCGCATCTTGCGCCATTTTACTAGCAGCAGGTTCCGCCTGCACGGTGGACCCCGGGCTGCGAACGCATCTCTCTACCTCATATATTTGGTGCGTTCCGCAGACCCTAACAGTGTCTTACTCTTTTCAATATCGTTAATGAGACAACAGCCTTAGTAATGTCAAACTATCCTTATCATTCATAGAAACGGACGACAACCTGATAGTAACTAGAGTTGAGTGAATTTGTTCGGGTTCCCTCTTATTCGGCAAGCTATAGTACTTACCGAATAAGCTGTAGACGGAACCCGACTTCCTGGATCACGCTGGCTGATCAGCTGATCGGTGCCGCAGCTACATGTGTTGCGGCTGTGTTACAGTCAAAGCACATGCATGGAGAGCCCAACACACAGGTTTGACGTCGGGCACTCTGACCATCCTCATGGAGTCAGTTTCTAATCATTTGTGCAGACACATGCACATTTGTGGCCTGCTGGAGGTCATTTTGCAGGGCTCTGGCAGTGATCTTCCTGTTCCTCCTTGCACAAAAGCGGAGGTAGCGGTCCTGCTGCTGGGTTGTTGCCCTCCTACGGACCCCTACACTTCTCTTGGTGTACTGGCCTGTCTTCTGGTAGCGCCCCCAGCCTCTGGACACTACGCTGACAGACACAGCAAACCTTGCCACAGCTCGCATTGATGTGCCATTCTGGATGAGCTACACTACCTGAGCCACTAGTGTGGGTTCTAGAGTCCGTCTCATGCTACTACGAGTGTGAAAGCACAACCAACATTCAAAAGTGACCAAAACATCAGCCAGAAAGCATTGGTACTGAGATGTGGTCTGTGGTCGCCACCTGCAGAACAACTCCTTTATTGAGTGAGTATTGATAATTGCCAATAATTTCCATCTGTTGTCTATTCCATTTGCACAACAGCATGTGAAATTGATTGTCAATCAGTGTTGCTTCCTAAGTGCCCAGTTTGATTTCACAGAAGTTCGATTTACTTGGAGTTATATTCTGTTGTTTAAGTGTTCCCTTTATTTTTTTGAGCAGTGTATAATTAAAAACACCTGAACAGTAGAGTTGAGCGATACTTTCCGATATCCAAAAGTATCGGAATCGGAATGGTATCGCCGATACCATTAAAATATCGGCGATACCCGATACCGATACCGGAAATCCAATGTAAAGGTACTGCCACACTACACAATCCCACTAGCGATCTCGTTAGCGTCGCATACTAATGAGATCGCTAGCGGGATTGTTTCTAAATCGCTAGTAGCTACCTAATTTAGCGATATCGTTAAGGACGCTATCGCGGTTAGCGATCTCCTTAACGACTTTAGCGGTACAAAAGTACCGCTAAATCGCTAAAAAAGGTGCCACACAGCGATTAGATACTTACCAGCGGGACGCCAGCGATGAAAATAGGGTCCGGAACGATCAGGACGACGGACGAGATCACAGCAGGGGCCACGTCGCTGGTAGATGCCGCACACAACAACATCGCTAACGGGATCGCTAAATAGTGACGTTTTTTAGCGATCCCGTTAGCGATGTTGTTTAGTGTGGCATACCCTTTAGTCTATGGGAACAAAATATCGTAACTAAAAAAACCCCATTCTTTCCTTGTAAACACTAAATATACACACATAGAATACATATATATATATATATATATACATGTCATTGTGACATATATATATATATATATATATACATATATTTATAGTTTATACACTTCTACATAGTAAAATAGCCTCTGATTCAATTGCCGGGTAAAGTTGGCTTTTGTGAAAAGACAGAAGCACCCGACATGAAATGACACTTGGTTTACATAGAGTTAACCATGTCTTTTCATGTAGTTTGATATCTGATTTGCACAAACAATTACATGAGTGGCTGTGTGCAAAATTTCACACCTGTAGGGGTTAATTAAAGGTGTAAACTCGTTGTAAAAAAAAACGGACTTTTTTGCTACGAATTTACACCTTTAATTAACCCCTACAGGTGTGAAATTTTGCACACTTACACTCATGTAATTGTTTGTGCAAATCAGATATCAAACTACATGAAAAGACATGGTTAACTCTATGTAAACCAAGTGTCATTTCATGTCGGGTTCTGCATTTTCACAAAAGCCGGCAATTGAATTAGCGGCTATTATACTATGTAGAAGTGTATGAACTATAAATATATATATATATGTGTCACAAACTCAATGACATGTATATATATATATATGAGGTGTAAAATTGCTGAAAAAAAATGCGTGGGCTCCCGCCCTATTTTCGCAACCAGACAGACAAAGCCAGTGAGTGGGGGCAGATAATAATAGCCCAGAGAGGGACCATTATTTTTGGCCCCCCGGCTACTAACATCTGCCCCAGACACCCCAGAAAGGGCAAATCTCTAATTAGATTTGCCCTTTCTGGCACTTTGCCCGTCTATTCCCATTGCCCTGAAGCGGTGGCGAATGGGTTAATACGGGGTTAAAATGACCTTGCAATTGAAAGGTCACTTTAAGCCAGGTTAATAATTGAGAGCTGTCAATTAGACAACTATCAATTATTAATCCTATTGTATGAAAGAAAAATCAAACACACACACTTTAATAAAAAAGAAGTTTAATGAAATAATCACACAGTTTTTGACCATATTTTATTTTCCTGCTAAAACCATTTCCTGTAATAAAAATAAAATAATAAAGCAAAATTATTCTTACCAATCCGATGCACAGTCAGGTCCCACGGTGTAATCTTTCAGAAAGGGTTAATGTTTACTGCAGGGACCGCAGCTAATGCTGCAGCCTCACAGTAAACCCCCAAATGAATGAGCTCCTCTCCTGGCTGACAGGAGAGGAAGTGGAAAGCTTAATTGATTGCTTTCCACTTTCACTTCAGGTCAGCCAGGGACACAATCAGTGACGTCAGAGGGAACTGATTAACAAAAATAGGGGTTCCCTTCGAAAAAAAAATGGCGTGGGGTCCCCCTATTTTTGTTAACCAGCCAGATGAAGCAGACCGCTGAGGCCTGGATTTTCAGGCTGTTAAGGAGCCAAGATCCATGGACCTTGCCAGCCCGATAATACCAGGCCACAGCAGTCTGCATATCTTAGCTGATTAACAAAAATAGGGGATCCCTCGAAAAAAAATTGGCGTGGGGTCACCCCTATTTTTGTTAACAAGCCAGATGAAGCAGACCGCTGAGGCCTGGTTTTTCAGGCTGTTAAGGAGCCAAGATCCATGGACCTTGCAAGCTGATAATACCAGGCCACAGCAGTCTGCATATCTTGGCTGATTAACAAAAATAGGGGATCCCCTCGAAAAAAATTGGCGTGGGGTCCCCCTATTTTTGTTAACCAGCCAGATGAAGCAGACCGCTGAGGCCTGGTTTTTCAGGCTGGTAAGGATCCAATATCCATGGACCTTGCAAGCCTGATAATACCAGGCCACAGCAGTCTGCTTAGCTTGGCTGGTTAACAAAAATAGGGGATCCCCTCGAAAAAAAAAACGGCGTAGGGGTCCCCCTATTTTTGTTAACCAGCCAAGTAAAATGCAGACTGCTGCAGCCTGGTATTAAAAGACTGTCAAGGCCCATGGATTTTGGCCCTCAACAGCCTGATAATACCAGGCTACAGCAGCCCCACATTTGGCGCATCAAAAGATGTGCCAATTGTGGCACTTTACCCGGCTCTTCCCACTTGCCCTGTAGCGGTGGCAAGCGGGGTAATAAGGGGTTAATGTCACCGTTGATTGCACGGTGACAATAAGCCCGGTTAATAATGGAGAGGCGTCAATAAGACACCGATCCATTATTAATCCCAAAGTTTTTAAATGTGTAAAAAAAAGACACAGCAAGAAAAAAGTCTTTTAATGAAATAAAAGAGACAACACAGTTTTCATTTTTTTTTATTACTCTCTCATTCCTGCGACGCCATCGATCTCCTGTAAAAAAAAAAAAAAAAAAAAAACAACAGTATACCACCTGTCCGACGCAGTCCATAGTAACGACTGTCCCACGACGATCCAGCTCTGCTACATCGGAATGACAGGCAGAGCCTGACTTTCCGGCGCAGCACAGCTGCTTACCAGCTTCCCCGGCGGTGATGTCATCGGACTGCTTTACGGCCGCGATTACCCAGCAGTCACTGCAGTTATCGCGAGAAACTGCATGTGACCGCCGGGGAGAAGAGGATGGCGGCCATTAAGCAGTCCGGGATGTGACCGCCGGAGATCTTCTGCCGGGTAAGTGCCGCTGACTCCTGACAGACCCGACCGACGGACACTGACAGTGACAGTGACATTCCGATTCCGGTATCCGATATGACGAAAATATCGGTACTCGGAATCGGAATTCCGATACAGCCAATATCGGCCGATACCCGATATTTGCAGTATCGGAATGCTCAACCCTACTAAACAGTACAAAAAGTATAATATAACACAAGGGTATGGCAACGGTAGGTCAAGGGTATAGCTATGGTAGACTACCAATCCTAAGTAGAAGAGCCTCTAAGTAGGTGGGCTATCATAGCCACACCCTTGTGTTAAAAGGTACTTCAGCACCTCCCAATCACATCTCTTATTGAAATCATTTACTTTTCATCTTGTGTTAAAAAAACAAATGAGAATGTGGAAGAGATCACTGAAGTGTGTACTAAATCTGTAGGCGAACAGATTACCATTACCATAACATTACCATTTTACTAGTTCTAATTTTTGGCCAAACAGGTGTGTAATGCAGCAACACTGCTTCCAACACGTTACAGCGCTGTTTGTACTTAAAGCTTCAATTATTTATTTTCATGTGCTGCATCACCTTGATTGAAATAAATGACTTTGCTATATTGTTAAGTAGGTTGACACATCTGTTGGCCCATGAATGCTCAGGTTCTCAGGGTAGGTTTATTATTTCAAATAATTGTTGCCATGTGCATATGCAAAGTCCCTATCAGAATTAACCAAAGTAGAGACAAAGTGAAGTGAAACATTGAGACGGATTGAAGTTAAATTTATATAACTTTTCATGCTTCAATTTCTATGCAATGCTAAGTCCACAAAGTCAGAAAGAAAAATCGCAGCATAAAGGTGACTTTATAAGAGATTAAAAAATAAACAGAAACGTGAAATAAACAGAGATTTTTGGTGATATATTTAAACTTGTGAAATGTCTTTGAATTCTAAAAATCTAAATAAACATTAGAATACATGGAATACACTAAGCAGTTAGTAAGGCTTGTACTTAAACTTCTATGAAACATAAGCACAAAAACAACATTAAAAATTGTTTTTTTAAACATTATATAAGACGTTCCCATGACTATCACAAATTGGTGGATTCTCATTGCTCAGTTGGAAATTAAGAAAGGAAAAGGTCAATAACAGTCACTACTATTTATTTGTAGCAATATATGGAAGCAAATAATAACATTCATATAGTAAAATACATTTTTTAAAAATCCACAAATTTTTAACATGCAAACTTTACCAAAGCAAAGACATGGAAAGAATTTTGGTGTCCTGTAAGATTCTTGTTTTGATATCAGAACATAATGCAAACTCTTTGTTTTAGAGCTGCTAAGCAGTTGTGCTTAAATGGGTTATTCACTGCTATGATATTGATGACCCTCAGAACAGGTCTTCGATATCAATTCTACGATGGTTGGCACCTATTAACTGTTACCAGCTCAAGCAACCAGATGTAATCAGTGCAAACAGAAGAACACCACAGCTTGTGCACTGCTCAGTGGGTGCTGCTGAGTACCGCGGATCAGCTGCACTACAAATAATAGGAATTGATCTGCAGTGCGCAGCATCAGCCACTACACAGTAAAATAGTATACTGTGATGTTCTGCTCGGTGCACTGCTAACATCTTGTCAGAGGTGGTCACAACAGATTGGTGGAAATGCCGGATATCTTCAAAATAATAGTAGTGGAAAAACTGTAATATGTCTATACGTTTTTCACTACATTCAATAGCTATTTAATGTAATAATGGAAATTGTAAAATAAGTCAGATAATGGTCACCAAGAGAAACAGTGCGTACCATGTGTGGTCAGCTTAGAACTTCCACAACACAGGTAGCGTAAGATTCTACCTATTGGTTTCATCTTTAAAAAATGTGTTTCATGAAACTGGGTCCTCTTCATTCAGAAGTGGATGCCATGTGTGGGTTTGTGCCAGCCAAACATGGTACCCATTGTTCCTACTGGTGATCAACATCTGCTTACCTCAACAATCTCTATTTTCTTCCTCCGGAGAGGTTGGCACCATTGTCTGAGAGGGATTGGAGTTCCAGCAGCATTCTTCCATTGATATATGCTACTCAATATAGATGTGCCTATGCAGCACAATCAAACAACATGAGAATTCAATCACTAAAACATTCCCCCACTTCAACAACCATTTTTCTTTCCCGAGTCAAAATGTACATTCCCAATGTAACACTTACATCTTTCTCCTCTGTTTTTCCATGCCATGCTAATCTTAATATTTATATATTTTATATGACATCTGTAGATTATAAGGGCTGTCCCTTGGGAAGTAGGGACTGTCTTCTTAAAGTTTTTGACTGATTTGTGTACATTTTGTTACAAAATTGAACAAATGGGAATAACACAAAACTTTTGATCCTGTTTTCATTCTGTGTTATTGGGTATGGCGAGAAGTAATAAAAGCCTAATGTCAAAGCCTGAAATTAAGGCATAATATTATTCTGAGCATAGGATAAGTGGTTTTAGCTTCTGGCAATGGTGGATTAAAAGTGAACTTGGCGGGGACGCCTTAAAATAGGGTGTAATCCAAAAATATATATCGCTTTCAGTCATCTATAGAGTTGCATTACAAGCTACAGTAGGTGGTTTCGGCTTCAGCTAGTGTTGGTTTGGGAATGAACTTGGAGAAACCTCAGAATAGGGTGTAGTCCAACGCCTTTAGTTTTTCCACCTACCTTCTTAGCACATAATAAATTCATCTTTACTTTTTACACATAACATTCTTGAACCTGGAAATGACAACTTTTAGATTGTATTCAAACTAGAAGTGTTACCACCTTATAAGATATAAAGTGGCCCAAAAATCTTACGAAATAGAAAATACTCTATGTAGCTGTTTAAAAGTTTGTTATCCTTAAGTGTAGAAGCTCTGACTACAATTATGTGTGGCCCCGACCAGAAGGAAAAGATTAAACACTGCCCAAGCATTTTCAGCTCTTTTCCCCAATCCTCTCCCTTCAGGCATGCCTCCCCCACTTAGCCATCCTGTCAGATGGATGTAATTACATTCCCAGTGTTTTCATTTTCTAAATTCCCTTTCTAGTTTCTCCATGCTCTCACCTCTGTTCCAGAAATCAATAACAGCTGCATGTGTCCATCACGTCAAGGAGAAAACAAACAGATTTTATAAAATGTCACAAAGAGACCTAAGCGCATGGAGGGCTCCGCAGGTTTGTGTAATGAGAGTCAGAATAAACATATGTAAGCAAAATGTATACACTCGAAAGCTTTGTTTCCACGAAAGTTTCTTGACTCCTAATAGTGGACCTCAAATTCAGTACTGGATATCCAATGTGTGAGTATGAAAGGCATATTGTGAGGTCTTTCAGGTATTTTTCCACACTTTTTTTACGATGTATTTCAGCTAGATTTACATGGTTTACATTTGAGTTAAGAATTCTGCTTTTCTGTCCCATCACAAGCACAGAAAAATAGGACTCGATGCAATGACGAAGCCGTTTCATGCCAGAAAATAACAGTCTCTATTAACTTCAATGTGGCATGTACAGTTTCTGCTGTGATGTCTGCCATTTTACTCAAATGAAATAGACCTATTTCTTTGGGATTTTTCGCAAAAACTGAAAATGACAATTATGAAAAAACAGCCATTGTTTCCTAATAATCAATAATGAATGAAACATAAATGAAACAACTCATCATAATCGTACAAATGATTTTACACATTTTTGGTCATCTACAATCATCAAGCAGTATAGTATGTGAAATATGCTCACAATAAATAACCATTAAAGGAGTTTTATCAACAACCCCTTTCATATGGGATCCGCAGTTGCATTCAGCTGATCAACATGAGTCTGGCTCAAAAATTCTTCAGGAAACACCTGATTCTGCCAGGGGAAGTCAAAGTCCGCCAGGGCTATTGGAGGGGAAATATAGTATTAAATGTTGCAAGTTCAATTAATGTCTGTTCTTCTTTTACAAAGAGAACTTAAAGAGAGAGTCTTGAGAGGGGAGAAAGGGTCATGCAGGTAGAGGTTCCCATTATGGGACAACTAGGATGATGAATCTAAAATAAACTGGCCTGGACATGCTTAAGATCAGACATAACTTACAGACCTACAAGCTATGAAGTCAGTGATTAAAGTACCAGTCCAGCATTTTTTTTCAGCGCTGGAGTGGCGCTTTAAATATGAACCCCCTCTCTGATCCCATCTCATGCCCGTGTCAGACGTTACATCACAAGTAGTGATGAGCAGGTGTGCTCGTTACTTGAGTTTTCTGAGCATGCTCAGGTGTTCTCCGAGTATTTTGGGGGTGCTCGGAGATTTAGTTTGTGTCGCCACAGCTGCATTATTTGCGACTGCTAGACAGCCTGAATAGATGTGGGTTGCCTGTTTGTTAGGAAATTCCCACATGTATTCAGGCTGTCTAGCAGCCGCAAATTATACAGCTGCGGCGATACAAACCAAATTTCCGAGCACCCCCAAAATACTCGGAGAACACCCAAGCATGCTCGGAAAACCCGAATAACAAGTATATTCGCTCATCACTAGTCACAAGAGCTCAATACAAGTCTATGAAAGGTAGAACGAGGCCAGATTGAGGCTTTTATAGAGATGTATAGAAAAAGTGACCTCCGACGCGCTCCATGAAACACTGGAGCTGCCGGTAGGTCCCTTTTCACCGATGTGTTGCCATGACAGCCAGCTGTCTGATGAAGAATCCTGTGCTCATAATGATGGTACTCCTGTGAATACCAGCTTGTAGGTGGCGTTCAGAGAAGACTGTGATTTTTGCTATATACAGCAATGCTGTGGCATTCAAGTATATAGCACAAGCGATCAGATGATCGCAGGCTCAAGTCTTTTAAGGAAACTAATAAATACAGTGAAAGTGATAAAAAATTTTAAAAAAATATGAAAAAATATATAAAAGTTCAAATTATCACCTTTTCACCCATTAAAAACGTAAAAATAAAAAGAATAAAAAAACACATATTCTGTGTTCGTGAAATGTCAGATATATAAAAAAATAAAATAAATTAATCCAATCGGTAAATCGTGCAGCGATAAAAAATATAAAAATGCCAGAATTGTTGGTTTTTTTGGCCTTTGGACACCAAATCACAAAAACATGTTATAACAGGCGATTAAAACATCATATCTATCCCAAACAAAATATAAATTAAAACATTGACCCACGGAACAAAAAAAGAAGCCTTCATACAGCCTCATATCCTAAAAAATGAAAATGTGGCAGGTCTTGGAAAATGGCGACACAAGCAAATTTTTTACAAGTTTCTAAAAAAAAAATTCACCACTTTAATAAATATAATATAAAAACTATACATGTTTGGCATCTGTGTAATCATACTGACATATGCAAGATCATTTTTACCATAAAAGGAACACTGTAAATAAATAAAAAACAACTGCAAATTTTTTTTTGCTATTTTCCCACACTTGGAAAATGCTTCCTGCTTTCCAGTAGATCACATGATAAAATGGTGGGAGTCATTCAAGAGTACCACTAGTCCTAGAAAAAAAAAGCCTCACATGCCTGTGTTGAAGGAAAACTAAAAAAGTTATGGTTCTTTGAATAAGGGGAGAAAAAAAATGAAAGTGCAAAAATGGAAAATTGCCCCTTCGGATGGGCTACGGTGTCTAAATCCCAGGTAAGGCATGGGCGTATTTTCCTGCTGATTGGGAGGTCAGGTGCTCGATCTACTGCATCATCGATGACTGAGCAGCTTTGCATATTGATACATTTAACAAATGCAATTATTCCAGTGTAAACAGTATGTCTTTTTTTGCACACATAGATATATTATACATATAGATACAGTATAGACCAAAAGTTTGGACACACCTTCTCATTTAAAGATTTTTCTGTATTTTCATGACTATGAAAATTGTACATTCACACTGAAGGCATCAAAACTATGAATTAACACATGTGGAATTATATACTTAACAAAAAAGTGTGAAACAACTGAAAATATGTCTTATATTCTAGGTTCTTCAAAGTAGCCACCTTTTGCTTTGATTACTGCTTTGCACACTCTTGGCATTCTCTTGATGAGCTTCAAGAGGTAGTCACCGGAAATGGTCTTCCAACAGTCTTGAAGGAGTTCCCAGAGATGCTTAGCACTTGTTGGCCCTTTTGCCTTCACTCTGCGGTCCAGCTCACCCCAAACCATCTCGATTGGGTTCAGGTCTGGTGACTGTGGAGGCCAGGTCATCTGGCGTAGCATCCCATCACTCTCCTTCTTGGTCAAATAGCCTTTACACAGCCTGGAGGTGTGTTTGGGATCATTGTCCTGTTGAAAAATAAATGATTTTCCAACTAAACGCAAACTGGATGGAATAGCATGCCACTGCAAGATGCTGTGGTAGCCATGCTAATTCATTATGCCTTCAATTTTGAATAAATCCTCAACAGTGTCACCAGCAAAGCACCCCCACACCATCACACCTCCTCCTCCATGCTTCACGGTGGAAACCAGGCATGTAGAGTCCATCGATTCACCTTTTCTGCGTCGCACAAAGATACGGTGGTTGGAACCAAAGATCTCAAATTTGGACTCATCAGACCAAAGCACAGATTTCCACTGGTCTAATGTCCATTCCTTGTGTTCTGTAGCCCAAACAAGTCTCTTCTGCTTGTGGCCTGTCCTTAGCAGTGGTTTCCTAGCAGCTATTTTACCATGAAGGCCTGCTGCACAAAGTCTCCTCTTCACAGTTGTTGTAGAGATGTGTCTGCTGCTAGAACTCTGTGTGGCATTGACCTGGTCTCTAATCTGAGCTGCTGTAAACGTGCGATTTCTGAGGCTGGTGACTCAGATAAACTTATCCTGAGAAGCAGAGGTGACTCTTGGTCTTCCGTTCCTGGGGCGGTCCTCATGTGAGCCAGTTTCTTTGTAGCGCTTGATGGTTTTTGCAACTGCATTTGGGGACACTTTCAAAGTTTTCCCAATTTTTCGGACTGACTGACCTTCATTTCTTAAAGTAATGACGGCCACTCATTTTTCTTTACTTAGCTGCTTTTGTCTTGCCATAATACAAATTCTAACAGTCTATTTAGTAGGAGTATCAGCTGTGTATCCACCAGACTTCTGCACAACACAACTGATGGTCCCAACCACATTTATAAGGCCAGAAATCTGACTTATTAAACCTGACAGGGCACACCCGTGAAGTGAAAACCATTCCCGGTGACTACTTCTTGAAGCTCATCAAGAGAATGCCAAGAATGTGCAAAGCAGTCATCAAAGCAAAAGTTGGCTACTTTGAAGAACCTAGAATATAAGACATAATTTCAGTTGTTGCACACTTTTTTGTTAAGTATATAATTCCACATGTGTTAATTCATAGTTTTGATGCCTTCAGTGTGAATGCACAATTTTCATAGTCATGAAAATACAGAAAAATCTTTAAATGAGAAGGTGTGTCCAAACTTTTGGTCTGCACTGTATATATTTGTAAGCCGTGAAAAATTCTCATTGTCGGCATTTCAGTGATGATCAATTTTTCCTATTATAAGCCTCTATTGTCTTGAAAATTACAAAGAAAGCCCAGCAATAGAAGACTTGCTTGTCACTTAAGCCCCGGTAAGTCAAATTTTCAGAGTTTGGCTCATCTCTAATTATAAGTTCAGAATGTATTTAATATTTGTCCTCGGTTGGCACATGATCTCAGTATAGCCCAGCGGAGTGCTGCTTTATAATAGGATGATTAATAATGGCACTTAGGACATGTTATTTTTTTCTTCTCATCTGCGTAAGATATGTGATATGGTCACAGCTTGGTTGCATTTCTTTAACAGATTCTGACAAGTGCTACATTTCTCGGTACTGTAGTAGTTTTATATTTATATGTATAAGTACAAGCTGACTCATTCCAGTTCTTCCAGTCTCATCCTGGATTAGTGCACAGATGCATTAAGGGGCAAAATGAAATGTATACTTTAAAAGTATACACAATACATGTTTTCTTTGCCCTAGCACTTGATATTGGAGCCTAAAAGCTTATGAAGCACTCTTCAGTAGCTTATATTTTCACCCTTCACTAGTGCCAGTGACAAATCTCATTACTAAATCTTGATGGTATCAGTGGCAGACATCTGTGTCCACTGTCTGCTAAGACCACACAAGCCAACGATACTACTAGATTAGTTATAGCACAGAGGGAAAATACTGTTTTTCTTGAGCCATTCGATAATATCATCTCTACAAGCAAAGACTCTAAGATGTCATAATGTGTCAATGCTGGGCAGACATTCATGTCTCTGCTACAATAACTTGCCAGTGATATTTCCTATTTTATTGCCTATACTATACATTATTTTATGTGTCCTTTCTACTAGCATACCTAGTCATGGATATGCTGTACTGCTTCAATATTTTTGGAAAAATGGTAATCTTGTCCAGCACTCAATCTCCAAATTTACAGATAAAAAAGAGCTTTATTAATCCATTGAAAATATAACGCATGAACCATGCAGAAGTTTAAAAGCAGGACACCTGACAAAGTCTTATGTGTTTCGAACTTGAAAATATAAACAGTTCTTGGTCATGGCATCATAGTTAGAGATGAGCAAATTTGTTCGGATTTTGCCCCCGAATCTGATTTTGACATATTCGTGCCATATTCGAACACTATTCGTGCCGAATGTTTGTCTTATGATCGGTTCCGAACATATTCAGCAATTTCTACTCCCATTGACTCTAATGAAGTTCGGCTGTGTTCGACAAATATTGCTAAAACAGTATTCGATGCTGATCGTATTCGGAACCGAATCCGAACAAATTTGCTCATCTGAAATCATAGTAAGTAAGTTCCTTGTTAAATGACCACCTTGAAGAAGCACTGCTCGAAAACTCGGTGAGCATATATCCCTTTCACACCGTGGCCATTTTTCCTTTCCTTTTTCCAAGAGCCATAACTTTTTCATTTTTTATGTCCACATAGCTGTATGAGGGTTTGTTGCATTTTTTTGTAATGTTGTGGCGGCCAGCAAATGTAATTCTGGTGTTTTAATTTTTTTTTCTCGTTATGTTGTTTACCGATCAGATTAATTTATTTTATATTTTTATAGATCGGATATTTACTAATACAGCGATACCAAATATGTGAATTTTTAATTGTTTAATTTTTAATAACACAAATGGGAAGAGATTTATACTTTTCTGTTTTTGGAGATTTTTTATCATATTTTTTTACGTTTTACTGTATTTAATAGTCCTTTCAGGGAACTTGAAGATGCAATCGTCTGATTGCTTGTGCTATGCATAGCAGTGCTATCTATAGCAAAAATCACGATCTCCTATGAACTCCAGCTAAACGCTGGCTTTCACTGGAAAATTGAAATGACAGGCATGGGGATTTCAGCAAACCCCTGGCTGTCATGTCAACCCATCAGCGCCACGCGATCTTGTCACAGGTCCACCGATGAGCACGTGGAATGACGTGCACCCCTGCTGACACGCGTTCAATGTCGCTGCCAGAGATTGACTGCGGGATTTAACAGGTTAACAGCCGCTGGCTCCACTCCACCTGTGGCTGTTAGAGGCACATTGTGCTGATTAAATTAGCCATCATGTACAGGGAAAGATGCGGGCTCGGCATGCGTCAGGAAGCCGATATATGACGTACCAGTACGTTATATGTCGGTATTGGGTTAATTAGTATAAAAAAACTACTATTATATACAAATGCACTAAACAGTGAGACATTTTAAAAAAACGCAACAACAACATATTTTTTGTTTTCCTTTTTTCCCTTCTTTCATCTTCCTCCTTTTTTCTTTTACTTTCCATTTATTTTTGTACAATGATCCTAATATGCTCTCAGTATGTTTGTAAGATCCATTTGGAGATTCAGACCAGAAGGATATCTGGTATCCAATGCCAAAATCCAAAATGATTCTCAATTGCAAACTTTTGTAACCCTTTCCACGCCACTGACTGTTAAACGGTCAAGCTAACTATTGTTCGGTTGAAAGAAGTTTTGGGAGGCAGAAAACATATTACAAGATGTAAGGTTTAAATGTCTCTCACATGTTCACTGATTCGTTGACTCAATGTTCTCACTGTGCACTCTACATATTGTAGGTGACACTGTTCACACTGTATGATGTAAACCACATGTGTAGAGCTCCAATTAATTAAATATCAGGATGCTATTATTTTTACCGTTATGTGTAGAAGAGAACGTTTTGGTCTTTTTAATATATTTATATAGACCGCACTTAGAGCTACCGCATTTATAAAACCATTTGAAGTCTAATCAGGTGCATGTACTAGTATTTGTAGTAGAAAAAACTAGGTGAGAATACATTCCAATGGTTTTATTATTATTATTATTATAATTATTTATTATTATTATTATAGCGCCATTTATTCCATGGCGCTTTACATGTGAGGAGGGGTATACATAATAAAAACAAGTACAGTAACCTTAAACAATACAAGTCACAACTGCTCCAGGAGAAGCGAGGACCCTGCCCGCGAGGGCTCACAATCTACAAGGGATGGGTGAGGATGCAGTAGGCGAGGGTAGAGCTGGTTGTGCAGTGGTTTTATGAAGGGATAAAGAATTTTGGTGCCCTAGGCAGACGAAGCCGATTATGCCCCCTACATGAACCCTCAGCCCCCATGTAAGGAAAAAGGTCAGAAAAAAAGGTAACAGGACCCCCATATGCATCCCCCTCTCTCCCTCCG